>KN817548.1:20990-73526 GCA_000827495.1 Hypholoma sublateritium FD-334 SS-4
CTGTGATTCAGGGAGGGTTGGGTATAACTCATCGACATTCGGTATCAATCAATCTGCCCGATTGAATCGAGTTATACCAATCGACTACACACTCCTCCCTAGATCACAGTGTTTGTCCCATCGGACATTCAAGTAAACGTCGGCGGGGCGGCGGCATTGGCAGCTTTTAAAATAAATTGTTAAAAGTATGGATTTTGAGCTCCGGAGCGACGCGCGCTAAGTTCGCGGGCTGCTCCGTCACGTTTCCCGCTCGCGATAAATAGTAGTAATAAATCCTCTGCAAGGACACGACGTGCTTGAATAATCTGGAGCACATTGTGTGGCTCAAGCGTGAGGTGAAAAAATGGCACTCAGTATATTTACGCTAACGATGGTCATTGAAACAATGGTGCGCGCAAGGTGCACGCCGGGATAAATCACAACGTCCAGCAGAAGTCAAAACCCAAAGTCGGCGCAACTTCGTCACTGCTGCGCTGTAGAATGTAGGAATATTTCCTGATATGGCTCCACGCCCGCCGCCCGCCGCCCGCCGCGCCAACCCCTGCCCCTCAAGCTTCAAGACCTGGGATAACCATTTAAGAAAAGGAAAATATGATATGCCAATTAGCATCCTTACTTCAATGTCCGCAGAACAAACAACGATGATGCAGGGAGGGTTGGGTATAACTCATCGGCGAGCGGTGGCAATAAAAGTGCCCGATCGGATCGAGTTATACCAATCGACTCAACACTGTCTCTCCAGTAAACAATTTGCTTCTCCATAGGATGGTTCCTGGACTAGTGCTGTTACTGGGTGCCTCCGGTCCAGAAATTACGTCGGGGGTTTGGCTGCCGACTGAGAATAATACAGACCCCCATGGCGGTGCACAGGAGATTAAGCTTATAGAGGTACCTAAATCCATGTCAGATAGCATATTCGAAAGTTCTAATAGTCTAAAGTAACGGACCAGTAAATTGAAGTGTGACATATGGTATATTTCCAGGCGGTGCTTCTCCCGATATTAGGTCGATGCCAGATTCGAGAGAATGGAAGTCCCCGATGAGATACGGATTATAGATTAGACTTATATCGTCTGCGTCGACAGAGGTATATGCATATCGTTGCGGGGTTGTCGAATTCAGGGGAAGATATTCGAGGTAATCGAACAAAACCACGCCAGACCTTGTCCCGGATGGCGAGCCAGTGTAGATAAAGTTGAGCACATTTTCGGTAGGCTCTAAATTTTCGGCAAAGCATATCTGGATTGTGCTGGGACCGCTTATGTCTGGGAGAACAAGCGGTTGTGTTGGTACCCCGTTAAGAAAACAACTCCAGACGTAAGGGAGCTGTATATCATCCGGGTTCATCAGGGCAAACACCCTTATCAGAGTGCCTGTTGCGAATATTCCATGGCGACCAGTTAGCTAGACCCTTGCAGCAGAATATTTTCATTAATCACCATTGAAATGGTAAGTAAATTGTGGTGAACTCCCCACCGTCTCGGATGTGTTATGTAAAGTATTTCCCAAACTTTTTGAAAGTACGTCACCAGGGATTCCCGTGGACCAGCTGCCGGCATATTCTATTGCTGGATCATAGTCGTCGACGATCACAGTAATGGTCATTTCAGGAAATAGTATACTAGGCGTCTCAGTCTATAGTATGTCTCCAGGGTTGTATAGGAGGTGGTTAGGGTAGAAGGTCAGGGTGATTTCAGCCACTAAATACCTCAAGAAATCGATCTGGAAATGATAGATGAAATCAAACACAACACACCCTCGTTCATAGAAGTCCATTTGCTGATGCACTCAGTCAACAATATCAGCGACTCGACCTTGCTTCCATCAAGCTGACCATTCTGCACTAGCCCAGGTATGATTTCATTGGATTTGCCATCGATGTTTCGCTGGGAACAGCCAATTGGAAACCAGGACGTGCTCGGCGTAACCAAAATAGAGACAGAAAGCTGAACAAGGCAGGTTTTCTAGTCTTCCCTTGCGACTATGGAACAAAGTCATTGATCAACAATTAATAGTACTGTCTTCCATCATCTACCCTCCCTTTAAATCAACAGTCTACTGAGATGTTTCCATCTAAAATTTGGCATTGCGTCGAGAGATGGTCAGTACCCCTGAGCGTACACCAGGTTTTTTCAATGCTTGCAAGTAGGACGACCATTCTACGATGGCAGTGTTTTTTCGAGATTCGGTCATAACGAGTACGGTTCATACTTCACGAGTCCCAGCTCAGCGCGCTTTCCTCGAGCACACTTGGAACGACAAGTCCTGTTGAATAAGTCTCTACGCCGGACGTACGTGCCACTCCGCGTCGACCCAAAAATTTACATTGCAATACATAGTCACATTATCTCTGCAGTTCAACACTTGTGCGTAAACATCGCGTAAACACAGAATTTAGTTATCAGGCGTGCCATGATATTTGATTCGTCTACCCAGCTGGTAGTAGAATACTAATCCGGTTCACTTGATTGTGAACTTTATAAATATCCTCGAGCATGATATACCTTCAATCTTGAGCTTGATGTCTACAGGGGCAGCGCATGCGCGAACCCATAGCAGGCACCCCAGCAACCCGATGTTTTTAGGTCACCTTAAAACCTCTTAAAAACTTCGATTACGTGATTTCAGTCCACCTGAAACTACGAAATCAATTGTTTTCAGAATGCCTAAAAACATAAACTCAGTGGGGTGATAGATTTCTAACCTCACGGCTGGAGTCAAATCTAATCGCACTATCAATACGACTTTCAAGAATAGATCTCATCAAATAATGCTGCACAGCACGGAGCAGTTTGATCGGTGCTTTTTCGGCGAGTAGAAGTCGGACAGGGGCGCGGCCCGAGCCTGGACGCGAGAGGCGTGTAGGCCACGTGCAATCGATGAAACCGCCCCCATCGCAGGGTATATCTTCATAGATTCTGGACGCGATAGCGGCTTGCGAACAGTCCATCTTCAACGCGCGCAATTTCTACGTCTCATCTTGCTCATCGCCCACAGCGCACTCGACGTAACGGACACAGCCGGCGACGTGATCACGCGACTTTAGCGACGGACGGCCAGGGGTCCCGGCAATTATCGAGACCCCGGGTGATCGGGGCTTCCCACTTCAAACTGCAACCACCATCTGCGCCCATCACCCACATCCCCCGCTCCTTTCCCCCTCTTAATATCTGTGATACCTTAGATCTCCTCCTCTCTAGACACCGCCCATCTCCAGCTTGGTGCGACACAGTTGGCAGGCCACGAGACGCAGCAAGCCCCCAGAGACAGTCACGCCCCAACATAGACTGGCTGACAGACTGCGCACGCGGACATTATTATGGCGAAGAAGAACGTGAAGGGTGCAAAGGGGCCTACGCCGCATCGTGAGTCGCTCGCTGCCCCCCTTTCCGGGCTCTCCCTATTTTTTCCGTTTTGGTCCCTGCGTGCCGCCTTGCCGTTTTTGTCTTTTCGTTGTTTCTTTACTCCGCCGTGCCGCTTGCGCCCGCCAACGGGGTTCGCTGCATTACCCCGCACCGTTTTCGGTCTGCAGAAGTGGGCTTATACTTTGCGCGCGCGGCGGATCGATCATCACTGATGACGTCTGACGGCCGCCCTAGTGCGTGCCACTTTCGGGCAAGGCAATGGATGCCATCAAACACCGAGCATTGCATGGAAAATTATCTTAATTTCATTTCGGGACTTTTTCAGGACAGAACTAATGCATTTTCTCCCGCAGTGCGCTCACGGACGACGCGGTCTTCAAGAGGAAGGGTACGCTGCCTGACTGTCTTCTAGTATTTATACTGACAAATCTACACGCATTACCTCCTCATTTCACCGCATATATGCACTCCCCTTCCAACGAATCCACACCCCGCCGCCTCAAACAGCTCGTCACATCCAGCGACTCGAATCCGAATGAACAACTATCGACACAGCTCTCGCTTCTTGGGCTGTACGCCGCCCCTACGATCGGCGACGGCAACTGCCTCTTTCGTGCTCTCGCGGACCAGGTCCACGGGAGTGCTGTCATGCACGGCGAGGTACGTGTCCGTCCACTCTAGACGGTGGCCAGACGCTGACGGATTAAACGCTCTCTGCTTACTTCCTTCTTCGGTCTATTTATACACCGGCGGATTGATCTTGCAGGTCAGGAAGCAGGTGTGCGATTGGATCGAGGCGCACGGCGAGCGATACGAGGGGTTCGTCGAGGACGAGGGCGAAGAGAGCGATGGGCGTGGAAAGCGCCGCGGAAAGGCCGGGAAGACGAAGGATCCCCCCGGTAAGGACGCGGGCACCGCGGGGCCATCGAAACGCCTGCAGGCGTACTTGCGGGGGATGCGGGAGAATGGTGAGTGCGCTATTTTTAGTTGCGGGGTGGGAAGCGGCCCGTGGCTGGGTGCCACCCGCGGCGCGGCTGTATGTTGTCTCCGTACGGCGACTTCCACCCCGTCGTTCTGGCAGTGCAAGATGGAATAATTGGCTTACGCAATGACATCCTTTTTTTTCTTTTGTGAAGCAACCTATGGCGGCCACATGGAGCTCTCGGCGTTCGCACATATGACACGGCGCAACATCAAGGTGGTGCAGCCCGGCTTGGTGTATGTGATCGAATGGCGCGCGGGCGGTGGTTCTGCGGCGGCGGAGGCCTCGTCATCCTCAGCTCCTCCATCGCAATCGGACTCGCAGACGGCACACCCAACGAACAGCCCGCCCGCGACCCCCGAGCGCCGCCGGTCGACGCGCACACCAAGCATCAGTAGCCCGCGGAAGGGCGTGCGAGGGGAGGAGGATCCGAGCGTGCAGAAGATCCGCACGGGGCACGGGTACTACGTGTATGAGGAGGTGACGAGCGACGAGGAGGACGCCGCGGACGGGGACGGCAACGCGCCGGATTCGGCTGTCAAGGAGGAAGAGCGCGAGGAGAAGGAAGTTGCGGAGATCGTCGGCGCTGACGCGGAAGAGGACGCGGGGCCGACGATATATGTTGCGTGAGTTCTCGTCTCTAGTTTGTATTACTGGGCAGGGACTGATGGGCGGTGCAGGTACCACGACTGGGAGCACTTCTCGTCGATACGCAACCTTCGCGGCCCGCATACGGGCCTGCCGAATATCCACGAGACGCCCGCGCAGACGGAGGCGCCGCCGCCGCCCGAGGAGCGCGCGAAGGAGGCGCTGAAGGAGCGCGAGCGCGAGAAGAAGCGGGAGCGGGAGCGCAAGGCGACGGACAAGAAGGCGCGCGATGCGCTGAAGGTCAAGCTAAAAGTTCCCCCGAATACCGTGGCCGCGTCGGATGTCCCGCCAGCCGCAGTGCACGACCCGCTGCTGATCCCGCTACCCACCTCCCGTACGGTGTCGCCTTTCCCACATGTGTCGCCTACTCCAGACGCGGTGGGGACACCGCAGCGCCACCCAATGTCCGCGCCGTCGTCATCCGCATCATCCGGGGAGCTACGGGTGCATGCGCGTCAACCGCACCTGCAAGCGGGCACCCCCGGTGCGCGAGCTCAGTATCGCTCGCCGAAGCGCACGTTCGACGAGTCGAGCGCATCGGGTGGCGAGGACGCAGACGGGCGCGAGGGCCGCGAGAAGCGTTCGCGCACACGCGCGGGGAGCGTCACTGCTACTGCGGCAGGCGCACACGATATGGACGTGGACGTAGACGGCGAGGCGGCGTCGCCGGACACGCCGGGGCTGTCCGCGCCGGGGACGTCGAGCAGCTCGGAGACGAGCTCCGAGGCGTCGGAGGGCTCGCCGTCAACGTCGCCGTCGCCTGCTCCCGAGGTGCCTGGGCCGCCTGTGTCCGCGCCTTCGCCTAAAGCGCTGACGCGCCGCCAGCGCAAGGCGCTGGGGCTGCCGAAGCCGCGGTCCGCGCTGGGCCCCGCGGGCGCGTCAGCGGGGAAGATCGTCATTCCCGGGGGGCGCTGGACGGGGCGCCCGCTGCCCCCTGCGGCGACGGCCGATGCGGAGGCGGATGAGGAGTGGCGCCGCAATGGGACGGGGCGGCTGGATGTGCGCGGGTTCAGGGAGCTGAAGATATAGATCCGCTCCACGCTCTGCCGCGTGCCGGGCGGGCGGGAAGGAGGGGGGGTGCGCTGCGCCGCGACCTGTTGATCTCTAGGTCGCTGTCCCCCTTCGCTTGGATTTCGTCGAATCCGAGCTCCCCGCGTCGGCGCCCTCTTCCGCATAGGGGTCCTTCGCCGTCTGCTGCCCACTGAATGGGCCTCCTGCCTATCCCTTCGATGACGCTTATATTCGTCTCCCTCCCCTCGGAGGGTATGTCACCCTTTCCGCCCGCAGAGGCGTGCCTTCAACGCTTTTCGGACGATGCGCAGAGGCAATCTCGACACACGGACTCGCTGCCGGATGCTCCCCGAACCCGGCCATCGCCCAGACCTTCGACGCGATCGCCACCGACGCTCCAAACCAATCTCACTATCTCGTCTGGGCTCCCACTGCTTTCCCGTTTCTCTTCTGCCTGTACATCATTGCATATTTATGTGGCGCGCGCGCGCGCGCCACCGCATCATCTCATTGCCTTACGACCTCTGTACACGACGCACATCCACGAACACAACACCGCACAACCACGCACTTACCTACCTGCCTAGTACCTAGTACCTACCGCACATAACGTCCCACAATGATCCATTGCATTTCGTTTCGTAGTCACACACACGCTGCACTCGTCCTCGCTTTTTACTAATGCTGCTGCATTGCACTGCAGCGCCCATGGACTCTCATCGCTCTGCGCCGTCGCCGTGATATCGGGTTACATATACTCTATATAGTACCTGTTGGTTATTTAAATTATAGTACCGAAATTTGAAAGAATGCTGTCTTGCTTTGCAGTGATAATATTCGAGTGCGGGAATAAGTTCTTCATCGGGCTCATATGATTGTTCTTTGAGTTCGGACCGGCCGGTAAGCTGAAAGAAAGCTGAATGCGATGCCGTCCTTTGAGCTTGAAAGCCTCTTTGAGGTTCGTCGGCCCGCCGACATGCTTATCTCTTTGACTCGCAGGTCCTTTGTCGGGTCGTGCTATATAGTGCCACCCCAGACGATGCCAATGGGCAAACTAAATTTCCCCCTGCCTTTGACCCCCCAAGTCAGACTTCGTCCGCAAACAGGCTACTGTCCCTCTAGTACATATCTTCGTTGACATGCCTCGCGTCCGCTATACGTTACACCTCGCATCATTTGCTGGTACCAAAGGATGCGTGCAAAAAATGGCACGCGCCGACGCCAGCGACTCGGAGTCCCGGCAGCATACGCCCGTGCCAGATGCACAAGCTACAATCTTATCAAGCTATTATCCGCTCACGCCAAACACCACCGCGCCGCTGCCGATCGCGCTGGTCACACCGCTGCCCCTCGTACCGGAAATTGCATTCGGTGTTTTTGCAGAGGAATGGGTGGCGCAACGCGCCGCCGCGCTCCCACCGCGCTTCGCACGCAAGCTCGCGACGGGGTCGCCTAGGTGGACGCCGTCTGCTGTGCGCCGAGACAAAGACGGCGATATCATCATGGACGCCGACTCCGTCTCCCCGCCGTGGATCGCGCGCAAGCTCAGCGCACATCGCGCGGCGCTATGCATGGCGGTAACTCCGACGGGGAGCGAGGGCCCTCTCGAGCTCGAATACCACTCCAACGCCGGTTCACCTGCTATCGTCGTGGACGGCGCGATAGAGGATGACACCACCGCGACCGCTCCTGTGACATCGCCAGCAGCCAGTGTACTGGACGTCGGCCCCTGTATAAAGCGCGCGCGCGTGACGGTCGTCGCGCCGAGCGACCGCGTACTACGATCACGGAAGGGCACCCCGCGACCTATACCACGCCGATTGGAAAAGCAGGACGGGACAGAGGGACAGCGCGCGGCGCGGATGAAGGCGGTGCGCTTCAGCACGCCCGTCGGGGGAAAAGGACAGATGTATGCAGGCGAAGTTGCACGGAAGTGTACTGTGTTCGCGGAGGAGAGGCACGGTTTCCGTATCATCTGCGCGAGCCCGGTTTGAGCACCCCGTCGAAATTAGGCAGGTTTCTGCATGCCTCTATCGTCTTCTTAGTGTCTACTGAAAATCGTCGGTCTTTCATGTATTTTATATAATTGACTATGTTTTGTCAGATGAAGATGCGAAGTACTCCCCTTGTAATTGTATATGTACCTTGTCGACTCAGTATGATATTGCAGAATACGTAGGGATGATTTTGTTGTCCAATGTCTACGATTCGAAAAAATGACCGACTCGGGATCCAACTGGTTAAATCATCTATAGCTTCGCTGGAAAAGATGCTGAAGTCAAACACGGGGGAATCTTTTCAAAAGCTTTCGCCCTCGAGCTCGAAAAGTACATAAATATCCCGGCTAAACAAAACGACGTTTGAGTTGCGTATAAGGTTTTGAAAAGTTACGTAAATCAGGTGCTCGCGGAGTCCAGAATGCAGACTGATGGCATCATTTAACGATAGGGTTGACAGCACTGGCGCTTGGCCTTCGCTTGGTTACATCCTTTCATATCCACACCGACTTGAAAAGTCAGTAGCCGTCGAGCGGGCTCCTGCACTCCATCGCATCAATGTCAAACGAGACTCCACCGGCCAAACGAAAACGAACTGAAGATCCAGCGGCCGAGGATGCGGAAACAACTAAACGAAGCGCGCGTTTCTGGTTCGACGACGGGAATGTGGTCCTACAAGCAGGGAACACGCAATTCCGCGTGCACCGTTCGCATCTCGTCCTCCACTCGGAGATCATGAAGGACTGCTTTTCGTGTCCTCAGCCTGACGGTGTGCCTGCGGTCGAAGGATGTCCCCTGGTGCATCTGCCTGATTCAGTGCAGGACATTGAAAACTTATGTGCCCTTCTTTACGGCCTGTATCAGTTCGTCATGAATGTTATTCTGAGTGCTTCTAAACTTACTAATCTCTATTCCAGCATCGATGTTCAAGGCATCGACACCTCCTACTTGGGGACAATGATACGTATGGGCCGAAAATACGACATTTCCTTCTTCAAAATCTCGGCGTTGAAGTGCCTGCGAGATCTGTTCCCGCGGACCTTAGAAGAGTGGGACGTCTCCCATTTAGAAGTAAAAAAAATTATTCTGCGCTCACCGCCCTTCTTGTTCGAGGTCGTCAACATGGCCTACGAAAACCATATCCCGTCTATCTTGCCAGCGGCCTTTCTTTCGATGTACAAGCTCTACAATCTGGTATGTCACCGACGTTTAAGTATTTCCTATAAACCGAAATCTCATCATCTGTCTCAGGGCACACTCACATCAGGGTTGAAATTGAAATCCAATCTCCCGGGTGAACCTGACCAACGTATCATGCTGGAACCTCTGGCTTTGATAGACTGTTTGAATGGTCGGACCTCCATGGGATCCCTAACCCAGTGGATGTTAGATGATATCGGCCTTGGTACCTGGAATCTTGACGGTGATGCCATATATGCCGTCCCTTGCTATGATTGTACAGATAAACCGATGTGCTCCAAGGGCTTGACAGAACTTTTTGCAGCCCTGGTGAGATTGGGAGTCAATTCTCGCCAAATCCAGATCCCGAAAACATTTTTGGAGATATGTGACACGTACAGATTACTGGAAGAAGAGGGTAATCCGTTCTGTGACCCTTGCATGTTAGTTCTCCAGGAAATATTCGACAAAAACAGAATAGCAATGTGGGACGAATTTCCTGCCAATCTCCCGTCCTGGCGGGATACCAAAGATTTCGATACATAAACAGCATTGTTTCTTATTTATGAAAACCAAACCCAATCAAAATGATTTTGAATAGATCAAGGAATCCTTATCAGTACCAACGTTTTTCTAGTGGCAATGTCAATTCAGATCGCTATGAGCACGTAAATCCATCCCAGAAGATACAGCAGATTGGAAAACTGAAAATAGAGTTGCATTATAATATGCCCTCCGTTAGCACAAACACCCTTTGAGTTTGACGAGCGCCGCGGCACCGTGTGTTTCCCACTAACCCCAGACACGCCTTCTAGGGTGCGTGAACTATAGCCAGTGGGCTCCAGATAAAATGATCTGCATCTTTCCAGCGGAAGGGCATCGGGCTCCCCTCCGGAGAATAGTATGCCTCTCGTTGAGCTATTTGTCGACTGGGGTGTTCTTTCCGGAACTGATGTTATTAAACAGTGCAAGCGCAAGAACAGGCCCAAACGTGTTTGTGGTGCTTACTTTTCTTTGAGGCAGGGTGAGTCCCACCTGAAAGGTTGAAGACAAAGGGGATGCTGTGGTCTTTGTAGGCGCTCTCTAGTGGCTGTTTATTCGATCATTCCCTTTATCTAGGAATGTCTTTGAAGCGCCTAGTACTCTTTGTTGAACTTGAGCTATATAACATTCCCCCAGGCGCGTCGAATGTATTCCTGGTTGAACCGTATCACAACCATTTCTTCGCCCCCTACACCCGATCCTGATATCTGACGCATGACCCGCCTCTCATGGAAGTCACCTCTGTCGCAGGCGACCAAAGCTAAAGGATGCATGCAAAAAAAAACAGCTCGGACGCCACTGGTTGTCAGGAACAAACGTACCTGTCTCCGACAATGGGAGGTGTGGCCCATCTTCGAGGTCACCGAACGCGTTATCGGGACAAGGCATTCTGTTGCCCCGTTTGTAGCGACCACTGCGTGCGCAAAACCTGGAAGCAGAAGGGTCACCACCCAGCGAAAACACGCCGTGTGGGATGGATGACGCGCCGACGCCGGTGCTGGTGCCCGGGTGCCTGACTCGGATGCGATACCTAAATTAGGCGCCCGTGCCGAGGTCAAATCACATTGTCCTTGAAGCCACATAGACTATCTTTAGAGTGTGGACCCAGCTTTTCCACTGTCCTCGTCGCTTCGATTGTTGCCAGTTGAGTGTTGACCCTTGGGTACCCCCGGAAAGCTTGAAAGCGAGGGACGTCGAGGCGGTGAAGGCCACTGTCATCCCGCGGGTCCTTGCAAAGGGGTAGTTACCTGCCACTTACGCAATTGGAGGTGCCACGTCCCTAATTGGTGCTGGGGATGACCGCCGGCCTCGCGACGCGGAGCGGCTATAAAACCAGGTCGATATTCCGCCTAGGACCCCCATCACGTCCCCGCACCCACTTACTCTCAGCTCAAAATGGCTCGAAAATCCGCTCGCAAAACGCGCACTACCAAGCCAGCGCAACCGCCGATACGAATCGTATCGTTATTAGATGCAGCTTTCGCGGAACTCGTTATCGAATTCTACGAAGGTTCGATTACTTGGGCCGCGCAACAATCTGCGCGCGCCGCCGGAAAGCAACGGGAGAAGGAGAACCAGCCCGTGGATGAAGAGACCTCGCGAGTGGCGCTGGGCAGCGCCGCTCCGACCAAGCACCCCCTCAAGAGGGTGCGCACAACCCCAGCCGTCGGAACGAGCGATCGCGTCCTACGCTCGCGCCAGGCCCCTGCCGTTCTTACCCAGGCAGCGCCTGCCCCGGCTCGTGTGGAAGAGGCCATAGACGAGGAGCGCCCCCGCAAGCGGGCGCGCACGGTCGCGTCGGTAACTGCAGCGGGACCGACGTCGCCTTGTCTTGCACTCCCTCCGGCTGCAGGATTGTCCGGTGTAAGTGAGGGGCCGAACACCATGGCCACCCACAAACGCGTTCTGCACCTGCGGGGTGCTACGCTGCCGAGCGTTGTCGAGTCGACGGCAGCTCCACCGCCCGAGGTGGAACTCACCAAGCGCGTGACTGCACCGCTGCCACCTCGAGCAAGGCTGATCGGTCCCGGGATGAACCCAAACTTCATATTCTGAAAATTACGGGCTTAGTTTCTCTGTACTTGTATCTGATATGGCCTTGCTGCTACCATTGTGTTATCACTGCTCTCCGAACGCTCTCTGTACTATTACCTATACTTCAAGTTGTGCATGGAACCGATCCATTTAAATAATTACATATCTATCTTGGTACACCAACTCTGTTACCGATCTATCTTAACCTAATAATTACCTTCTTGCATGTACAACTGTAGAGCACCAGTGCTCCCCAATATTAACAACAAGTATTCAAGCAGTCCATAAAACCAATCTCACCCACTCTGAGGCACCCGAGCTACTTCGGCTGCAACTCCCTATTTAAAAACGGACACGCCTTCGCCCACTCATCCACAATCGCGCAAATCCTCTCTTCCAGGTTATATTCGTCCTCATCGAACGTGAGCGCGGATATATTTCGGAGCGCGGGGAGCACCCCGGGGAGCTGCAAAATTAACGTCGGTCAGTATCGATGGTGAGCGAACAAATTCGGCGAGCGCACGTCGTGGATCGAGGGCTCAGTCTCGATTCGGCCTGCGAGCTCGGCGGCGTAGCCCATGTGCACCGCCTCTATTTTGAGGAGTGAGGTGTGGATCATCGTTCGCAGGGCTGCGAGGGGGCCGCTGGCTGGCTGGAGCACCAACATCGCGCTGGCGTGATCGTCTAACTCATTGAACGAGTGGACGAGTACAAGCCCTGGTAATTGAGATGCAGATCAAGAGGTAGGGGTGGAGATAAATGTACAGTCTTACCATCACGGGCAAGGTGCGATTCCTCGAGAATGCCTTGCCTCAGCTTATATGTCATTTCGACCGGGAACACACGCGCACAGAGCGCCTCCGACTGCGTGAGCGCAGATAGGATGACCGTGTGCGTACTCTCGAACACGTCCCGCGGCGAGCGCGTCGCGTTGCGCCGCAGGGAGATGCAGCTCAGGTACAGCGCGTACCCGAAGACGAACGACGACGCGGTGCAGTCGATCGTCTGGAACGACACACTGCCCCAGTCGGAGGGGTGGCGTAGCCGCATCCCGAGGTGGCTAAGGTAGACAAATATCTCGCGCATAGTACGCAACAGCCTATTAGACGATGTCAGAATGTATGTTATCTGTGCGGTAAAGATGAGCTACCTCACATCATCGGAGCGTGTGTTCTTGGGTAGATCAAAGGCTTTTGCCACTAGTTCGGTCGCGATTGCCTTGAAGGTAGGTGACACCTGGTGCAAGGTCTCAACCATGCTCTTTTCCCAGGTCGTGTCGCCAGGGGAGATGCAGATAGTGTGCACCGAGTCACAGATAACAGCCAGCAGGATTTTATGCAGCAGCTCGTTGGGCAGCGCGAGGTCATTCGTGATATTCTCATACTGCGCCCTCTGTGTTCCCCAGGAACCCTCTGCGACCGCTGCGGCGCCTTCCTGAGTCCTGGGTGTTGACATCGTGTTTCTTGAATTTCGATGTCCGTGCGAAGCGTCCGAGTCGGCGAAGCCTAGGTGATAGCTGCCAAATGACTGGGCCAGTGAACGCTGCCGCTGCGCATGCGAGATGTGTCCGTGCAGACAGACACGATGGGCGATGGTGAGCACAACAGGACAGACCGGTCACCGCACGCCTTTCGTGAGGGTCACGGTAATGAATAGTCTACGACGTTGCTGACAAATCCAGTTTTTCGGGCGGCGAAGTCGGACCACAACCGTGCCACCGCAGCCCATCGCCTCTTGTTTCTTACTCCCACAGCGCCGATATCACTGCGGTCTACGATGTTTTTCTATGCATACTCGGCAGTACATAACTCACTCCGGCTCACTCTATCTTCGATGTCCTACTCTCCAGTTACTTCAGTGATTGTAGTCAACTTAGCCCTGCCAGTGGCCACTCTCAGAAGCTATTCTTGTATAGATCTGTCGCGAGTCTGTTGTCTTGATGGTGCTGCTGCCTGGGCTGTGTCGAAGGGGTTCCTTGTTTCCTGGACTTTGTGCATCACTGGCGATCCAACGACATTGCCCTGAATCCTCCAAATGCTTTTCATCTGTGTTTTCTGTATCTGGAGTCTGGCGCTGGCGCTCGCAGACAACAATCTTCCTTTGCAATACACTCACAGACAACCGTGTGCCATCTGTTTGCTCCAGCATTGGATTTGGTACTTACATATGTAACAAAACAGTCGTCCCAGTTGATGAAGATCAAAATAATCGTCACTGCCACCCGTCAGCCGCCCAACTGTGATCGATACAACCGGATACCTATAACTGTCGTCGACCCGCCCACTATCAATCTAGTATCCTGCTCGCATATTATTCCTATCTTAGCCGCCTTGGACGATTTAAACATAACGACAATACTTGGCGAGGCGACCGTGCTACTTTTCTTTCCCTTTCCATGTCGTACACTCCGCCAGCAAAGCCGCTAGACATCCCGCAGACGCATGCATACCACCGCCCGCGTGCCGGTACCGCGAGCCGCTCGCCATGCCCCGGTCTCAACGCACTCGCCAACCATGGGTATATGTACGTCCCCTCACTTCCACATACCATGGCGAGGCATATACATAATACACCGCAGCCGCAGAGGCGGATCCGATATCGCATTCCTCGAGCTGCTCCGCGCCGTCGCGCTCGTTTACAACCTGTCCTACCCCCTGGCGCTCCTCCTCACCGCCGCGGGCTTCGCAACATGCGGGCGCCTTTCATGGGCACCCGCCCAGCGCACCACGCCCAGCTGGCCCGCCGCGTGGCCCACGCGCATCGTTCGCCTTATTGTCGCACTCGCGAACACCGTCCTGCGCGCCGTACCCACCCTGAGGCTCGACCTTAACGCGCTCGCCGCCCGCGGCGCAGCTAAGATCGCTCACGACGCGGCTCTCGTGCACGCGGACGGTGGGCGCTCAGCGCCGTGCGCGCCCGCGGCATCGCTCCTCGCGGGTCTTCTGGCGTGCGCCGGCGCGCAGGGCTTGGGTTTGCGTGCGCTCGCGCGGTACCACGCACGCCGGGAACGCGACGCGCCGCCGCTGAGCGGGCTGCACACGCGGATCGCGGCGGCGGAGTGTTCGCTAGTGTGGCAGGTCCTGCGGCAGCGTGCAGGCAGCACGATGGGTTCCGGTGATACACCGGAATTGGCGCGGTGCGTCGTTCCCGCGTCGCGGCTGGAGCAGTGGCTAGGTGAGGAGCGGCTGCCGGACGGATGGTGGGAGCCCGCAGGGGTGCGCCCCGTGAAGACCATTGGAATACTGCAAACGCGCTCGCTGGCCAATCGAATCGAGAAACTCGGTCGGGCACAGTGAGCGACACGCAGTCGGACACTGTAACAGAAAATTAGTGTAATTCTATCTATTCACGTCCCTATTATTGTTAATAAACCTTTCACTGGAGAAATTGGTGAGCAGAAAGTCAGCTGTGGCATGCGTGGACCCTAAAACGACACAGAAAATGCTGGTAAGGGAGCATCCAGGGTGCGTCCAGCGGACCTAGACTGGTGGCCGTTCCTTCTGAATATCGAGCATTGCTCATAAGTATCCAGGTCGGCATCCGACCTACATACCGTGGCGGACCGGCCGCGCGGCCGCCGCGGCGCGCGCATAAACGCGGTCACGTGTAAGTCACGTGTGTTTCTGCACGGCACGTAATTATAAGCGCCAGGCGTTCTTGAATAAAACGTTTGAACTCGAACCACAGGGATCGGCCACATTAACCACCTCAACATCGCTTCCTGCTCACCCATCAGTGGCCCATTAGCCTAGTTCGCATTGTCCGTATCCCCCATCTGAATCAGTGGCAGGCGCGCAATACTACTGAGCAGAGGATTGGTGGCAGGTGCCACATCTACCAATTCACTTCCTATAAAAACCAGCGTTCAATAGGTATTTGTTTCATTACATTTCCTCTTTATTTTTTACGCACAATTAACTATGTCTCTTCGCAATTCTATTCTAGTCTCCGAGGGAGAGAAAGCGGAGCCGCATCTCGAAAATCTACCTCAGTCGCCTCGTCCCGCCCAACCTCCACAAACAGCGATGCTTCACGAGTCAGGAAACTCGGAAGGCTCTGTTTTCGGATATGCGACAGTTGAAGACCAACGAGGACCCATTGAGACTGAACTGCGGGACTATGAACTCGAGGACGAGACATTAGCAGACCGCGCTTTCCGCAACATTTCCCAATCCGACGCAGAGATCGAAGCTTTCATCACAGGTTGCAACTTATACGACAAGGAAAATCTGCGATGGAAACTTCCGGAGAAGCCCTCGGAAGAGAGGAAACTATACGCTCTATTGGCAGCCCTCATTGAAAAAATCAACATTCACTTTGGGCTCAACAATCACCGTACTGTCCTCCAGGTCCACAATACGAAAATGACTCACGTTGAAGGGTCTGAAAGTGCGTCGGATTCTCAGAGCTCCGAGTCGAAGAAACTGAAGTCATCTCCCGAAATCTGTATCCAGGCTGTGAGTCTGACCAAAAAGGGTCCCAACAACTTTCCATACATTGAAAAAGAACTCGGTGAGCATGCGAGCTATCGCATGACTGTCTCTGCCATCGAAGTCAAGACAGAAAAGAATTTCGACCCCAAGCCCAACCGCATTCAGGTAGCCGTTTATGCCAGGTTCGTCTTCATCGCGTCTTTTGTCAGCTTAGTACTTAATATACGCATAGGCAAATCTTCATACAGCAAGGGAACCGGCGCCTAGTCAACTGCTTCATCGTCACTGAGCGACATGTCAGAGTCTATGTCTTTGGTCGCGATGGGTTGCACTACTCCGTCGGGGTCGACATCCACGAGAACCCAGAAGTTTTCGTTAGGTTTATGCTCGGCGCACTGTCTTTGGAAGCCGACGTCGTGGGATTCGATCCGACCATATACTACAGCGATGGCAAACGTCACGTTCGGACAGTTGACTCAGACGGCCTTGAAGTTGTCTACACGATGGTCCATGTGCGCCCGGTATTCTATCGAAGGACTATTCGTGGTCGTGGCACAACCTGCTGGATGGTTCAAAACGACGAGGGCGACATTTTTATCGTCAAGGATGGATGGAAGGCCTTGAACCGTGTCCACGAATCCACCTTTTTGGAAAAGGCCGAGAATGCCGATGGTGTTGGGCAGATGCGAGGGTTCCAAAACCGATTGGCTCTGCTTTCTGAATTGCGCCTTATCAATGTCAACGAAATGTCGGCGAAAATGGCTAAGGTCTTCCACGATCGGGAGCTTTCCCGAGTTATTCTAGACTATTATGGAAGGTCATTAGAAGGGTTCAAATCAAGAGGTGAACTCCTGGGCGCTTATCATGACGCTCTTTGTGGTATGTATCAAAGTTATCGGATTTATCGTCGCTGGCGTTCATGACTTTATTCAGGATATCAGAACCTTTACAAGGCAGGAATTCTTCATCGCGATATCAGCGTTAATGATGTTCTTATCGGGAAACCTGGTGCGCCTGCCCCCAATCGAGGTGTAATCATCGACCTGGATATGGCAATCGAATTGGAACGCACAAGTAGCTTGTACATCGTCGACTTCAAGACTGTAGGCCTCACTTTAATGTTTTATGTTCTTTCACGCTGACAGTGTTTTTTGCAGGGAACGCGTGCCTTTCAATCAATCAATATTCTCGGAAGCTATGGCCGAAAGAATAACTCAACGCCACATAGCTACATGGACGACCTGGAATCGTTCTTCTACATTTTGTGCTGGATATGTTGCGGCTACTCAGCTCCAGGGAAGAGGACCGAAGCTTTCTCTTCTATGTTTGCCAGATGGGAACACCCCAACGCAAAGGAAGGAGAGCTTTCCAAGACCTTTCTATTCTTCCAAACCTTCCGACGGCAAGTAGACCTGACCGTCACGAACTACTTTGGTGACGCATTCCTCACTCTTCTGGACTCACTACATGAATTCTTCCAATCTCATTTGAGACCTGACAGAGACGGCAAGCCACCTCCACCGACCCTGGACTCCGCTGTGGAAACCATCCTTGGACACGTCAAAACCGCCACCGCCTGCGTCGACGCCGAGGAAGCCTCCGATCCGGATGTACGCTCTGCGACGCCAGAGCCAGCGAACCCACATTTTTCATTGATGGATCCACCCCGAGTGTATTCCACGAGGGCGGCTTCACGCGCGTCATCCAAGAGAACACACGACGAGTCCACCGAGGGGGAAGAAAGTACCTCTGCGAAGAAACCTAGACCTCGCCCTAATGCGCCGTTCCAGCCTTCTTCCCTTAGCTCCTCGTCCCTCGCCGCCGACGAACCTTAAACGCGATTGTGCTTTGATCTGTACTATTCCCGTGCTTTCCTTTACGTCGATATCATCTCATTATCCATGCATTCGCATAACACCATCAGTCAATCTCCCGGGAACTACGTGTTATTATTTTGTGCTCTCCAGTCTTCTTTTACTAAGTTATATATCTCTACTGTATGGAATCAATACTCACTAGCATGATCTTCTACCGAATGTTATCACATTACCTACCTGATATGTTTTACCTTTATTCCCTCAAGCAAATGAGACTTTATGTAAATTCTAGCTCGCGCGTTGCAGCGCAATTCACGCAAATTTTACGGGATAGTAGGGGGCGCTAGCTACGTTCAAGTTTCGCTTGATTCTCGGAGTAATGAGGTAAGGCACCGGACTCCTGGTTTGGAGTCTGCTTGCTTCCGTGCTTCCACACGATTGACAGGAACAATGTTTTTTTCTATTCTTGCTGGCTACAAGTTCCACGCTCCCTTATTTCATTCGCTTGAAACATCATGCATCATGCTCTAGCTGATCATAAGTCTTCAAAAGTTACACTTATTCCTGTCGCCTTGATGTGATGGGGTGTCAAAAACGCTATCTAGAGTCACTGGTTTGCTCTACCATCAGCAGCCACGTCGTTGTCAGACTAACCTTTACCTGTACTCTCTTCATCCAGCGCTGGCGCTCGTGGACAGGAATCCATTTCCCATTCTTCTGGTAACAGCCTCAGAGACAATACTGAAGCTGACCAGAATATCTGCCTTTGCCGGTCAGCCATTCCTCAAGTGACAGGCTTCATATAACTTTCGTCGTGGATACCGCTCTCTTTTTCAGTCCTCTGTGCACATATTCTCACTGTTATAACCGTCCACGGCGGTATATAATCTTAAGACTTCAAGCTGAAGAGCCCTTACCCATACGTTCATTCCCCTTTCCGTAGCCATGTCATACACTCCGCCTGTCGAGCAGCTGGACTCGGACATCCCGCAGACTCATGCATACCACCGCCCGCCCGCCGGTAGCGCAAGTCGCTCGCCGTGTCCTGGGCTGAACACACTCGCTAACCACGGGTACATGTACGTATTTTCGTCCCATACACAATACCGACGCTCATATATAGCTACAGCCCCAGAAGCGGGTCTGACCTCTCGTTCTTCGAGCTATTCCGCGCCATCGCGTTCGTGTACAACCTCTCGTACCCCCTCGCGCTCCTGCTCACCACCGGGGGCTTCGCCACATGCGGGCGTCTCTCGTGGGCGCCAGCGGATCGTACCACGCCCAGCTGGCCGCCCGCACGGCACGCGCCGTGGCCCACGCGCATCGCGCTTCTCCTCGTCGCGCTCGCGAAAACCGCACTGCGCGCCGTCCCCACGCTGACGCTCGACTTAAACGCGCTTTCTGCCCGCGGCGCAGCGAAGATCGCGCATGACGCCGCTCTGGTGCACGCGGACGGTGGCCGAACAGCGCCGTGTGCCCCATCGCCGCCGCTCGTCGCGAGACTACTCGCGTGCGCCGGCGCGCAAGGCCTGGGACTGCATGAACTCGCGCGGTATCACGCTGGCCGGGAGCGCGACGCGCCGCCGCTGAGTGGACTGCATGCGCAGATTGCCGCGGCGGAGTGCTCGCTGGTTTGGCAGGTCCTGCACTACTGTCCGCCCTCGGCTCTAGCCCCGGTACCGCGCGAAGGCGAAAAGAAGGAAGCTGGCGATACGCTGGAGACAGCGGAGTGCGTCGTGTCAGCGTCGCGGCTAGAGCAATGGTTGGGCGAGGAGCGGCTCCCGGACGGGTGGTGGGAGCCTGCGGGGGTGCGCCCCGCGCAGACCATTGGTGTTCTACAAACGCGTTCGTTGGCCAATCGAATCGAGAAGCTCGGCCAGGCTCAGTCATTGACATACAATCGAGCACCTTCAAGTTCGGGCGATGGTGCATGCTAAGGATTTTTGTGGGTTTGGGCTTCTAATGTTCGAATTCCTCTATATTAATATTCAAAATATAATATCTATACCATGAAACTTTAGGCCATACTTTTCCTTGACTTTTCTGCGAAATTATCACTCAATATTGACTCAATATAAAAGAAAAAGGTAACTTAGTAGACTACGACGTACGTAGCTTTTCTCGTACTTAGTCGCGCTCGCGAAAAAATTGGATCTATATACACAAACGCACGACTGGTGCGAAAGGGTCACTCGCGGCGCGTAACCGACTGAAAAAGTTGCTGAAGAGCAACCCTAACTTGAAGGCACTTGGCGCTCAGCGCGCTAAAGCCTAGGCCCGGGCCCCGGTAGCCGCCGATCGCTCACGTGTGGTGACGCTCACGTGCCCGCCGGTGTTACTGTTTCCGAAAACTTTTGAAAAAATAGCAAAATTACCTTCCTTCTTTCCACGACACCAAAAATGCTTGCCAACGTCCTCCGTACACAAGCACGCCTCGGGCTGCTCCAAGTTGCTCGTGTTGCGGCGCCAGCGACTCGTTCGTTTATGACAACGAGGGCCGTTGTTCCTACAGCGACGTGGTCTGCTCTCCGGGCATTCTCAAGCTCAACGCCAGCAGCGTACGAACACTCCAGTCGCCCCGAACGCCCCCGCAACCCCCCCAGCGAGACGCTCTTCGTCGGCAACGTTCCCTGGGACGCCACCGCCGCGGACCTGCAGCGCATCTTCGCCGACTTTGGTGTCATTGTTGGCGAAGTCCGTGTTCGTACGTAGTACCTTTTTTTGCCAGCGCGACACCAGTCTGACCTTATTTATGCAGCTATTGGCTTTGATGGACGCTCGCGCGGATTTGCGCACGTCACCTACTCGGACGTTGCGTCTGCGCAGGCTGCAGTGAGTTCGGCCAGCGAAGAGCCCCTCCACCTCAACGGGCGCGACCTTGTCCTTGACTACGCCTCGGCCAGGAGCGTGAGCACCAAGGCCCCCGTCCAGCCCAACAACAAAGTCTACTACACCAACTTCGAGCAGGGTGAGGCTGCCCTTCGCGAGCTCCTCTCAGAGCACGAGGCCGACATCCTCTCCGTCTACCAACGTGCGTGCTACCTTTGTTCTCTTTTCACTCAACGCTGACGGATATGAGCAGTGCGTGACGGAAACACGGGCGCTCCGCTCGCGAGTGGCTTCGTCGAGTTCTCCAGCGTCGATGTTGCACAGTCGGTGATCAAGCAGTTCAATGGGCAGGAACTCGATTCGGGCGCCACCCTGTCTATTTCATACGCTCGCCCCAGGAAAGAACGCACTGAGGGGTCGTCTTTCTCGGAGAGGAGAGGCGGAGGTGCCAGGCGTGGAGGAGGTGGAGGTGGAGGCGGAGGCCACTACAGCAACCGTGGCTACAACTCGAGGAACGACGACTACTAATTATTATATCCCTAATATATACGCATTTGCATTGTGCAATGCGCACTTACCCCTTATCCTGCTCATATGATAATTAGTTTTGCATCGTGTACGTTCGGTTTTCATCCACATAATATTATTGCTGGATGTGCTACTTGCTCTTTCGCGGCGAACCATGGCTGGACAGTGACTTGCACATTATGGCGCAGCCCAGTATGTAGAGGAAGAACTCGAGGATGCGCTCATTTAACACCTGCTGAATGTATCTCCGCTGCGCCGCGCTGAGAGTCAAGCTCAAGTGTCGATATGTATGGGGACAAGCCGCAGGGAGCAGGGGACGAGGTGAGACACTGCGGGCACATTTTCCGGCTTGAAAAGCTGCGTTTGAAATTTGAATACTCGCAGTGCATGTGCATGAAGGTTCAAATGTTCAAAAGGTAAGGACACGGGCGTGGTGGTTTCGCTATGATTACCCTACCTCTCTGAGAGAAATAAAAGGGCAGGGACAGACTAGATGCAATGCCTCCACTACACCTCACCCAGCCTATACTTGCTCACGACCTTGTCCCAAATCGCCTTCGTGTCGACACTGGCTCCCAAGCGCGACGCCAGCAGGAACGATCCGCTCAGTTTCCTGCATAAACTCAATTAACATTTTCCCCGCGTGGGAGAGCACAGTACGCACCGATTCAGGCTGTACGTCTCCTTGGGCGGCGGTGTGAGCCGGTGCTGGAGCATCACCGGAATCTGCGCGCGGATCTGCGCCGTGATGTCCGCCCACTGGCTGCCCTGTCCGAAGGAGAACGGCTGTGGTGTGTCGGCCTTGAACGGCGTCGCGAGCAGCGTCATGGAGCTGACGTGCGCGTCGAGCATCATCTATGGGTCGCGACAAATGTGCAGGGGTCAGCGTCGTATCGCAAATAGGAAATAGCAGTGTAGAGCGCACCTCGTTCTCCTCGCCGGTGAGGTACCCGATCCGCAGGCTCGACGCAATGCATTCCTCCCGATCGCCCAGGGCGGCCGCTTGCAGGATGGAGAACCAATTGTCCATGAACTCCTTCGAGTATGTACGCGTCGCGCCGAAATCCACCAGCTCGATCTGTTTGCCCTCAGAATACCGCAATGCCCCACCTGAGGAGCGCTTACCTGGCGCGTCTGTGCATTCCAGAGGAAGTTCGTCCAATTGGGGTCAGTCTGCATCGTGCGGAACTTGAAAAGTTCTTTGAGGCACAGCTCAATGATCCCAGCGGATATCTACAACAATGTTGAGCAAGGAAGGGGGAGATAGGACGAGAGCTCACGTCGATTCGGTCTCTTTGCGTCAGATGTTGCGCGGTTGCTTCTCCGACGCTGACGCCGTCGACTCTTTCCATCACAAGCACGGTGGAGGTGCTCCCATCCCACACCCATGGGACTTTGAACCGATCATCGCTGCCCAGGTATTCAGCGGAGCGGAAGAGGCGCAAGAATGACGCCTCCCGGACGTAGTCACATTCGTCTGCTAGCTCCGATTTCATGGCCTGCAGAAGTTCAGTATTGTTCATCGACACAACATCGTATCACGCACATGGATAGTTCGATCTAAGAATAGACCCTTAGGCAGCAATCTCCCCGCCGTCAAGAGGAGCTTGATGTATCCCAAATCACTCTCAATCGAGCTCGCGATACTTGGGAACTGTATCTTCACAGCCACCCGTTCCTCCCTCCCGGTCGGCGACATCGTCGCGGACAGGACCGCGGTGTGCACCTGCCCGATGGACGCAGCGGCGAACGGTATCCGGTCGAAGGACACGAAGTTGTCCGCCCACGACGGGCCAAGCGCCGCTTGCATGACTTGCTGCCTGGCCGTCAGAAGCGTACCACACGCCGAAGACGAAGGAGGGACTCACCTCCATTTGCCAGTCTGGCATGTAGTGCGCGCTGTCTTGCACCCTGCGGAATATCTTATCGATCTCAGGCGGTAGGATGTGTGTATCTGTAGTAGCTCATGAGCCTGATCCGCGACGGGCACCAGGGGGGGCTTACCTTGTATGCTCATGAACTGCCCGAGCTTCAACGCCGCGCCGCGCATCTGCGAGAGCTTAGAAACGAGGCGCTTGATGTTGGCCTCAGTCATCATCACAGACGATTCCTCCTGGGACCCCGACCCAGTGCGACGGAGGACCTCCGACGCGGCACCATACCCCAGCGATGCTGCTAGCCCTGTAAATAGCGGGTTGAGAAGTTTATCGGGTAAGCATGGATCCTTCTGTACCTCCGTAGTGGAAAAGTCGCCCAATTCTCGAGGATGGGACTTTGGATGATTGCAAGTTGCGAGACATGGGCAATGGATATGCGGGGACCAGTAGTGGCGTCAGTTAAGGGCGTAGGATGCCCATGACGTGTCACTCACAGATTTCTGCGTGCCTGCTTCGATTAGCCTTAGGTCAGGATCGTTTGACTTTGCAGCTTCATCAAGGGATTTCTGTAAGGCAAAAGCATCGGCGTCGATGACCGGTGTCACATCCAGCGCCTCAGATTTTTTAGGTGTCCTGGTGTTAGAAGGAGGTGAAATATCCGAAGTTCCATGTTTGTGAAGCGGGTGATGATCCTATTCCAGAATATTAGCCCTAGCAAGATCCACTATGATCAAGCAACACTCGCTCTCTGCTCTTGGACCGGATTCAGGTTACTAGTAACAGATTTTGTGCTGTTTTCTAGCTGCAGATCGAGGTACGGGCATTAGTTTATAGTAAAAATGATGACGACATGCTACTCACTGCTTTCTGGGCGTCTATCTCTTGGGTGAGTTCTAGTTCAACGTTGACTTCGGAAGTAGATTTTTCAGGCTCGTCCAAAGGTTGTTTTGAAGAATTACTGTCGACGTTGGGGACCGCCAACGCGTCGAGCACCGCGGAGTTTTTCGGCCGTTCAGTACGCGAGTGAGGTGAGCTGGCCGAAGCAGAATTGGTTGCCTGTTGTCGTAGGGAAGTAGCAGACAGAGGAAGATTCTCCTATTCCAGGGAATTTGGGCTATCAAATTCAAATTCCAGCATGTTCAGGTATTACTCACTAGCTTTTCTTGAACCGACTGCAGATCATTTGCAACAGACTGAGTGGTGCGTTCTCGCTGTAAACTGAGTGGCGAGCGTTCGGATTTAACAAATCCGTGTACGTCTTGGGACAAGCCCTCGACATCGCACCCTTGCACGTCCGCGAAGTCGTCCGTTCGTCTCCGTTTTCGAGGCCGTATGCACGAGCCTATGGCTTTGGGTGCAACTTGCGCAGCCTTGTATTGCGCAGCATGGGAGATGATTTCAACGGTGGAGTTGAGAACGCATAGCCAATTGTATGCGGGCCCTGGTGGCATAGAAGAACCAGTACTTAAAGGTGGTCGACGTTCGGAACGCGGCCGCTCGACGCCGGTGATGTTCGCGTCGTCGTTGTTTACCAAGGGTGCTAGGGGCCAAACAGCGTTCCCTCCATTGAGCAGCCTAACTATTTCTGTCCCGTACATCAACCCTGCACTGTCTACGCCCTCTGACTGCGTAGGTAATTCTGTTGTACATCCCTCTTACGATTTGCAAGCCTATTTTATTCGATCTCGATATATTTCCTCCATCCTTGACCTCCCTCGAAATCGCCAAGTCGAGCATTTATGAATACCCAGACCGCGCACAATCAGCCCGGTCCTTCGAATACAGGGACAACATGCTACACAATCCAAACGTGAGTGGCTCTGCCATTTACGCCGCGAAAAGGATCTTATCTGTCGCAGTACAGATGTACTTCAAGACATGCGGGTGACAGTCTGTGCTGAAGGTTCGGATAAAGTGATCTGGTACAAGGTGAGCGACCCTGTTCCTCTCCGCCGAGCTTGCTCTTGACCAATTCATTTGAAGGAAAGATTCCTTGGGGACGATGAGATCGTGGAAAATATCGTGGTATGCCAGTTCTCGAAAAATATAACTTATGCAAAGTATACTCATGCCACATAAATCTTACGCAGCACAACGCAACCAGCTCGGTTGAATGGTCGATACACCGTCCAATACGCGGATGGTACATCCGAATCCGATCCCCAACCTTCCCTCCCGGCGTATTTATCCCGCTGACCCCCGTGTCGGCGGGCTCTGTGCTGCACACAGAAGCGGCCATGTCATTCAACACCCGGACAAACATCCCAACACCCCCCGGTCTCCTGGCGGAGTCCTCGTCCCAATTTACACTGCAAGATCGGGAGAGCACCTCGAGCACTGCGAGCGTCCACTCGTACCCGCCAACCCCCACCGCAACTACTCAGATTAATATACGCCCGCCGTCTCCCATCGACATCACCGACGCCTCCTTCGAACGGACGCCGCAGAAGGCACGTCCGCGCCGGCCCGCTCAGGGCTCGCCGTCTCAGATCACGCAGTTTTTGCTGTCCGCGCACTCGTCGCAGCCTGTCGAACAACCCGTGAACGCATCCCTCTTCGCACGCGCTCTGTCGCTAGTGAAGAGCCAGCGGCCATCACACTCAAACTCATTCACGCTGTCACGCGTGCTCGCGGCGCAATCGCCCCCACCTCCACCGTACGCGTCGAACATATCCGTGACGACGCAGCCGAACCCGTCTACGGTCGCGATCTTGCAGCCACAGCCCCCGGCACACGTCCACATGCCCCTGCTCGTGTTCCACGACCGCACGCCGGTGCTCACGGTGCGCTCGCTGACGGGCCTGCTTGAGATCGACAAGGCGGAAGAGCGGTTGATGGGCGTGAGCACCAGCTTTTGGATCGCGATTGCACTTACGTATCTGGAGTTCCTCGAGGAGCGGGAGGTGAGTTGCTCCTTGCGCGTCGGAATGTTGTTTCTCATCATTATATTATTTTCAGAGCTATCTCGCTGCTCTCAGCGATTGATGTGATGTTTTGTTTCCTCGGGGGATTGGGTTGCCTGAAGGTTGTACCCCCATGTAACAATGTTGTATCTAAAAGTAACTGGGAAGGATTTTCGCTTCGCTCCTTCGGCTTTTCTCATGGACTCCACCTCACTCTCGCAAATATCCTTGGACGAGCCAAGATAACAAACCGTTCTTTAGAAGCAGGAGATTTCAGTTAAGTGGGTCACGCGCAGGAAGTACTTCGAAAGCTCCCATTCGCATTAAATCGGTCGCGAGGGATTTTAGCTAGATGTCTTCTTCACGGCCAATCCCGACATGAAGAAAATAGGTGATGTAATAAAGTCACTTTTGACTGCAATAATACGGAGATCCCTCCCGCTAGATCAATCTAAATTCAGCTGTCTGGAGTGGAGGTTTATCCCAACATCCTCTGGTTCGTTGAGAAGGCGGCCTAAGTGCAACAAAGGAATTAACATTTTCCCAGACATTAGGTTTAGATCATGCGTACCTTCCATCCCTCCTTCAATCATGAGTACCTGACCGGTGATGTGGCCGGAAAGGCTGTTGGAAGAAAGCACGAGGATCTGAGTAGCGATGTCAGTCGGCTTCGCAATCTTCTTGAGCGGTGTCCTAGATAGGTAAATTAACAAAGATTAACTGGCGCCTTCATCTCCAAAGAGAAATTATGTACGTTGCGAGCGCCGCATATAGCGTGTGCGGATTCTTCAGCGACTCGGTAGCCATTGGCTGGTACGAGAGTCAGTCCAGGGTGTATGGGAGGACGAACTTGAACGTCCCGTACCGTTTTGACCCAGCCAGGGCCGATGCAGTTCACCCTGCCCATCGGCGCAAGCTTGACAATTTCGTTCTTGAGCGTCATCGTCAGGCCGTACATCATCGCTGTAATCAATATAACCGCGTCAGTTCGCATATCATACCGGGCATATCAGATGCGAGGCGCACCGCTCTTTGACGCAGCGTAATCGGCATGCCCCGCTTCACCTAGATACACAATAATATTATCGGCATCGAAAGTAGAGAACGCACAGAACACCTACCGTATTTCCCAGCAGTGCTGCCAATGAGGACGATTGACGCCTCCTCCCGAAGGTCCGCGGCGACGTTCTTCAATCGGCGCAGATACTCGCGCGCGACGAGGAACGTCGACGTCAGGTTCGCGTCCATCGTCGTCTTCCAGCGGTCGAGCGACATCTCCCAGATGTACTCGTCCTTGACCACGCTGATCGCGTGGTTGATGATGAGGATCTGCACAGGGCCGAACGTGTACGTCGCCTTATCGAACATCGCGGCGACCTCGTCCTCCTTGCTCAGATCCGCTTGCACGACCTGACTGCGCGACTCGGCGAATTTGTCGAGCGGCGCGAAGTTGGTGTTGTAGTGGGCCGTCACGATCGCGCCTTGCTCTACGATATCGTTGTTATCTACTGAAAATGGATGAGGCGTGCTGGACATTCGGCGTACCATGGAATTGTTCAGCTGTTTCGTAGCCGATACCACCGCTTGCACCTGAAGATAGAGACGACTGAGTTTCAGACAGTTCATGTACCCGTAATAGATAATCGCAGACCAGTGACCAGTACGTGAACGCCTTCAAGGCCAAGATGCAGTCCGGTTGGAGTCAGAGGGCGTTGGGGCATCGTCGCAGCAGAAGAATCTCTTGTGAGATAAGCGCAGCCCAGCGCGGCGCTTTAAGAGGGTCGCGAGCGGCGAACCGCAGAGAAGCATCCATGTATTCGAGAATCATCGAGGGAATTATTCCTGTTGCGCCCCATGATACACCCACGGTGGGAATATGCAGGCGGCTGCGGGAAGAAACCGATTCAAGCGAAGTCTGTCGCCGGGAAATTGCTGCGCATGTCAGCCGCGCAGACGAGGCCAGACGAGGGCGTCCCAGAAGTCTGGAGGAGGATGCAAGCTCTTGGCAGCGAGATAGCATCAATTGACGCGTTCTTGACGATCGAATGCCCATTATGTAACATCGGTGGGAAGCAGGCGGTGGGCAAGCGCTGGCCAGGTTGATTGCGGTTAGGCGGATGTTCACACTTCCTATGAAAACGATGGAAAATTGTTACCAAGTCAAGCTCTGGAAACCTAAATAGCCTCTGTAAGAAGGGGTGGCGTTGAAGCCACATGATACTATTTAGTATCGGTGTCCGATACAGTGGTGATCTAGGTCTAAGTAGGTATTAACTGGTGAAGTTCCGGGTGTGGGGAGCGTGAGGGGTCGTGTGTTCATGAGTAGTGAGTGAGTGGGTGGGTTCGACCTGCGATGCGTAGTATGCAGAATTTTCACTGCCCCTTGGCAGCCTTCGCCTCTGCACGCTTCGTGTAGATCATATCGGTGAAAGGGCTGCGAAGTTATTGGTTAATACTTAGCATGTTGATAAGTCACAAACGGATAACGCACCCTTCAAACTTAAGGGCGATTAGATAGACGATGTACACGTAAAGAGTGATGAGCAAGCCGGCGGGCCTTTCGAACCTGAATGCAAGTGGCGTCAGCACGGAAAATATTAAACACGTGTCAGCGACACGCAACCCCACACAAAATGACCCACCAAAGTGCGGTGGCGGCGAAGCACATCGTGCTGCCGACATACATGGGGTCGCGGAGGACGTTGAATGGGAATCTGTAAGAGTGACCATAGACCATGTTAGCTCTCGGATGATTCGAGCAGCTCGCAGCTATATCAGACACGATCGTGCTCCACGTACCCTTCCACGCGGTGATCCATCAGGATGCCAAAGTAGTCCCCAAGGAAGGTCCCTGTGATGCCTAGTGACCATGTAGAGGTGATGACGAAGAGCTGGCCGACGACGAATAGGACAGCTGGGACGATTGTCGCGTACTCCCTGGGCAGGATGGCCTTCTGAGGCTGGTCTAGGAGGGCCCAGTGATACCTGTCATACGTTGCTGTCGAATTAGAGTTTTCTGGATGGCTAGACATTGTAGAACGTACAGGTTGTCGCGTAGAATTCCAAACGAAAAGATGAGGAGGGCCAGGAAGTACGTCCCATATCGTGCGTTGCCGCCGAAGATTTTCGTGATGGTCTTGTTTCTATACTCTGTATGGAGACCTTGGTCAGACTACTATTGTCCAGAGACAAGAAATGGTCGACGAGGTGAAAAGAAGCCAGCCTCTCGTCTCTTCAAAAATAGACTGAAAGTGACGCGTACCGTTGCGAGCGACAAAGTTCCATGCTGTCGGATTGAACGCGATAGCAAACACAGAGATCTGGAAAGAGGGTTTGGTGTAGTCTACCAGAGAGTAGAACTCGTTGAGGAGGGCGCCAGCCGTCTTGGAGTCCATTTTTTTTGTTCGTCCTATTGACAGCGAATGAACCGTGTGCGAGCAGCGCCAGTTGTCCTCTCATTGCCATTTTAGTACTAACTCCTTTAAGGCGACACCTCCCGTTTATCGAGAACGCGAGCATTGGGCAGCCAGTACTTAGCAACTATATGAAACAGAGAAAGTGTTTTCTAGTACATACAGGCTATTACATGCAAGGGGACTAGCTGTTTAATGGGAGATGTCCACCGAAGTCCACGACATGTAGGTAACGCGAAAGCAATAAATACGCAAGTAATACACACAGCAAAGTACTCTACGAAAGCAAGTGGTCCAGACTACAATCTCTTCAGAGCCTTTTTCCTCTTCTCGGCGCCTGAAACCGCAGTGCCCGTCGCGGCGCGCTTGACAGCCTTCGTTCCCGTCACGCCCCCTAGCCCTGCCGTGGAGGCCATGCCGATACCAACACCCATGCCTGGTTTGCCGCCTCCGACATTGGCATCTGCGGTACCCAGGGGCGATGGCGAGGGATGGCGGTCCTTCTGCGGTCCAACGCCAAGGCCTTCCTTGTCCGATGATAGCGAGGCCTTCAGAGACATTGGGGGTGCGGGAGATGCGGACTTGCGAGTAAGGATCGGCATGGCGTACGGTGCCAAAATTGGCGGTAGCGGAAGAGTAGATGTTAGTGAGGCGGGAGCAGGAAGCGTAAGGGTCGTCGTGGTCGGTGCAGAGAGCTTAGAAGTAGACGCCGCTCGCTGGGAGGATGATTCAGAGGCAGATGCCGCGACAGGCTTCGCAGTGGCATCTTTGGCACCATCATTCTCCGATTTCGATTTGGTGGCTTCGAGCTCCTGGGCAGAAGGTTTGTTGAACTCCACGGGCTTGACGCGGGGAGTGGCATGCACGCTGGTGATGAGTTTGGCGCGATTGCAGTAACTCTGATAATCCTCTAACAGGAGCTTGCCCGCCTCTTCGTCCAGCGCCGACTCGGGATTTGGGTAGATGAGAAGACATTTGACGGTAACGAGGATGTGGCCTATGCCATAGGTCGACTTCCAGTCCTTCTTCAACGTGTTCACGCAGATCTCTCCATTCGCTCCGACATTCGGATGGAAGATTTTAGTGCCAAACCAACCTGTGGTACCTAATTAAGGGTCTGGGATTGGAATATAGCGTATATTGCACGTACATTTTGGAGGAGCGGCCGGGAACTCGTCGGTGAACTTAAACTTCACTTTAAAATATCCTCCGGAGTACGGTGTCCCCTCTAGCGAAGAGCACGGAAAAGGGTGAGCCACGTGGATCACGTCGTCGGACCACCCGCGCTGGGCGACTCACCAGGGCCAGCAATGATACCGGTGACATCCAGCATGTCCTCGTCGTTCATTTGCATCCGGATGCCCTCCGGCGGGTTCTTCTCAAGTTCGCTCAGCTCGCGCATGACGCGACGCATGACAGCTGGTGGTACAGACTGCGAAAGCGTTTGAGTGCGTTATTGGCACGTAAATGAACGTAAGTCTCACCATTATGTGCCAACGAGAAAGATAATTACGGAAAGGAGAGGAAGTGGTGGAGAAACGCAACGATTTGAAGTTCAACCTGGTCTGAAGGTGGCGGAGTTTCAACGTCAACGTCAACTTGAACCCGGCACGTGGATGGATGACTAAGAACTTCCACCAACACAACCAAATCTCGGGCCGGGCCGTCATTTTTCTCTGTCCTTTTCTTCATTGTTTCGCAGGAATTTCTAGGACTTCGTCCATAGAATATGTCTCCGTATTCCTGAGATGGAGACCGTTCCACATTTAAAAGATGCATCGCAGAAGGCTACCATTGTAGCTCTTTTCTCCTTCACTGCTTTCCTCAGGGCGTTCTACTGGCTTCGGAGTCTTACTTCATAGTACATACATCTCTCTCGTTCACCCACCATGTCTCTGATCTTCCTGAGACTTGGAGCCTGGGGCTTTGTGAGTCCAACTTTCTTTTCCACCGCATCCACCACATCGCTTTCTGAAGGTAAACAGAATTATTTTCATTATATATTATTTACCAATCGCCTATCCACTTTTCCCTCACAGGCTTACCTCTGTACCGACGGAAATGGCTGTGTGTCCCGGCAAGCTATGTACGGTAGACCCTCTCTTCACTCGACCGTGTGCGACATGTCTGGGCCAATCAACATGTGCATGCAACAGGCTAGCAGTGTTGGAAGCGAATATCAAGGACACGGAAAAGACACTGGCCTCCTTAGAACGGCAGCGCGTACCTCTAAAGTCCGAGCTCAACCAAGCCCACGATACACTCCTTTCTCGCCTCCCTGCCGAAATCGTATCTCTCGTCTTCCTATTCTGTACACCGACCATGGTCGACGCATGCCACACTGTGCCGTTCAATGTGATGCTCTCCGAACCTCTAATCCTCGGCGCAGTATGCCATAGATGGCGCACCATCGCGTGGGCCACACCGCGGCTGTGGTCCTCGATATCTGTCAACCCTATCAGCGCAAATCTTTTGAAAACAACGCCACTTGCGGAGGAGTGGCTCGAACGGTCGCGAAACTTGCCGTTGACGATTAACATCTATATTCCTGGGCGACTCCGTGATATCCGCTTTCCGATGTCGACCGAAATTCTACCGATGCTAGATGCTCTTGCTCGCCACTCCCGACGCTGGCGGCATATATCGATTGAACTTCCCCACCGGTACATACTGTACATCTGTGACAGTCCCTTTGTCGACCGACCAGTCGCGCTTGAGAGCATCCACATACATCTCACGGACGTACGTCCCCCGGAGTCGTCACCAGTTCTAAGCCTTGCTGCTTATCACAGCCCGAGCGTCGTGGCGCTCTGTCATCTAGACCTCCAGTATCTGGGCATTCGATGGGAGAACTTGACTTACTTGCGCATGTTAGATGGGCTGTCTCTGGCCACCGCTTTTAAACTCCTTGAATGCGCCCCGAAGCTCCAGTATTATGAATTATTGATCTGCAACCACGACTTGACCGCCGTAGACTCGCCACGTAACATCGTACACCATGGATTGCGGTGTCTCAATTTCCAAGGGGCAGTCACGCTGGAACTTGCTGGAGCGTTCCTCGGCGGCATCTCTCTGCCTTCCCTTGAAGAATTCAATTGCGATATCCACCGACTTCCGCTTCCTGCTCAAGTTATCACATCTCTCATCTCCACTTCTTCGCGTGGGTTGCTGAGGATGTCGCTCGGTATGGATCACACCCGCGACAACAGAGCAATTAGCATCCTTGAATCAGCGCCGTCTCTCACTCAACTCACGCTGAAGATGTTCCGCACATCTTGGCAATGTTTCGACGCCCTGGGAAATTTCTTTCAAAAACTGTCCTCATCGAAGAATGTCACAGAAACCAGCGCTGCCGGTACACCTTTCCTCCCCCATCTGCAGGAGCTGTGCATAGACGGGCCTTGGCCCATAAATTGGTCTATAATCGTCGATATCTTTCCTCCTGCCGTCACAGCCTCCCTCGACGGCGATGATGCAACATTCCGCCCTCTCCATACATTCACTTCTTTGGTTGATCAACCAAACTCGTTGTTTGATGCTCTCTCAAACTCAAGGAGCCACGCTGGAGTCGAGCTTGCAGCCCCTGAAGTCGCCGATATCCGCCAGTTCCTTAGACTCCGCGACCGGGGCATAGCATTTAACATCGTCCAACGTTCAACGCGTTTCGACGACGAGTATGATTTACTATCATATCTTATCTCGAAACGTAGCATCGGTCTGGATCCATCTCCACCACCTCCCTTGAATTGAGTCGTGATATAAATTGCAGAGGTCGCATCGCTACTCCACGCGAAACGGATTCAATTCGCGCTCCGTGATACATACATACAGACGATATACATATTTTACTCTTCCATTGGGTATATATTTTAGATTGTGATGGTGCCTTTCAACCGCGAGTCGCGACTGCTCGCACCAATCGTTAGATCAATCGTGCCCGCCGGCTTCCGCCATCCCTGCTGCACCACGTCCCAGATCGACAGGTCGTATCTTGACACGGTGATGGTGACAGACGACTTCTGTCCGGGCGACAGCTCGATGTTGGTGAACCCCTTGAGCACGGACGGCGGTTCCCCAGCAGATGTAGGGAAGTTGATGTAGAGTTGGGGGATCTACGTTAAGTTGGGTCAGCGATGCGACCGTGGACTGGAGACGGACAGACGTACCTCGCCTCCGAATACCGAGCCTGTGTTAGTAACGGTAAAAGTTGCCTGGTATGCGGGCTGGTGTAGCCAGAGTGCCCTCGAGGAGCCCTCAGCGATAGCGGTTGCGTTGCCCTTCTCCCAAGCCAAAATGAAGGGAAGCTCTGCGGGCGGCGCCAGAGTCTGAATCTTCGACACATGGAGGCCACTATAGCCAAATGTGGTGTAGCTCAGTCCGAAGCCAAACTCAAATCGGGGAGTGATATTTTGCTGCGGGTAAATTAGAATTGTCTTCTGTAAAAAAAGCGAAGGAGGGACACTCACCGCATCAAAGTGCCTGTAATCAATGTTCAGGCCTTCGGTGTATGGAATCTGCAGGGGGTCTGTCCCACTGGGATTTTGTCCAGCAGCGGGGAGTGTAAGCTGGGCACTGTAGTCTGAGGGGCTCTTTGCAATGGTATAAGGCAGGCGTCCAGATGGGTTCCAAGCACCATACAATACATCGGCAAGAGCGTTGCCAATTTCTTGGCCGGGGAGGCCAGCCCATACGACCTAAAAGATATTCAGGACAAAGTAGGAGGGAGATGAATAATGAGATCTCACAGCAGTGACATTAGGATGATCGATCCAGGGTTCAAGAATAAGCGGTCCAACACTATTGATTATCACGATGGTGTTGTTGTTCTGGGCAGCGACAGACAGTACAAGCGCGTCGCCGCCATGCCATGCGGTGAGGTTGTTGCGGTCACCCTCGTTGCCGTCGACGGTGATGTAGTCTTCTCCACTGTCCGCCTCCAGGAAGACGAGTGCCGCGCTCTTCTTCCGTGCGACGTTTCCAGCGAGGGGGAGGTTGAAGTCGTTAAACATCCACGATACGCTGGTGCGGAATTTGCGCGCTTCGCGCTGGATTGCGTCGATGGGCTGTTCAAAATAGAGAAAGGGTTGATCGGTACGTGAATGTCAACGCGTGTTCCACACTTACAGTAACGATGTATGTAAAGTTAGCAGTTCCAGAGCCCCAACCCATCGCAAGCACACCATCAGAGCCACCCTATATGACAATTAGCTAGTGTACTATACGTGTGAGATTTCAGATGAAACGTACCTGATCAGAGAACTCGTTAGGCCCCGCCATACCAGGTCCCGCACCGCTGCCAATCAGAACAATACTTCTGTCCTTCTTGCCAAGCGGCAGAACTCCTCGCTCGTTCTTGAGGAGGACGGCGCTGGCTGAACCAAGGGTCCTTACAAGCTGGTAATGGTCGTCTTGTACATCGATGTGTAAGTTCGTTTCGTCACTGTCGGGGTTGAAGGCATCGAAGTTGACTGCGGGGAACGATGAGCTGTCCTGACCCATGAGGTACCATGCGGCAAGAATACGAGAAGCTTGTTAAAAAGGTAATAGTGTATCAATTAATATATATTGCTGTAGTATTAGAGAAACCTTACCCATATCGTCGACACGCGATTCCGCGATGATGCCTTCGTTGACGAATAGGGTCAGATTGGCGCCCCAGTAAGAGGTTCCAGAGTTGAAGGTTATATCTCCGGGCATCGACATCTGCAGCACATACTTATTGAGATTGCTACTATCCTCCGAAGGAGTTTGTACTTACGTCTAGACCTCTATTGGCTGAGATGGTGGAATGCTGACTGTCATTCGATCGACCAGGGATTAAAAAGACATTGTGACTGAGGGTGGAGTAAACCACTCACGCGGACCAGTCAGTCATGATGACTGACGGTCAAGAGTAAGCCTAAGTATGGGGTACAGAGTTGATAGACACTTACATCCTTGGAACCCGTATTCACGCTTTATGATGTCGTTTAGAACCTTGTCATTCTCGCAAGAGTACGTGCTGTTCACAAGATCTGAAAATTGAAAGAAAAACAAACCAAGTTCAGTAAAATGCGATACATGGTAGAATGCATTGAACTTACTGTAGCTGCACATCATACTTCCTACACCCGCCATCACGCTCTTCAAAAAAGGGTGTGCATATACCTCGTGCATCGTTCTATCATCAATGTCAGAGCTTTCGGTAGTGCGATCGTGTTCCTGCTCGCTGTAAGGGATATTTGTGAGTCAAGCCCGACCTAATCTCGCGGATGTACGTACTTTCCAACCAGATGCTTCGCACACGCGATGACACCTGCCTCTTGAATACCCAAGACCGTCTCATATGCCACTTCTCCCGTGAGGAAGGGATCGCCTCCGAAACCTTCCCAGTTACGTCCGCCCTGGGCAATACGCCCCATGTTCATCATTGGGCCGAGTTGGACGTTCACACCCTTTCCTTTGTGCTCTTGTCCCATAAACAGTCCGCGTTGCCGCATGAGCGCGCGGTTCCAACTTGCTGCGGCGTTTATACCTGCGGGGAATGCTGTTATGAAATCGGCATCGCGCACGCCCAGAGGAGAGTCCTCTAGACACAAGCCAGGCCAGCTGGTTCCATTTCCAGAGATAGATGCGATATTTCCCTGCAGTGGACATTAGATTCTTTGAATTCCATGTATCCTGAAACTCAGAAACACGTACAACGCATCGACCTCCTTCCCAACCGACTCCAGTGACAATCGCGACTTTCTGATCCAAGTTGAAGTCGGCGATCTATGTGATAATAATATTTTCAGAATAGGCACTTATTATAGGAAGATGGTCGCGTCAAATGGTCCAGTAGACCAAGAAGAATAGTCGACAGGTGGACGACGCGTCGAAGACGCGTTATCAATTCTCGAAATTCTGATCGTTGATCTCGACGCGTCGAGCCGGGTGCTGACAAATCTTGCCATGCACCATTCACGTTGAGGCTGCAACGCAACCTCAACGCCATCGACCTCAATGCTGCCTCGTGAACTTCCTCACCTTGCTTTTCGCTTTGGAATGGGCTGCGGCCCACGCGGGGCCGAAGTCGGGCACCACAGCTGCTCCAACCTACACACGTGCCGTCAAAAATGGCCGTCAGTTCAGAACCAAGTACTATGGGCAGCAAGCTCACCGCAGGGGGGCTGCTAGGGACCACAGCTGGGTAGACCGGCGGCTGTGGGACATCGCTTGGTACGGGGAAGGGTGAGAAGACTGTCGAGGTCGAGGCAGTAGCGTTGGTAAGAATGGAAACTGCTTGCGAACTAGTGATGCTGCTAAACGACGAGGGAGATGATGCAGTGACACTGGCCGCCGGCGTGGATGGTACAGGTACTGATGAAGTTAACGATCCTGACGCTGTCGAAATATGTGTCCCCGATGTTTTGGTCACCACTGACGAAACGGCGGTGGATCCAACGGCTGTCAACGTTGCGGTCGAGTTTGTGGCAGAATCGCTTTGGCCAACGACAAAGGGAAACAAGAGAGCCCAGTGCCAAAATACAAGCTTGGAGGAACGCATGGCGTTGGCCTTCAAGGCGAGGCAAATCAAGGCGAGGCAAGAATGTAGAAGGGTCTTGAGCAGCAAGTGCGAAGCCCGCTTTATGCTGGTATGTGTTCTATTTCTGGCCAGTCACGTACTGTACAAGAGTAATAACTCGCTTCCATTTTTGACTTCTCAACTAGTCCCAAGATGCCCCATATGTCGCTCAAGGCCACATGTCTTAACTCTATCGTCACGGCCGTGCTGGCAAGAACCTTGCAAGAACTCGAATTGCATATCCAGACCAGACTGGGATGTGGAGGCGCATGGAACGATGCCACAAGTTTTAACCTATGGTCTCTCGTCGTACCGCCTGTGTACGTCTTGTTCATTTCTGTTTCAATTTCAGTCCGGGGGCTTGCCTGCGCAGTGACATTGTTTTGGCAGGAGGATCATCAAAAGCAGCTTCCAAGTACTTGATCTCAAAGATACCTCCACCGACAACGATCTTTCCTACGACACTGTCGGACCGTCCCGAGCGACCAGGGATTTTGAGATATTCTTCAGCCCCGGTCTCCATCGAACAATATGAGGATTGACCAGCACCTGCTGAACACGTATCCGCATGCAGTGGGCTCGCTTACAACTTCGTCTTGCTTCCTCCTTCTCCATCACCGGTTAAGTCCACCACCCCACAAGCGCATCGGTTTCTTCCCCGACTTAAAATTGGATTTCAAAGAAGATGACACTGATTGTCCACTTCGACCTGGCTCTTAACGGACTTCAACCCAGCTCGGCCCGTTTTCCTCTAAACGGCACGATGGCGTTTTATCTTGTACGGCCCTAATGGTTTGCAGCACGACTGTTCACGCGCACGTACGACTAGTCGACTTCGACGTTCATTTCAGCTCGGAATTATTGCTGGCATTCCCGACCACGGGTCCGATGAGACTATACACCTTTATCCACCTTTATCCACCTTTATCTTTGCACTATCTTTCTCCGGCTACAATAGCAGATACCTGAAGTCACGCTGGAGTCTGCTGGCGCAGCGCCGTTCCGTGTCTCCCTTCGGACCCTCTAGGTAGCCGTGGCGGCCATTGATCCGTCCGACAGCCCGCTCCGGATCTCAATATTCAATGCCCACTGGCCCTGTTGCAGATTTCATGCTGACGTCAAGAAGTGATCATTTGTAGCTATGTATATACATGGGGGGACCGCTGGAGACCGGTCATGCACTTACATATGTGCAAAGAGAGATATACGATTATATTATGTTGCATAGTTAATGTGAACAATGGGAAGAGAGGAAGCAAGGGATACTATAATGTGATCACATCGCGCGCCGAAGGTCGGGATGAACTCTGCATGGGGCTGCCAATAACTTTGGCCGTCTTTGTGTTCGACGTGCCGACCGCTCCGAGCAGCACCAGCTGACAACACATGTTACGCTCGACTCCGGTAAGATTTGACAACCAACGTGCTACCAGAATACGCGACCGCACCGACAGTGCGAAGCCTCAGGAAGCCTCTCGCTTCTTATTTTGCTTACATTCGAACATTTGAGTCGATCGCGATAGGTTTGGTTGGAAGAAGGCATATCCACAAAGCAGCGGGCGGGTAATCATAGCTAGCAGTCTAACACATATAGGCATTTACAGTACAATCAGTAAACGTCCTAGGCAGATAATCTACATAAAGAGCAGAACGAATGATAGCGCCAGTGTGGGATGTCCATCATCGATGAGCACGAGAGGCTGCAGAAGGGTATAGTATATATCGAAAAATGCTCAGCATTGGTCGATCAAGTTGTTCTTCGGAAGTGGTTGTTTGAAATCGTCAACCCACGTAGTAAGGTTGGGGTTAGTATATGCTTCCAGGTAGCTATGAAAGTTGGAGTTAGTATAACATATTATCACATCACGCCGATATAAACTCACGTATTAATATAGGTTGCTGTAGGGAAGTCCTTCGGATCGCAACCAATGTTAATGGCGTTCGCAGGCTGGTACACGCGAATGTAGTCGATGCTCATCGTCGATGGGAATACTAGATTCGCAAAATCAACGACACCGAAACCCAGCGAAAGACCGAGATTAGCAATGATGTACTGCAATGTGGACGACGGTCAGTGTCAACGAATTGTTCGCGTGTAAGTTGAAACCCACCATGGGTTCCTGCGGAATAGGACGTGTCGAGATCTCAGTCGCGGTATCCGGACCCATAGCAGGCCCACGCAACGTCCAGGATAATTGATTGTCTTGTATCCATGAAATATAGCCATTATCAAAGCTAAAGAAGTATCAACACTAGCAAAGGCTCCAATTGATATGTATCGTACCCTGTCTGGTATTCGAAGGCATAGATGGTGGAACACCCCGTGGCTGTTTCGTAGCATTGTTGATTTGTTGTCGCAAGACCGCTGGTTGTCTGTTGGAATGCACCTGGAAACTCTGGTAAACATGGCGGTGGCACTGAATATTCGAGGAATCGCACCCCCAATGAAACTATTAGCGATAGTGTTTCCGTTATCTTGGTATAGAATGTTGCCCGATGCATTGTTTGGTTTGTAGGCCGCCTATCTAAGGGTTTAGCCTGTTACCTGAAATTGACGCGCATATATGTCTTACGTTATACGGCGCCCACTGGGCGGATAGCGATGCCTGACAAAAATGAGATTGGAGCCAAGTAGATGACATATCGAACATACCTGACCGACTCCGTTGGTAACAATGGCCTCGAAGACATCAATTTCAGGAGCAGCTCGCCCGACGTAGGATCCATCAGATGCTATCGGTCCCGGATGAGATTCTCCGCTACAAGTACATGCCGCTGGAAAGAGACATCAGCTAACTATGCAGTAAAGATCGGGAAAATGCGTACAAAGTCTTTGTCCTGGCAAATATGACTAGTATCATAGCGCACCGTGAATGGATAGGCCGCTATCACAAACATTGATCTACGTACCAATTCCCCGCCATACTTTGGGTCACCATTTACAGTAGCCGCAAGTGGCGTTGTTGTCCCTGGGAATGTTTGATTGGGCAAAGTGCCGACATCACAACTATCGTACGAGTACGGCCACTGAGTAGCAGTTAGACGTTTCATTGTTAAGTCAAAAACGCCCCAAACTGTACCGTTCCATCCAGACTTGCTCCATAGCCAGCACGCCCTAGTTGTAAGTATGATATGAATACACCATCATTGAAGCCATCAAACGTCTAAAACATACCAAGGTTTCCCATTGACCAGCTGTAACCAGGAGTAGTCAGCTTTCTACGCTCGAAGTTCTGACGAAATATGAACATACACAGAAGGCCATAGTCCACTAGGATGATGCGAGTCTCGTTAGCAGAATGTTGTAGTCTGATATAGCAGAGGAATAGCCTTACCTTATGGTTGGCGACCCGGGTAGCACGACCTTGGCTAGAAGATGTCCCCCCTTTAGAGAATTTCGACATTGAGGGAATACCTTATACGATACCTTCCAAGATTCCGCCAGTGAAACAGAATTTGTTCCTTCAGGTTGATTAGACAAAAGTATATAAAGATCCCCGTAGGTACGCACCATGATTGGATCTATCAGCCACACATTAAGCACGTAGTTGAATGAGGAGAACAGTATACTCACCATCCCAGACCTATAGGACAAATTGTGGTTGTTTATAGGGTCATCGACGAAGTCAATCGTTAACTGCAAGGAGCCATTGGCGGTCGTAGCTAGATTACGCAAAGCTCATATCGAGCGCCGAACCTCTTAGCATTTGGAGTTTCATACCTTGCATTGGATCATACCACTCCAAATCGACCTACAAGAAAAAATCTCAGTCAGCCTATGACGCCGCCAGTGGCACAGAGAATATCACTCGCAGTTCCCCAGTAATGCAAATCAACGGCTTCCCAGAACGGATCATCACCGGGATAAAACGTTCGACCATCAGTCTCAAATTCGTCGGAGAACACCAGGACGTATTCCGAAGTAGGATCAAGGTAACCCGACTGAGTGTAGGCATCCTTGGGCGTTACTGGATCGATGAGGCCGAAGTTCGAAAATGAAGGCACTTGTCCTGTGGCGTTTATACCACCAAGGTTGAAGCCTCCTTGATTCGTTAATTTGTTCTTTGCTAGAAAGTGGGAGAGAATGGGGTATCCTAGAAGAATTATATAAGGTCAATGGTACAAAACAAACGGTATCAAATTGTTCTTACCGGCACTGAGAACAATGCCAGCAGGCACGTTCGTTATCAACAGACAATGACCGCGGTGAAGTAATGCACTCACAACAGCATCAGGATTCCCACCACCAAGAGAAGCAGGCAACCCAGATTCGACGCGGCACGCAGAGTAAAGAAATGACCGTTCCCTGATTCCACCCTTGGGTCGTGCAGAACATCATCCTCTTCTCTTACGTTCAGCGACATGCCCCATAGCGCAGGTTCGGGTCCTAGGGAGTACTGCAAATGCACAGGCGTAAGGATGAGCGTCTATTTCAAATTCAAGAGGCGCTGTTCTACCTTCTCTGATATTGAGTGCTTAAAAGGTTGGCCCGACGTTAGTGTGCCAAGTGAAGGTTGCAAATTCAAGTGCTCACTTGGATGCTTCCCGTCCTAGTCACGGTCTGGATGCTCGCTGACCTTGAAACGCTCTCATTCGACGACCCCGCTCTTGGCCTCCCAGAGACATTAGCAGACCCGTGCTCCGAAAGCAGTACACTCGACTGCGAACCGCCAGACGATGCAGTGAACCGTCGATTTGAATACCTCGACATTACGTGGAGGTTTTGAAACGAAGGGATTATGAAAGAAAGTGGTGAGACGGGACTAGCAGAGCGACAAAAAATGAAGGGAGGGATGTACAAGTAACGAAGGAGAACCAGGGCGACGGGGCCGTGTGGGCACCTGGCATCCAAATACCCAGGGACCTTGCTCTTGTTGTGAAGGACCCAAAAGGGAAAGATGGTCACATTATGACAGATCACCATCATAACATGGCTATTGTTTGCGGCACCTTGGCGGCACCGTTGAAAATGTCGTCCAGTACAGGACGTCGGAAATTGAAAGTAATCTTCAGATACCCGCGCCTCATAATCATATTCCTATATTTTCTTAGTAGGAACGCGAAGAAATACGGACGGGAGTCTGGTTCTCCTGGAACTCTCCTGTCATAAATGATCAGCCATCAACGTTTTTTGATGTCAGAGACTTACATAACCATTCAGTCTATTTAAAGATTCTTGTTTTTGAACCGACATCATGATAACCACATGGCCCAAATACGGCCCATCCCGTCGCTGCTTTCTGAACAAGGAACTTGTGCTGGCTTGGTTCTTACTGTGTCGAGATTTTCAGAGATAGAAATTCGCTTGCTCGTTGCATTCGACACTTATGCTGAACGACGACCTAAAAATATTGATTCTGATGAGATCACCCAAAGACTGGCCGCGGTGATGAGCATGCCGGGTTGCCGGTGTTCTGCAGACACGACACCAGACACGATGAACAAGCCACTTCAGCGTTGAGGATTCAGGCCATGCGAGTATCCGGGTGGCTGTAAATATTCTGAATCGCGCGTTGTTGGCATTGATTTCGTAGCTAGAGACAGAGTTTGTCGCTGAATTGATGCTGAACAGCTAAAAAGCGGTAGACAAACCAACAATATATTAAGGTGGTGTTAATATTATGAAGCAGATATGAACGAGCGTTTAAGCATCCATCTAGTATGTAGTTGGTGCCAGGATGTTAATATGTAACTGTCAATTGTCCTGATCAAGTCCGTATTTAGAAAGTTTATAGCCATAAACACATCACCATCGCCCATGCGAGACACGGTACTAGAGATTCAAGATTGCTGCCGGCATGCAGCCGTAATGCTCCAGAAACCGTTTTAGAGGTAGTGGCAGTGGTTTCTGTGCTTGTCCCAGTAGTCGATTGTGTAGTGGTGGTGCCTGTACCCGTTGGTGTGGCAAGGGAGCTGGTGCTTGTCGTAATTACTGTTGGCGCGACAAGGCTGGATATGACGGTGTCATTAGAATTTATTGTGTTGGATCCCAATGTGGTTGTTCCTGCGGCATCTAGTAACGAATTAGATGAGATTTACAAATGTTTCAAAGCACACGAGGCCACTTACATTGTGCAAATGAAGGGAGCTTGTACTCTGTCTCAAGGTATGGATTCGAGACGTTCATCGCGACGCCAACAGGTGTGATATGCTAATCCACCTATTTAGCCCTCGGTCTTGGCTGAAGATATAGATGGACTCACCGCAAATGCACTCTTCAGCATGGGATAGAATTTTATGGCCTCCTGCATCGTAAAGTTGTTCAATTCGTGGGTCAGTATAATCGTTCCAGCCTAGACACCGATATTAGATTTATTCTGCAACCTACGCCAGTGCCACCCACAGTTGCGAATGTCCCATTTCCTGCTGCAGATATCAAGTCCTGGTAATTGCTGTCAACGTCAGCGACCGTGACGGTCGGGTCTGCGGGACCAAATTTCCAGTCATTAGAATCATATGTCCAGATGATTGTACGCAGTCCTAGGCCATTTGCAATGGCGCGAACTCGATCATCAACGTCGCCGTATGGGGGCTATAGATTATCGGTAAATTTCAATGATACGTTCAGGAAGAAGAGAATGGGTAGACTCACCCTCCAACACGTTGGGGTCACTCCAGTGACCAATTTAATGGCTTGAACCTATTGTGATTCGGAACCTTGAGACTTTGTACTCCAAAAAACAGCCTGTGTTCTACTTACGCCTAACGCATAAATTAGTTACCGCCGAGAACGTCCGAACCTTCAGCTGGACTCACTGTAGTAAAGCTCCGCGAATGCCTCTTCACTCGTAAGAGAAGTCACTATAAAACGGGATATAGCATTAGAATTATCTTACAACAATACCCTGTTGTAAGTCTTACTGTACTTGTGTGACCAAGTGTCTGAGTTCGACAAGAGTTCAAAATTTCGGCGCATCAATGTCTAAAGCATGAAAGGCCGCGCCAGAAAAATGACTCACGCGCGCAAATCTCGTGGCCTGGTATAAGTTCAGCTCATCTCGATACACGCGATTCAATCCAGTGAGCTTACCGTCGACAACAGCTCTCTGCGCTTGCAACGGGAAATTCATTACATTGCTTCCAATAAAGTACATCGCTGCCCCAAGCATTAGAATTTGAAAGTGAAAGGGAAGTTGCTGAATAACGCACTGGCTTTCTGGTTTTGCGAAGAAAGAAAATCGTAAAACACGTTATGCCCGCAGAACGGACCATCGTCAAATCCATATCCGAGTGTGTTGGGCTACCAACTTAGCGATAAGTCACCATGTAATGAATACCGCTACAATCGGACTGCTTGCGCTCACCTCGGGTACTGTTGAGATATCGACCGGTAGACCTTGAGCCTTGGGTGTCGTACATTTTGCAAACGACCACCAGCAGTCCGGGTCGGTTTTCGGGTAATCAGCACCGCCGACAGACGCGGGTATATCGAGCGATATGTTCTAGATATAGACGAAGGTGTCAGCAGGTTTTATCTCAATGTCAACGATGGCAGGTGGACGCGATACCTTGGGCGCGATATTTGGCACACTAGATTGGATTGATGCCCACTTGTCCACAGCCGCCCCATCGTTAGGAAGAATCGAAGCGATTTCCAAGATGGTCGGGAACTGGCTTAGGGCATTGGTGACCGGACCGTAGCCATAGCCCGTGCATTCTGCATTGGGATCTAAGGCGGGAGGAACATACCAAGTAAGCACAACACCCATGTGGCGGACAAGATCATCAAACTGCAATCCGGGAACCACCTAAAAATAGAATCGTCTGCGTTGACCTCGAGGTCCTGTGCAGCACATCGCCCGCACGCATCAGCACAGCAACGCGTAAAACAGCCACTTGCGGCTGCAGCGGAATCCACCGGACAGTCTGCAGCCCGCAGACCAATGCACGGAACGAACGCGATGTATGAGGGAACTGTGCTCACCGCTGATAGAGGCCTCCTCGCTCTCTGTTGTGGGACTTTGTGCGGCAGAAAAGGAAAAGAAAAAAACACCCAAATAAAAGAGTGAAAGCATCGATGCTGAGACGGGCTGAGACACAGCTGAGCGTCCAATGGGCAAGTCTAATGGGCTGTAGTGAGGACGCGTTCAGCGCGGTTCAGTAGCGTCGATGAGAGAAAGGGAAAGGTTCAAAGGGAATAGTGATATCGGATCGGGAGAGAGAGGGAGGTAAGGGAGAGCAGAAAAGACTCCGGGGAAATGAGACAGTTTATATGTAGGCCCGAAGGGGAAACGAGGTTGAGACCAACCCTGGACAACCTGGAAAACATCGAGGGCGAAGTCCTTCAGCTCAGTTCTATTTTCGACGTCGGTAACTTATATCTATCATTTTTCTCCATTAGCCTTGATATCGATCTGCGCCAGGACGCCCGCTGTCGCGTATGTATCTGTTAAAAAATATGTTCAAGGTAATCTAACTATCCCTCGAAGATGAAATTGAAATACTACTGTTCGACATGAAATGAGGATTAAATTCAGAGAGCGATTGAATCACGGTCGTCGATATATATGAATCTGATATTGCGCATGCCGCACACGGGCAATTTTGCCCTACAATACCGGGCCCGAGACGCCGACACTGCAATTCGGCAGCACGATGTCTACTTCAGAGTTTGACGTGAGTTTGTTGTTTGACAATGCCACTAAAGCCTATAAATACCAGACTGAGACTGAGAGACGTCCAGTGTGTTTTAAAGAATCGACCACATGAAGGGGAAAATAGAGCTTGACAAAGCTTCTATGATTTTTTTCTAAGGTATAAAATTGCTGCCCTTCAGTGATTACTTTTGGTGTCACAAGCCTGAGCGGATTATTCAAACCATTGTGGCGGCCGATGTCACCGGCTGGTCTGACGACCTGCTCCGTTGGACATCAAGCGGTAGACTCGATATGCGGCTGAGCGTCCATGAGTGATAAACATCCGAACGGCATAAATGCAAAGCTGAGTCTTTAGTTCGCGCAAGAATATATCTTACCGATAGGGAGCAATTATACGGTTATAATAGAACGTTATCGGGAAGCGGCGGGCTCAGATTGCAGGCCTAGGTTTGCTTTCGCTTTAAAAATTGGCCGCAGGCGATTGGTGAGTATATTTATTCTGACACACCAGAAGACGAACGGAAGCAGGAAGACGCACACTTACCTGACGACCTCTGACGACCAGCAATATCTAAAGGTGTACAGAAAGCGTTTAGTGGTAGTACTTGCAAGCGCCGGCAATCACCCGGCTAGGCATCCGGTCGGTTTGGTCTCTCGTGGGCAGACTTCGATGTGTTGTTTGAAGTACACGACCATCTGTTGGTGATCGAGTCGATCATCATAGCATGGTACTGGTGAGGCGTCTGTAGGCAATTTGAAGGTGATCAGTAAGCCTCCGACAGTTGCGGGTGGTCCGAGGGTGGCACCTGCGCGTCCTATGGTTGCAGTCTGAAGGTGATTATCCGCGATGTAATCCACTACCATGGGGCGAAAATTTCTCGCGCGTTTGTAAATGGTGCTGTAGTACCGCACGAGGTCGTCGATTCACTAGTAAATATGCCAGTGACCAGAGCAGCTGGTGAATATTTCCAGGCCGCAGGGAACTTGAGGCCAGTGGCATTCCGAGCTCAAGGCAGGTGCATGGAGGATACCCATATACCCACAATGGGTCAGCGTAGAACAGCGGCGAAGCCAACGCCAACGTATATTGATTCTTGGGCCTGAAATATCGGTGATCCGCCCTCGAGACTCAGAACAGCAGGAGGTGCCGATGTGAGTTGCCAGAAGCTTTGACTGCAGCAGCGACCGCGCCACCTGGCTCAACACACTGCGCTATAGTCGGTATCTCAGAGGAAGCTGCAGGGGCGATGACGTTGGCGGATATGGGTCTGTGTTGCTGCCATTGGCCTTTGAGATACTGCGAAAGCGTCAGCACCGCGATGGAGAATAGCAAGCGCATTTCCCTCATGATAAGTCCAGCGTGGGAGATTATGGCGGAGTTCAATTATGTAAAAAGCGACCACCGATCTCAAGTTTGCGGCACTGCCACTCCAACCATCATCGACACGAATCTCTTACTGCCATGAATCATGATCCAGTGCCATCTCCCCTCGCTTTTCTGATAACATCCTGGACGTTGTTGACTTCCGCGTCTTTTCTCTTCGACGTCGACTCAGCTATACCCCGATGAGCACCCTCCAATCAAATCAGTATCTCAGGCGACCCTAGGCGAACGTGCTTTGTCTCTCACAAATCTCCCCGACGTGACCTAAGGAGGCTACAACTACATAGAGGTACCCGGTGGCCGGTCCTGCTCACTGTTCATGAAACTCTTAAACTGGGCTTTAATTCCCTCTTCATGAAGACTATTACAGCCACCAAGAGAAAAATCTTCTGATTATATCGTTTTTCAAGGGCTATTTTTCTCGACTGATCTGTCACCCGCACTTCGGCGTCAAATCGTGGATTCAGGCGGCAGCATTCGCAAGTCATTCTTGTCGAGAAACCCTTCGCTAAGCGATCTTATGATCTCTTGGCCTCCCAAAATACATTTGCATGGGGCCAAATAGGCGTTTGTCTCTGCTGCGCCGGCGTGTGAAATATCTTGGGACGCCAATGAAGCGCTGGAGTGACCATTGTTAAGCTCACGACTGATTGTCTGAACACTTACGCTCTCGCTGAATGGATTCTTAGAGCTCTCCACCGCTGCGTTCGATTGCCCCTCTAGTGATTTTATTAGGCTTTTTGATCCTTTTCTGGGCACTGGCGGGAGCTTCGTCGTCGACGTGCTCTAGTTCAATGATTTGAGTGCTCCTATACTCCAGGAATGTGGTAGTTCAAGCTATTTCTGACCTTGCTTAGCTACCTATTCCACGGCGCCCACTCATCTGCAAAATGCCACGAGAAGTACTTGGCCGAGTCGCCGCCGAAGGACTGATATTCCCAAGCCGCAGCTCCGCAGCCCCCTTGGTACTCTTAGCGTTATTCTATAATCAAACATGGCACACGACAGTCCAGGAATTTATGTCGCCATATCGAAATATGCTGGCAATGGATACTTGTTCTAGGCGTCGGGCGAATACCTGACGGCAAAATTGCGCATATTAATCCTACTGGGCCTTTTTCCTGCGAACCTACTATTATCTTGCTTTCATAACATTCCGTGTCGATCGAAAACGCCCTATTTGCTAAAATATTTGCATAGACTTCGGAAGCGCACTACGGATCCCAGGCATACGCTTTCTCAGCCACGACAGTGTTGCGGAAAAAGATTTTTTTGCGGGTGAGCTTTCTAGGGTCTTGGCAATCTATTTTGACGATTGTTCACAGTGGGCGTAACATGGAGTAGCGTTATGTTGATGCCAAGATTCGTGTTATTTCTGCGACGGTGTAATAAGATATGGAGCCTACATCTAAGAATATGTATTAGAGCCATCCTCAAGAACTATAAAGTCAGGTAAATCTTTCGCTTCATTCTTCAGTTTACAACTCGACTGCGTCTCTATTACAGAATTCAACTCGCCTCAGGTTTAACAAGCCAATTAACAACTCCACTCCAAAATGCAATTCAACAAAGCTTTTGTCGCATTCATTCTAGCCGCTGTTCTTTCAGCTTCCAATGCCATTCCCGTAAGAGATTATTTGTCTATTCTATTAGCCCCCGTGTTTATCCAAATACCAGGTTGTTCCTCAGGAAGCTGGCGCTTTGGTAGCTCGAGAGCCACTCTCCGTGGCCAAGGGAGTAGTCGAACTTGCCGCCCGCCGCCACGGCGACTCGCATGAACGCCGCCGCCACGGTGACTCGCATGACCGTCGCCGCCACGGTGATTCTGGTGAACGCGGTGCCTCCCATGACCGCCGCCGCCACGGGGACTCTCACGGCAGGCGCGACCTCGACGCCCGCCGCCATGGGGACTCTCATGACCGCCGCCGCCACGGAGACTCTCATGGCCGTCGTGAGCTTGAGGCTCGCCGCCACGGCGACTCTGGTGAACGCGGTGCCTCTCATGACCGCCGGCGCCACGGGGACTCGCATGGCAGACGCGACCTGGACGCTCGCCGCCACGGTGACTCGCACGACCGCCGCCGCCATGGCGACTCGCACGGACGACGCGACCTCGACGCCCGCCGCCACGGAGACTCTGGAGAACGAGGCGCATCTCATGACCGTCGCCGCCACGGTGACTCTCACGGACGACGCGACCTCGACGCACGCCGCCACGGTGACTCGCACGACCGTCGCCGCCACGGCGATTCTGGGGAAAGAGGCGCTTCTCATGACCGCCGCCGTCACGGAGACTCTGGTGAGCGGGGTGCATCCCACGACCGCCGCCGCCATGGAGATTCTCGCGGACGGCGTGACCTCGACGCCCGCCGTCACGGCGACTCGCACGGCAGACGCGACCTCGACGCTCGCCGCCACGGTGACTCGCACGATCGCCGCCGCCACGGAGATTCTGGAGAGCGAGGCGCATCCCATGACCGCCGCCGCCACGGTGACTCTCACGGACGACGCGACCTCGACGCCCGCCGTCACGGTGACTCGCACGACCGCCGCCGCCACGGAGACTCGCACGGCAGACGCGACCTTGACGCTCGCCGCCACGGCGATTCGCACGACCGCCGCCGCCACGGGGGCGACTCTCGTGGTCGCCGCGACCTCGACACCCGCCGCCACGGGGATTCGCACGACCGTCGCCGCCACGGGGACTCCCATGGCCGTCGCGAGCTCGAAGCCCGCCGCCATGGTGACTCCCATGAACGCAAGTAATTGGGCAACCTCCACGTATCTCTCAAAAAAATGGTCTGCTTTCACATCAAATGTCCGTTCTGAATGCCTGCCTTGTATAAATATATCTGACTCGTAGGATCTTGGCTGGGAACCTGGCTGCTCGGAAAAAATGTCGGTCATGGAACCACAACCCAAATACATACATTTTCTCTGGAACACGTAACACAGAACCCAAAATTGTATCTCTGTAGGTCGCTGAAATCATACTCACTGCTCTATGCTCGAATGTTTTGTCCGACGTCCATGATCATATGGCAGCATACCGATGCAAGAACTATTTCCAGTAGTCTTTGTACTTCTAGTCGAGTCTTCCATTAAGTGGATGATGCACTCAAATGTGATTTGACCAAAAACGGACATGCGCTTACTGTTCTTGTCATTCTCGCGATGTGAACTTATAAATAGACCAGTGTAAGTGTAAGTACAGGTAAAATCGAAGTAGCAAAGGCTCGGAAGTATGGATACAGTTTGGAATATTCTTAGAAAGAATCGAAGTGTGTGACAGTATAAACATACCAGCCATTCATTGAGCGCGTTCATCTTTCATTCGGAACAGCATACTACTTACTACATACTACATAAGTATTCCATGTCTTGAACGCTCTTTTGCATCACAAGATGGAAGTCGGTTATGTAGCTATGAACGCTGGTGCTGTCGACGATGTCGATGATAGTGTTACTATTTGAATACCGGCGTCCACTAACTATGCATGTTGTGGGCATGAAGCGGAGTCGGAGCGGGCCGTAGATCTCTGCCCTGCGAACAAGTACTTAACCAGTTTCGCGTTTCAATGAAAGCGAACAATAAACTAACGAACTGCCTTTCAGAAATTTAAATGAAGGCATGGAGTAAGAGGTATACGTACTGTATGTTAGCGCCGTCGCCAGGCGCCTCAACGCTGCGAGGGTTCAACCGGCAACTCCGGCAGCATTTATCCCCGGGGTGAGAAGATATTCCAATTACATAATTAAGTAACCGCCACCGGCGGGGGCAATGCTCGCTTCGCCATCCTAGTCGCAAAGTAGTTGTACATTTGTTGTACATCATAGTCTAAGGTTGGCGGGAACTCCACGGCAGGATTTGCTTTTTGCATTTCGCATTCGATGGTGAGAAAAGTGTGCTTGCTTTTCTCACGCAGCATTCCTCTAATCCCTGGCACTACTAACCTGGGTCGGGCAGTGCAAATGGCAGACTATATGCCTCATTCCTCACTAAAAGCAAACCAGACTGCTATGAAGTTTGGGAGATAGGTGTCGGTACATATTGGCTATGAATTTTATTTTTTATTTGAAGAGGAGTGGCGTGAAAGAGCTCTCGGAACACATCCGCGTTAAGTAACCCCCACTCACTTAACGCACAAACTACGGGAAGTGTCCGAATCGCGGACGCAGACCGAGTCGCCCCCGCAGAGAAGTCCTCCCTAGAAGCAAGCGTAGAGCTTGGGAACGGCTTGTCAGTGAACTGAGGGAAGCGTATTACCGCATTGGTACTGCAGGTACTAGGGATTACTACGTATAAGTACTTAGGATAGACCTCAGCAACGGCTCTCAGTGGCCACATTGTGCCTCTGCTTGACGGATTCTTCACCTCGGCTCTCCTGATAAAATTTCTCAAATTCTTCCCCATAATCATAAGTTATAACTTTGCGTTCAGTATATTTTACCTGTCACTAGTACTAAAAACTAGCGTGCAGTTGAAAATTATTTTACACTGCCTTGATTCTTTTGAAGCAACACTAGGTCATGGTTTCTAACATGTTTTTTTTTCACGGGTGCGTACGAAAGCAAGGCGGCATCATCCAGCAAATCTCTAAATATAGAACTACTCAAAGGGACCGGCGCTTGCAAGGCGCTTGCCCACTAGTGCGCCAACGTCGCACCTAATATGGTAGCGCAGCGGTCTCGCCGTGCACTCTCGGAAAGCAAAAAAAAAGTTTACAAGTGTTCCCGTATGTTTATAAGAGCGCATACTTCGCAGGCCACGCTGCGTACCACTATGCACGCTACTTCTCGTCGCCGAAAACGCGGTTCACCGCAGATATCAGTACACACAGAGATACAATGTCCTCATTGACCACGCTACTTGATGCAGCGCGCATCGTAGATTCATAAACCTTCATACGCAGAGGCGCGAGTGACGCTGGAGGCCTAGTTAGCCAAGCTCGAGACCGGCGCGGAACCAAGATACCCAGACTTTCTCCCGTCCCAGGTTCCTGTTAGCTCGTCATCATAACGAATTATTATGCCCTCCGGCGCTCCTCGCCGCTCACCATGGCTGAGCGGTGCATCGAGCCAAATGAGACAAATCATCACGGCAAACTCCGTAGCTAGAGAAGCCTGAAATCAAAAATCAAAAATCAAAATCCTGCCGTGGAGTTCCCGCCAACGGTAATAGTCATAGGAATGTAAATATTCACTGATATCTATGAAAATAAATGTGACGACAATGAGGGGAAGGATTTGCTCTGTGGTCATATGTGCAGAAGCACCTGAGCGCATATATGAGGTTTGCGGGGTCTCGGGGAGGAATGTGGATCGTACTAAGCCCCAAAAGATCCCAATTGTACGACATTTGCTCAACGATGACCTTCTTACGGGAGGGATGGTGACGAGGGAGTGGATGAAGAGGCGCAGACGCGTCATGTACATACCGACGCGACGCG
>KN817548.1:77300-203708 GCA_000827495.1 Hypholoma sublateritium FD-334 SS-4
GGTGTTTTCTTCAACGCAGTTATCGTGGAACGTCTCAGGGTTCTGGGTGGCCCTGTTACCAAGCAAGTGTCGGCGTCCTTGAACGTCGTGTAAGTATCACTACGCTACATACGCATAAAGGACAAAGCTCAAATCTTTCTTCCAGCGTCGAACAGGATCCCTCTATCCCCAAACCACCAACCTCGCCTATCCACGGATTCTTTGATGGACGAAGGGTTATATCGCTCAATGAAGTTGTCGCGCAGAACCAGGTTACGAACACCATCCCGAGCACATCCTCTTGAGAAAAGCCAAGCTCGACGCGCGACGTATACGAGGATCAGTTCCAATGTAGGAAATGCATGTTGTAGTTGGAGTAAAGCAAATATGTTGTGATAGGGAAGAGTTTTGTGGGCCCCGGTGACCAATTTCAGATATATTGCCAGCGAGATCTGCCCGAGAAACATTCGGTATCACCCCGCCGAGATAGAAAGTTGCAAGGCGGAGACGTCTCCGCCGTGAGCAGATGCACATTATAAGGGCATTTGATTTACTGGATGCTCTCTTCAGACTCAAGTACAAGATGTCGAACGTCTTGCTGTGATTCTCTCGCTGCTCGTCTCGGTACCCTTGTGGTACTGTAAGTCGGGTTCAATAAATTTTGCGTGCTGTTGGCGTTCGCTCGGGGTACCAGCTTGAGCGAGACGCATGGGGAGGCACGTCGTTGGCGGATGTGATTTCGGCTTCTACTAGACAATGCGAATGTCTCCGATAGCAAGATGTAGCGCACTCCCTAATCCGTCCAGGCTATAAAATCCCATCTATCATGAGTCGTGGTAAGTGACTATTGCGTCCTGCGTCTCACTAGCTTGAGACTGCTTACCTGAACGGATGCTGCCCACCATTTAGCCGGGTTTGTGGGATTTGCATGTTCATAACGACCTATCTGTCTCGAAATATTCTTCACGTCCCAGCAGCCTTTTTCATATACAGTGTTTCCGGAACTGAACGTAGAGATAGAACCGCCTGATTGTGTCTGGAGGTAGATCAGGGCGCAGGAGGTTGGACTATAATAGATTCATAAGCCGTGGCTCGACCAGCGATTCTACCTTCCTAGATCCACGGAGATGGCATTGTTTTCGAAGAAAAGGTTTCGAGTCGGATCCTCTAGTTGCGTCGCGGAATAGATAACATATCAGCGGAAAGATGGCCACGATGGCCAAAATGCGTGGACAGTGGCAAGCGATTCAGGGGAGATAGGTGCTGCATACATCATGTCCGGGGCATGGACGATGAGCAAGCTGCGGTGACTTGTAATAACTGTCAGAGTCCGAGATGGTTGGAAAAAACAAGGGCGTGGGAAATATGTGTCACCGGCCTGCGACGGATATACACGCCACCGTTCCGAAAACGTTTGAGATTGCCCATTTACTGATTCAACGGTCACCACGCACGGTCTGTGTGGAGGGGTAGAAGCGGCACATTTTCCCCTCGGCCCCTGGACCGCAAGAGCGCACGCGACGCGCCGTAGAAGCAGATGGCACCAGAGCAGCAAGCGTCCTTGGCTGGGGTTGACGTTGAACGTTGAACGTGCTTGTCAACAACATAGGGATCGAAAGGGTGGCGCGGATGAGGTTACCTTTACCGCAATTTGCGCACGCGGTGAGGGGATCGGCCTATGTGGCGGAGACGGACACACCCAATCAAAGAGTAAGCGAATGCTCGACAAAGCGGTGCCTAATTGAGGTGAATAGATAATACCGGATCCATGTCACTGGGAAGTGACGCTACGGTAGGTGCGCACTTTTGATTTGAAATACTATTGACAGTAGGTCGTTAAGTCAACTCCAGCACTCCTCTATTAACCCTCCTTCCTTAACCATGGAGTTGACGAACTGAGTGGCCTCTTTGGCCGAGTGTCCACCATGCGACTTAACGGCAAATGCAATGACCTCTTTTACCGCAGTAGGCATCTTGTTTGACGACCTGTAGAAGATAGGATTAAAATTATTTGATTTCAACGAGTCGAGTCCAGAACATACCCTGAAATAAGTACCCATGCATTTTGCTCCCCCACAAGTTTCCAGATGTTTTCCGCATCATCTCGCATAACATCTTGCACGTACTTTCTTTTCTCTCCTTCTACTCCGTCGCGAGAATAAGCAGGTCGGTAAACGAGGTTCTCGTTCTCGATATATGCCTGCCACTCCCCGGCGTAGTGTTGGTCTTTAGAGGCAGATCGACACCCAAAGTAGAGGATATTATCTGATAACCATTATTTGACAATCTGTTTCGCAGATGACAAGAAAACGTACTTTTCGCTCCGTCTTTTATTCTCTCCTCAATAACTTATCGCATAGGTGCGATGCCTGTCCCTTGGCCGACAAATATCACCGGGGTATCCGTCTTGAGGTGGGAGCCGGATTAGTCAGTTCTTCACTATAATAATCTATAAGTAATTCAATGTATCTGCTGTTGAGTATGAGAACTCTTCTGTAGCCGTGAGTAATGGAATGGGCTCGGAAGAACAACTAGCGACAGAGCACGGTCAATTGAAGTAGCCGCGCATCTCAGAGTTGGATGTGATGAAACTCGCAGTACAGCGAAATGTACTAGTCAAACTCCCGGATCAATAGTACATTTTACAGTCCTCCGAACTTCGAGGAGATTAAAGAATAATGTTGGAGCTGGAATGTGGCAATAACTGTGCATTGAAACATTAATAGATATTTTATGATCTCCACCTACCCATGAATGAGTATAAAAAAGGGGCCAACGTATGAACCAGGATTACGCCAAACACAAAGCTTATAGCTCGCAGTTCTACCCCACAGCCCTCTAACGTTGCTCTAGCTTTTTGAAATGTCGACCAACATCGTCCTGCCAACCCTCACCCAGTGGGTCGAGAATCACATCACCGCGATCACCCAGTCACAGACGCAGGCCGACCTGCAGACCGCGGTCGATGCATTCCTCTCGAAGAACGCCACCATTATTGTAAACGGCGCCCAGATCTCGCAGGCGCADTTCGTGACGCAGCTCGCCGGGGAAAACTTCGATGAGCAAAGCGCAACCGTTACCTTCACAGCGTCTGTAGCTGTACCTGCCACTGCCGGGGACAACTTCACCGTACGTGAATGYRTAGATTCTGAGATACTTGGCTCACGTTTGAYACAGGCAGGCTCTGTCGGTGTTTTCTTCAACGCAGTTATCGTGGAACGTCTCAGGGTTCTGGGTGGCCCTGTTACCAAGCAAGTGTCGGCGTCCTTGAACGTCGTGTAAGTTTCACTGCGCTGCATGTGCATGAAGGACAAAGCTCAAATCTTTCTTCCAGCGTTGAACAGGACCCCTCTATCCCCAAACCACCAACCTCGCCTATCCACGGATTTTTTGATGGACGAAGGGTTGTATCGCTCAACGAAGTTGTCGCGCAGAACCAGGTGACGAACACCATCCCTGCCAGCGTGTCTTCGTCAGTACACAGCAAAGGCGGGTTTTAGCCATCTTTTGGCTGACTATTAAAGCTCGTGGGGAACGTCTTAGTGACCAGACGAATCATGACTATGTGCAAAACCAAGCTCACCACACGACGTGTATGAGGACTAGTTCGACTTTAGGAAGTTTATGTTGTAGTTGAAGTGAAGCGAATATTTGTGATGAGGAAAGAGATTTGCGGGGCCCGATGACCAATTTCTGAGGTACATATCGCTAGTGTGTTCTGTCCGTCGCATCTTCGATAAGGTGGAATCAGTATCATCCTCTAATATTAAAAATTGAATGGAGGAGACGTCCCTGCAATGAGCAAAACCCACATCACGCAGGCATTCGGCTTACTGGAAAATGTGGCCACAACGGTCAAATTGCGCTGAAAATGGCAACCCATGCAAGTGACATAGGTGAAGCATCCACCACCTCCAGGCAATTGACGATGAGCAAGCTACAGTCGTCGGTGATCGATTGATCGTTCAAGCGCAAGTTTTGGACTTAACCCTGACCTAACTCTGGCACCCGATGAGTGGTTGGAAAGAACAGGGGCGTGTGAATATACGTCACTGCCAAGCGGCGGAATTTATATCAGACTGTCGCCGACAAGTCCAAGAACAATCCGTTACCGGGACCGGCGATGTCAAAGGTCATTGATACAAAACGCATTGGGGGTATGCAATACCACCTCTGTCGCGCAATCCTTCTCTCATCTTCCGCACGCTCCTCCGTGGTCGCCACCCACTGTCTACGTGGCGAGTCCCAGCGCAACATGTCCCCCTCGGCCCACAAGAGCGCACGCGGCGCGCCATAGACGCAGCCTGAGATGGTGTAAGATGGCACATCAGAGGGGCAACTTGAAGTGTCACGTAATATAGCACTGTTTGCTGGCATTGAAGGAGCTTGTTGATGACACTTGGCCAGAAAAAGTGGTTTGGATGAGGCTACCTTTGCCGCGATTTGCGTATGCGGTGAGGGGATCGGTCTATGTGGCGGAGACGGGCACACACCCAAGCAAAGAGTAACTGAATGTTCGACAAAGCGGCGCGTGGCAATCGAGGTGCATAAATAAATAATACCGGTTCCATGTCGAAGCGAAGCGAGGCTAAGGTAGGCGCGCATTTTTGATTTGGTGGAGTATTAACAGTATGTCGTCAAGTCAACTCCAGCATTCCTCTATTAATCTCCCTTCCTTGACCATGGTATTGACGTAATGAGTCGCCTCTTTGGCCGAGTGTCCACCATGCGTTTCAACAGCAAACGCAATGGCCTCTTTTACTGCAGCAGGCATCTTGTTTGACGACCTGTAGAAGATAGGATTAAAATTATCTGATTTCAACGAGTCGAGTCCAGAACATACCCTGAAATAAGTACCCATGCATTTTGCTCTCCCACAAGTTTCCAGATGTTTTCCGCATCATCTCGCATAACATCTTGCACGTACTTTCTTTTCTCTCCTTCTACTCCATCACGAGAGTAAGCAGGTCGGTAAACAAGGTTCTCGTTCTCGATATATGCCTGCCACTCCCCGGCGTAGTGCTGGTCTTTAGAGGCAGATCGACACCCAAAGTAGAGGATATTATCTGATAATCATTATTGAACAATCTGTTGGGCAGATGACAAAGGTCACTGATTGGACGTAAAACGTACTTTTCGCCCCGCTTTTTATTCTCTCTTCGATAACTGATCGCATAGGTGCGATGCCTGTCCCTGGGCCGACACATATCACCGGGGTGTCCGTCTTGAGCGGGAGCCGGATTAGGCCCTTCTTAATGCCAACTTGGAGTGTTTCTCCCATTTTGAGTGTCGCCAAGTATGAAGTGCAGACCCCCTTTCTCGGCACCTTCAATTTTGTCCGGTATTTGACCATCGCAACACATAGGTGAATTTGATTTGGGTGTTTCTACGAAAATCAAAAATGAACGGGAATCTTCAAAGCGGTCGATATACCTCTTACCTTTATTGAACTCGCTATCGAGAATTCTCGGGGTCGTAGAGGGGGAAATACGTCGAAGATATAATCGAGGGGTATCTTGACATGTCGGAATTCACTCAAAATTTCTTGGATGGTCCTACGAACACGATAACAGTATTCATACAGTTCATCCTAGTTCATTTTAGTGGTATAATGAAGACTACGGAGATATTTCGCTCACTGCACCAACGGGGGACAAGAATTCCTCCAGCTTTTCCTTTTCGAGTTCACTGGACGTGAAATGGGCAAGATATTTGAAAAATGAACGGCGGGGAACGGCATTGAAGTCAAGGAAAGAAGAAAATAGTCTCCGCAGGGTAGCGACTTGAGGCAGGTGGTCCGGGAGAGACTGGTCTATGGCCAATTGCTGAATTTCGAAAGTATCACCAGCGTGCTCGGTCCATCCCATCGTTGACAAGAACGAATCGACATCAGCCTCCGAAGCTAGCGGATGTATCACTGCCACGTCCCCGGGTTCGTACCTACAGCGTCGATGAGCAAACGTAGAGCAGCAAGGTAATTTTCTTACTGGATGCTGTCTTCGAATTCAAGTTCAAGATGTCGAACGTCTTGGTACCAATCTTCCGCTGTGATCCTCCGGTTCTGCTTCACGGTACCCTTGTGGTATTGTAAGTCGGTTTTCAATGGATCTTGCGCGTCGTCGACGATCGGTTGAGGTACTAGCTTGAGAGAGACGCGTGGTGGTGGCACATCGGTAGCGGGTATTATGTCGACTTCTGCAGGCAACGGGAACATTTCAAGCAGGGTTTTAACCACTCCATCTGTCCAAGGCTGTAAAGCGCCGTCTATCCTGACTCGTGTCAAGTGAGCACTGCGTCCCGTATTCCACCAGCTCGACATTGCTTACCCAAAAGGATGTTGCTCGTCCCCTTCGCCACGCTCGTAAAATTCGCAAGCTCCTAACGATTCCATCCTCCTTGAGAGCTTCTTCGCAGCCCAGCAGAATTTTTCATATGCAGTGTCTCCGAGACCGAATACTGAGAAATAGAGGTGTTCGAATGTGTCTGGGGGTAGATCAGAGCGGAGAAGGCTGGTCCAAAACGGAGTCATAGACCGTGGCTCGACGCCCGAGCCGGTCGTCGACACTATGAAGACGACAACCTCTTCAGAGAGAAGATCTGGCTGCGCAAACTTTGGCTATCGTCTCCTGCCTTCAAAAAGTAGGCGACCTACCAGTGAAAAGGTGTCTATGTTGGCCACACGACATTGAAATGCAATGCGTCGACATTGGCGAGCGACATGATCTGCAGCATCTTGCGCGTTTCCTGTCTCCGTGGCATAGACGATGAGCAAGCTGCGATCTTCTTCGGCACTTGACATGGCCGTTTTGGAGTTATCAGATAAGCTTAGCCACCACTCGAGTTGGGACGGCCTAGTTCGTGGGAAATACTACGTAAGTGCCGCCTGCAGTGCAACGCCATCATGGTTTCCTCGCGGCGGCCACTCCTACGCGCACGACAGTCACCCGCCTACGATCTTTACCGACGCAACGCGACGTGAAGATGCCTGACCGTCCCTGGCTCCCATGGTCAACGCCAGAGAAAAAGCCATCAAATACGCAAGAATCTGGCCGGTTATTCAGGGACCTGAAGGCACAATTTCATGAAATGTCGCCCCCTATGGCGGCTCTAACGACCTTTGCGCTGGGCGCAACGGCCGCCACAACGTCTGCTCTACTGTACAAGCGCTATGCCCGAAGGATAAAAAACAGCGATTGGATAACCCCTAAATTATTGACGCGTAAAAGGTGGCTGAAAGGTGTAGCTACTAGGTGAGTAATGCAATGGACTTCACCCTCCTGAAGGTTGACAATATTTGTGATAGCGTCGGAGATGGAGACAACTTTCGGTTCTTTCACACTCCAACTTTTGGTGGGTACCTGTGGCCGATCAAATACAGGCGTATACCCACACTCCAAAAAGGTATGTGTTCCGGGCCATTGTATTTGTGCGTTGCGAAGGTTGGGCCTGACGGCTTCATACTTAGACCTGAAGGATGAAACTATACATGTCCGGATAGCTGGCGTCGACGCTCCAGAAGTACCTATTGTTTGCCCTGTATTTCTCAATCATTCCCCATTCATGGTAATTCATCAAGGCAGCACATTTCGGGAAACCAGCGCAGCCATACGCCGCCGAATGCCTAGCATGGCTTCGTAGCACCATTCTTGGTAGGAAGGTTTATGTACAATTACTGAGGAAAGATCAGTACTCCCGAGTGGTGAGTGAGAAGGACTGTCGTGACTGCTGTAACTAACCTCCGATACGCAGGTCGCTCAGGTTTACCTCGCACCTCGAATCCTTCCCGGCTTCCTTTTCCACGGAAAGAATATACCAGCTGAGATGCTCAAGGCAGGCTGGGCGGTGACTTACGAACAGGTGCGCCGTTGCATTCATTTCACATCTACAATCAGTAACCAAATGACAGGCAGGTGCCGAATATGGGCAATTGGGAAAGGAGGGCTATCTTCGGCTAGAAGCGCAAGCGAAGTGAGCGCGTGTTCATGTCCCCATGGTCTGAAACCTGAACCATATACAGAGCTGCACGGCGAGGAATGTGGAAAGATGGGAGGAATGTGGAGACTCCAGCGGAATACAAACGTCGACACGCTTCGGCGGCCTCCCTCGAAGAAGCTGAAGCAGCCAAACACCCGGTGCTCAGGAAAGCGCGGAAAAGCTGGCTGGGACGGCTTTTACCGCCATAAAATTTATACATCTGCTCGTTAATAAGGTACCTGTAATTGCCAGCGCGTTTGTAATGTTAGTGATGGTGATATTCGTTATTCACATTTTCAGGCAATCGTTTTGATTTTATCGCTCTGAGCGCAGTGATACTGTGCATGACCCCGGGTCTAAAAATGTGATTTTGACGTAAATACCTGACACAGTACCCACAGAATATTCAGAAACTGGCCCTCAAGTGCATCTCTGACTGTCGTCAATGTTCACGGTCATCCTTCATCTCTTGAAATGTCGTCAAACTGGTCTCTGAAGTTGCCTGTTGAAGTTGTCGAATTTATCTTCAAGAGATTGTATTCAGACAACTGCCAATCCCTCCGCAACTGTGCTCTAACTTGTCGTCCTTTTCTCCTTATCGCAAGAATATACCTTTTTCGCGACATCACTATATTTCTAGAACCTACGCCGCCAGCTTCCGTCCAAGATCCTCCTGACAACCGACCTTCTCGACTTTTGTACTTCCTCGCCTTCGATGACCATGTAGCCGCCAACATAAGGACCCTACGCCTCCAAAGAGCGGTGCCCACTTCGACGAACTCAAGAGAAGACAAGTGGGCTCCCACCATCGAAAACCTAGGTCGGATGCTCCCAAAGATGAATTCTCTCCTTCACCTATCTATTCATTCCTCTTTTCTATCTGACTGGACACTCGAAGACGACAAACTACACCAGATTCTTATGCAATTTTTGCTGCTCCCGGGTATACAGCACCTTGAACTATTTTACATGGCACTCTTCCAGCGAGAACTGCCCCACTTCCTCAAAATTCCGAAGGTGGCGCTCATTGGGACGTATCTCAAACACGAAACTGAAATACCGCAAAAGAGGAGCGAGCCTATCGACAACGATACCTCTCTCTCGAGCACTCTTTTCAATCTCTGCGTAATGTTCAGAGCGCCTGAGAACGCCGAAGACATGTATGCCGTCGCCCAGGGCGCTTCGCGGACTTTGAAGTCGCTAACCTGGCTGTCCAATCCGTCGTTCGGTACGTAATAGCCCTTGATGGGATTGCCGACCTCTGACATGACGACACCGTCCTGCAGGCAGCCAGAATGCATGCTTACACATCCTCAATCTCCCCACATTCACTCTCCTGTCGCGCCTGGCAATCAGTCTCACTTTGCACAGCGAGGCTGCCCTGATGGAGCTGATAACGCTGCTTGGAAAGACAGGGGACGGCGAAAGTGCCATCGAAACCCTCGAAATCATCTGCGATTATGAGCACTCGAGTGTTCCGGATGATGCTATGCTCTCGACGTGGAATTGGAGGGACCTCGACGAGCTTCTAGCAAGTAGCGCGTACGCGGATTTGCGGAAGATCAAAATTAGTGTCGCGCACCGCATCGATACCACAGGACGTGCTTCTTCGCGGAATGACAGGTACACCCAGTCAGAGACTGCATTGCTAGCTCTCTTCCAACGCTATCTTCCCAATGTCCATTCAAGTAAATTACTCGTCGCATACGGGGATGAGTGAACACATGGGTACGATTATACTGCGATAAGACAGTGGTGAGATGCCATGACAGCAATAATTAAATTATGGTTCTCAATCACAGCATCATTTTGTACACTGCCAAAGTGCCACTGCCAATGTCATCCGGCTATACATATTTGGATTCGTGCATTAAGTCAAGGGAAAGCAGAGTACCTATGCGTGAACGCAATCGGTTAGAGTGTATTCTGAAGCGCATACACGCATAGGAGAACCTGCGTGCAGCCGTGCTTTTCAGTGGCCTGTACGGTAAGTCACGGCTCTGATCCAAGGTTGGCAGCAAGGATCTATTGGGTTGGCTTTGGAATAGAAACCCCTGATGGTGACCTCGACGAAGTACAACTTACGGAAATTGATGGAAAACCGCAAAGTCGGGATCGAGAGTGTAGTTATTGATGTGGCATTGTTTCTGATGGACTTGACCGTGAGATGCTGCGCGAGCAAAGCATTTAGCCCTTTCCCAGTGTCATTGAGACTCCAGGAGACCGTGCCAATGAGCTTGTCAGAGTACGCGGCGGAGCATAATTTCAATAGAAACCATTTCAGTGGATTACTGGAAATAGTCATTGACATAAATATAGGGAACGTAGGAGTCTGCTCCTTTCTACGGGAAAATAGTAAAATACGACATGCAAATAATTTAATGCTGGAATAGCCAAGGAACAGCATAACCCGAGCTATAGATAGAATCACCACGGAGAATTATCTGTGCGCTCTGTACGTTTTTAAGAGACGCTATTCCAGAGTATAAGAAATTAGAGACGAGCAAGATAAGAAATTCACGAGGCCATGAGGCTGGGAGGTTTGATCTGAATCCGGCAATTATTACCTAATGCGGAGAATGAAAGATGAATTCGGTTTGCTCTTTGTTTGCGCTGCTTTTGAACCTACCTCGACCTCACTCTACTTCCATGGACATACAACTACCATAACCTCCTATCACTGGAAAATCACGATCATAATGCCTTCCGAATTCACCAACCACTTCACTCGGAATCTTGTGTTGTCCAAGACGCGCCCGGCGTCACCTATTCAACCGCCGTCTACTGTCGACAAAGCAACGACCGCACAACAGCAATATGAACCCGATAGCGATATAAGTAGACTCACTTCACAAAAGAAGGCTGAACTTCACGCTCTTCTCGGGTCAATAAACCAGGGCTCTATCAGCGTAACGGACGTACAAACCTATGCCGACCGGCTCAAGAACACACTGCCTACAGACGACACGTATACGGTAGAAGCTGTCGGCGATGAAGAGATGGCCGCGTTGGTAGAGGCTATCATAGGGAAGCTTGCAGTAGTACTGTACTCCAACGCCCTGGATGTGTATCTTACTCAAGCAGCGGATGTCGAAGCAGAAGCGGAGTGGTGGGCCGATATCGAGCGTTCGAAGAGGAACGTCGCTCTGTATCTTCTCCAAAGTATGTTGATTAACCACGTCGTTCGCACTAATTGCTAATATCTACTAGCATTTCCGCTGAGGGTGGCGAATGTCATACGCACGATCGCGACAGCGCTGCACAGAAGCCACCTTCCACTCAGTGTTTCCAGTTTCTCGCCATCCTCCTTGCGATCCCTGTTCCCATCGCCTGCTCAGCTCACCCTCCGACCTGGTGCACTGACGACTGCTTTCTTCCCGTACCTAAAGCATCAAAAGTCGTTGACTCTTGCAGTCCTTCTTGCACCACCGCGGCCATCCCCGACCCCATCATCGAGAATCCAGAAACTTCGTGAATCTGCATATTCCGCATATGTATTCGTGACGCTACCACTTGAGCTTACCCGGCAGGAATGTAGGTACAACCGGAAGGCCCTCGAACGGATCCGCGATGAACGCGCCGATTGCCTTGGACAGCTCGCCAGCTACCGCCCCCGGCTAAGCCAGGTTATCAACAATGGCATTAAAAACGCGCCACTCCAGCAATACACGCACTTCCTCGACAGCATACTCCAAGTCTTATCGCCCGCGTGGGACTCACCAGACGCTTCGGGGTCATTCACGATAATCGGAGAGCTCACACAGTACTTGCCAGCGGTCTCGGCCGCCCATACACAAGTCCTTCGCGCGCAGAACCTTCTGCGGCCGTCAGCACTGACGCGGGTATGGCCGTCGTTGCTCGTCTTGCCACCTCTTTCCCTATATATCTACACAAACCGCACAGCGTGGACGTCTGCTATCGTGGACATGGCACGCGACGCGAAGGAGACAGCCCGGGGATTTCTACAAGGCTGGCTCATCGAACCGCTGATTGGTGTTCTCAATACCGTACGGGCTGGGGGCAAGGGCGACATGTTAGTGCGCGAAGGTGGCGTCGTCGCGGATCTGGAGGTGCGTCGGTAGCTCCCCTCCCATTTTTCATTTGTCTAACCCCGATCCATAGAGCCTGGAGAGAATGGCTTTGGCCCTGGCCCGCGACTCGCTTAAATACACGCCTACGCAGCTGGACACGCTAGCCACGCAGGTCAGGATGGGTGATCTCACCCCGGTGATGCAGATATACGAGGAGGATATTCGCACACCCTTCCGCTCCGCGCTGACGGGCACGCTCCTGCGCAACCTCTTTATCCAGATACAAAAAGCTAAAGTTCGACGAGTATTCCCTTGACTATGTGTACCTCAAGTTGTTGACGCAAAATACTTCCAGGTGGACATCGACCAGGCGCTTTCGGGCATCGACCGCCTACTCAAGTCGCAGGAGCTCACCTTCGCTTTTGTGGGTGTCGCACCCGCACTGGCCATTGTCTACGCTATGCTGGGCAGCGCTGACCGCCTGTGGGGTGTCATTGGCGGCAAAGGCTACCTTGGGGGTAGGCAGCGGCGCCAGGCCGTCTGGGAGGGCATGCGGTACGTTCCTCCCTCTCGCACATTCATATCTTCGATCTCGATGACTGAACCCGTATAGACGGGTCGAGAAGCTTCTCATCCTCATCCCGGCGACGTACACTAGCGGGCGCCATCTATCCACAGGCCTCCTCATCCTCTCGCTTACGCGGCTGCGGGCCTACGCGTTGGAGTGCCTACCCGCACGGTTGCGCACACCGTTTCTCGAAGATTTGAGCGAACTCGAGAACCCGGAGCTGGATCGCGAGGCGAAATTGCGGATCGTGGACAGGATGTGGCGGTGCTGGGGCACAAGCGGGGAGGGGATCATCAGGCTCTGAGGGGTGCAGTATTCTTTTTAGAACGATACCGCGTTGTGCGCTCACGTTGCAGATTCACCACTTTCTGTTCTGAGTTTCTAGACACCCAGTCTTGGACCCGATATCTTATCTCGTGCGGAATTCACCCGATAAATATTTCCAAGAAATAAGATACCTGCGCCTTTACACACACCCTAGTATACGTCCATCACAACTTCCGCGTGGATCAAATTAAATGATTGCTGTTGGGTTGCTGTGTAGTTCTCGTGCGTCCCATCATTCACCTGTGCATCGAGTCCTGGGTTGCCTCGGCAAGGCCGGTCGTCTTGCTCATGCGGCCGAGCGTCTGGTCGGGTGCCCCGGTGGGGAGCCCCTCGTCGACGCGGCTGGCTTCATCTTCAATCAGGTCTCCTTTAGTGGGGCCCGGGGTGTAGTGCTGCTTGTGCTCGTTGACAGCCGTGCTGCCCTCAGGCCTGTTCTACAAAGTTATGATGCTCCTGAGTTGGGCTATGACGACAACAGCTATATTTATGGCGTACAAGCGGTGCGTTCTTCATGTATTCGTCATTAATGTTATGCGTCATCAGCTGCGGCTTGCCGACGACTTGCTCGGTCTTTTTGAACACCTCATCCGTGTAGTTGACTCGAGGCATGGTGTTGGGATGATGTGGCCCCGACGTTCAATGTTCAATCTTTGTCGGATGATATAGGATGCTGACGGCCGGTGTAGTTGGGCGTGAGTTAAGCTGTAAATTCACAGTGCATTCATTTTGGTGATGGTCTCAGACCAATCTCAGATGTTTGACGTCGCGCAGTCGAGGAGTTGACTCCATCCAGTAGATGATTGTGTGAGTCCAATTATGTCATCGATTTGAGTGCCCTCAATCTCGTTTTTACATACTGGAGCATGCAACATGACTATGTACCGGATCAAGAAAAATCCTGTACGGAAGATTTACAATCATGCTCATTCGTTATCATCGTTATCTGGGCAGTCAATTCCCTTCGTGCTCAGCAGATGTCTCCGAATGGAATAAGGCTTCGGCTTCGGCCCAATTGTGCAAGGGGAAGTCGCTCAAAATTCATATTTGCAACCTTGTAGGGTCTCACGAGCATTATTTTTGCGTGCCTTCCCCACAGCCATGTGCGATGCTGCTTGGATGCTGCTTGATCTAGCTGGGATGCTACAAATCGGCCACAAGCAAGCGGCGATCTGACTCACCAAAAGCTAAGCGATCTAATCCCATCTTATCTTTTTCCTATTGGGGCGAAAATGCGGGGTATTTGTCATATGTCAGCTGGGCAATTGTGGCACAGCAGGGTTGTGCCCGGCACGGTGGCTGGCACTGGTTTGTATTCCGTCAACAGATGCCATTCTTATACATCGCCGCATCTTTTGCCCGGCTCACATCAACATCACGCATTGCTGGCACAATAGCCTGTCTCGCCGCAACCACCAACACCACGAACACTTGGACCACCGACCTGGACATCCTCGAGCCCGTGGGTCTCACTACGTTTCAGACGATTAGAGTCTTCCCTATCCAACCAACAATAGCCCCCAAGGTCACTTGAAATACCTGCAGAAGTTCAGATATGGTAAGTCTTTCCAATCAGTGGTGTCCCAGATCGTGCAGACGTGGCTAGCAGCTGCAGAAAGTAGAAAGATAGTCCATTTAAGCCAGTCAACCACCAGGTGCAGGGGTGGACACGAGGGCACGGCTGTCTCGAAACATGCGGCGGTCGAGCGTGAACGATTGCTGACATTGCTGCTTTTAGCCGATCCAAGTAGAAAGACGGCCCTCAGAGGTACGCGAGCCCGTTGACGCTCGTGCGGCTACTGCGAAACAGCAGGCGCAGCATCAACAGCAGCAGGCCCATCATCACCATCAACAGCAACAACAACAACAACAACAACAGCTGGCTCACCGCGAGGCGTTGCGCCTTGCACTAGGCAGCATCCTTACTCCCGTGAGTGCGTTCCGGCGTCTGTCTTTCGCGGCGCGCTGAATAAGTATCGAGAAACGGCCGCCATCTGCGGCATCCCACCATTCCTCGCGAACCTCATCCGGAACGGCTAGCCCGTTTGCTCATGGGCTGAGTGCGTCCGGCACTCACACACCGGTGGGCACGCCCCCGGGGCATGCATACGGCTATTCGCCTCTCGCGGTAGAAGGCGCGCATCTTCTCCACCCGCATGCACACTACGGGCACGGGTACCATGGGCACGGGCATCCGCCGTCGCGCCTTGGCCCCAGTCGCTCAGTGAGTCGCGCGTTTCTATGTGTGATGTTATTAGAAACTGACCGCCTGTAGACCTCGTCGTCGACACCTTCGCCGTCTAGCAGCGCGCAGCCCTCAGCGCACCCGTCGCCACGGGTAGACGTCTCCGGCGCGCCGCCGCTCCCACCGGTCATCGACCCCCTGCCGCCCGCGGCAGTGAGTGAAGTAGAGTCCGCCCACACACCCCCTAGCGCACAGGACGCGGCGAAGCCGGTGCGACCGCCTGTCTTGCCGTTGCACTCCGGGGCCAGTGCACACGGCCACGAATCAGCAGGCGCCGAGAGCCAGGAGGCGGCGCGCGCAGGCAGCGCCGCCGCGGTGACGGCGAGCGGCTCGTCGACGCCACGCGCCAAATTCTTGCAGACCCTGCAGTCAAAGAGTGCGTGGGATGCGCTAATCCACGGCTCGTTCTCTTGAATGGCGCGTATTTTCGACCGAGTGCGTTCGCATCAGAGAGATAATAGGAGGGATTTAGAGGGAAGGTAGGTGTAGCTTACTGCGGATGGGTTCGATTCAGATGTAGCTTACCGGGCGTAACGTTGTTCCCCATTAATTACTGCCAAATTACTGCGGGGCTTTATTTTTTTTGTCGTGCCTACTCCTCCCTGTTTACTATAAGTACCATTGGTGTGGAGTACTCTAGTGAGTAGTAATGACTTAACCTTGTTGTAATCGGGGTAATAACGAGCATTCGTATGTTATGGTCTTCCGCAAGTCCGTTATCGATCAAGTTTTCGACTACGTCTCGGCCCAATTACAACGGACATATTACCTGACGGGAATTCCCGAGAGCCGGCACCGGTCGCCGGCGATCAGATCGCGCACCGGGCAGTCGAAAATCTGACCGCTGCGGCTCAAACCTGAACTTATACAATGGAGGCTTTCGAGACGTACCAAACGCCGCTTTCCAGGTTCGCCGCTGCTCGTGCGCACTAATGCGAATCTGACCGCACTGCCAACAGCCGATATGCGAGCAAGGAAATGGCATATCTCTTCTCGCCTGCTAATCGGTTCTTCACCTGGCGCAAGCTGTGGCTCAACCTCGCGAAGGCGGAGAAACAGCTTGGGCTTCCTATCTCAGACGACGCGATAAAGCAGATGGAGGCGAACTTGGTGAGGTTTATGCGATCTGAAGTGGATGAAGCGTCGCTGAACGCCTGCGATGTCCTATGTACCACTACTCTTGGATCTGAAAGAACCTGACGCCCGAACAATTTGACATCGCCGCCGTCGAGGAGAAAAAGCGTAGGCACGATGTCATGGCGCATGTGCACACTTTTGGCACCGTCGCACCCGCTGCCGCGGGCATTATCCATCTCGGCGCGACCTCTTGCTACGTGACCGAGTGTGTACCCATTTCCTTTTCCCCGAGTGATCACTCAATCCTTGGGTATCAGCAACGCCGACCTCATCTTTCTGCGCCAAGGTCTGGGATACCTCATCCGCTCGCTCGGGGTGTTGATCTCGCGTCTCTCCGCGTTTGCCGCGGAATACCGCGACCTCCCAACGCTCGGTTTTACCCACTTCCAGCCTGCACAGCTGACGACGGTCGGAAAGCGTGCGACGCTCTGGATCCAGGAGCTCCTATGGGACTTGCGCAACCTCCAGCGCGTGCGCGACGACATCGGCTTCCGCGGCGTAAAGGGCACCACGGGCACGCAGGCGAGCTTCCTCGCATTGTTCGACGGCGACCATGACAAGGTTGAGCAACTCGACGACCTCGTCACGAAGCTCTCGGGCTTCGAGTACGCGTACCCTGTCACCTCGCAGACATACTCGCGCAAGATCGACGCTGACGTTCTCGCGCCGCTCGCGTCGCTGGGCGCCACCGCGCACAAGATCGCGACTGACATCCGTCTGCTCGCCAATCTCAAGGTGGGACCTTTACGCACGCTCGTGAACCCGCTAACAGAGATCCCAGGAAATCGAAGAGCCCTTCGAGTCCACGCAGATCGGGTCATCCGCGATGGCGTACAAGCGCAACCCCATGCGCTCCGAGCGCGTGTGCAGTCTCGCGCGCCACCTCATGGTGCTGCACCAGAACGCGCTCATGACGACCAGTGTGCAATGGTTCGAGCGCACATTAGACGACAGCGCGAATCGCCGCATCACGCTCCCGGAGGCGTTCCTCACGGCGGACATTGTGCTCTCGACGCTGCAGAACATCTCCGAGGGCCTCGTCGTGTACCCGAAGGTCATCGCGCGCCGCATCGCGCAGGAGCTGCCGTTCATGGCTACCGAGAACGTGATCATGGCGATCGTCAAAAGGGGCGGCGACCGCCAGGACGCGCATGAGAAGATCCGCGTTCGTATCCCATTTTCTGAATGGGGGAGTTTTGATTTTGATTTCTTTGCGGATAACAGGTCCTTTCGCACGAAGCGGCGCACCAGGTGAAGCAGCTCGGGCTCGAGAACGACCTGATCGAGCGAATCCGCGCGGACGCGTACTTCGACCCGATCAAAGGCGAGCTCGATGCGCTGCTCGACCCCACGAGCTTCATCGGCCGTGCGCCAGAGCAGGTCGACAGCTTCCTCGCCAAGTGGGTGCAGCCCGCGCTGGACACTGACGAATTAAAGGAGGCGCTCAAGGGCAGCAAGCGCGTGGAGCTGAACGTTTGAAAAAATGTACGACATGTGGCGCAGATGAGGGTCTGCTTTGCGGACGGTTCATCATATTGCTCGTGTGCTGCGACAATGATAATTTCGGGGAGCAGAATATATTGATTGTAGAGTACCGCAAGTTATTTATTCACTTGAATAATTGACGGACGTTCTTAGGACCGCCAGAGCAACGTCAAATGGGTTAAATTCCCATTGGCCAAGCATGTAACGATTTTGAGCCACTCAGACCGCTCGCGTCATTTCAGGAAACGGGAGTGATGTTATGTATTAGACCACCGAATGTCTTCGCGATAAGATGCCAGGAAGCGAAGCTGTATTAATCAAGAGGTATGATAGCTCCCATGCATGTAAAATTTATAGGCGTTAACTATTTTATCCTTCGTTTCGTAGACTTTATCCGCGATCCGCTGCGCGTAGACCTTATCTGGGTCCATTTCTTCCTGCGAGTAAATCGTGCCAGGCCCAGCATGCGATGCCAATGCATGGTCACTATGCCACGTCTGCACATGTTCTCCCTGGGGGATCTTGGGGAGTGGTTTCTGAAGTTCATTCGGAGACTTTCTCGGAGGTAGCATCGGGGGAGATCCCTGGGGGGCGCGGGGCTTCGCCAGTTTCCTTTTGTCCTCCTCTGCATTCGCCATCAACTGCTCCAATCTCTGACGGTCTTTGACCAGCTCAGCCCTCAGATCTTCGTCGTTAGTAAATGCTGCCTCTTGCATCTCCTTCATCAGGTCTTCCATCTCCTCTCCGTGCTTCCTCTGAAGTGCCGTCATTTCTTCGATGATGACCGCACCCGCCGACGTATTTCCCAGCGCACTCCCGGCATACAGCTCCAGCTGGATTTTCATCGTCTTCGGCGTTTGATCAATGAGCGTGGACATGATGGAATGGGCCGACGCGAGTCCTTTATCGTGGCGGTACATCTGGGCTCCAGCATCGATGAGGGGCTTGAACACGCGATTTGCCAACTCCGCTTGACGGGCACTGCCCTCTTTCTCGCTGACATTGTTCCAATTTGTGGTGACGAGTCGAACATTGCTGAGCATTTCGTCGCCGCAAAGTTCTCTGAATAGCCTAAGGTTCTTTTTGGCCGCGCCGCCTACTCGAGGGTCGGAGATGCGGTGTAGGTAGATTATGCCGTTGATGCTCCGTCCACCACTGTTAGAAATATCGTTTGAGATTGAACTGGCTTCTCACAAAATCAACGCAGTGCTCACTTTCCCTGCAAGAAATTGGCTATTTTTTGAAGGATATCAGTGTCGGTGATGTCGCTTCGGGAGTCGTCAAAACCAGGCGTATCAACAAGCGTCACGGAAAGTCCGGATGTGTCGTCGTGCCATAGAGAAGTACTGACATCGATTGTCTGGGATTCGAGGTCGTGACCAACGCGAATATTGTCGTCCTTAGTCAGAAGGTTGATGAACTAGTTATACAAGAAAAGGTAAATATTTTCACCATGAAGCATTTCGAGTTGTACTCACCGTGGATTTTCCTAGAAACGTCAGGAAATACTTTGAGATCATTTATGGCTCAAGATTTGTTGAAGGAAAATTTACCTGTTCCAGTTGGGCCCATGAAACTGGCCGAAGTTAGCCATTGACACGTATGACATCGACTGAAAGTAGAAGACATACACAATCATCACTTCGCGGCCGCCAGCACTGGGGTGTTGCATTGTCTCTCCGCTTTGCATGTTCACGATGCGACAGAAGGCGATGTAACAGGATGTAACCAATGACTATACTGGAAGATGTTGAGGAAGCCTTGGCCTCATCTACTATCTTAATGGGAATAACCGTGCCTGTCTCAATACTACCTCTCCCACTGGGACTGCCGGATGGCCGCAACGTGGAAGCGGCATGAATCACCCAATCCTGCCGTCTACCAAAGAGCTGGGTCTATCATGCACAGATAAATCCCCAGAAATAATTCTCGGTTGAATCATGATTGGGTTTCGATATAAGTTCGATAGCGAAGTTCCGAACGTCAGCGATAGACGCCCAGATTGCAGGTCCATCAATATCTGGATCTCATGTATTCGCGGAGTTTCAAAAGCCTCCAGTGTGTTGGCATTGTGCACGTAACCCACGTTGAACCCAAGTCCCCAAACCGCCACCACCTGCCTCGGTCTCCGAGCCAGTCCCTGCCAGTCCACAAATAAACACAACCCTCAAACGAGGCGTTCCAAAACGGCTGTCAGATTTGCGATGTCGGTCTGCAAAAATACCTCGGTAGAATCATAGGGAACGATTCAAACAACTTTGGGCAACTCACGCTGGTTACTTATCTCAAACCTTCTCAAACCCGATGGCAGGATTCCTATCTCTATCTTAGAGCAATCTTGGAGCTTATAGGCGCATGACAGATGCCTCACGATGGTTCTGGCGAAGCACGCAACAACTGCATGTGGGGCTCGGAACATAGCAATGGCCGCTTTTGAATACTTGGATTCGGCAGTCCAAGATGGTATGACACTTCACAATTGTAATGGGAATTCAACACAACGAAAATTTTTAGCATTTTCATCAGTCCTGAGATTTGCTTCAGACGTACATACGCCAATCTAACAACTCGCTTTCTACCCTGATGCATCCCTCTGTTAATCGACCTACCGGAATGTCCCCTGGTCACCAGGACGATATCGTGATAGCGTGAGCGCTTACTTTCACTTTTTTTGGTGTTATTGTTGCTCAATCTTGCGATCGAATGTTAGGATAATGGGCGCCACTGGCTCTGGCAAATCCTCCGTGAGTTGGGTAATCCAAAATATTTACTAGGAGTCGGGACTAACTTTACGCATCTTTATCTGATATTCTTGTAGTTCGTCAACCTTCTCACAGGCAAGACTAGTGTCAGGATCGGTGGCAGCCTCGAGTCTGAAACTGCGAATGTCGACGCCATCCGATTCTTGGATGACACCATTGGTCGTGAAGTGACTGTTGTTGATACACCTGGATTCGACGATTCGCGTCAAGGCATGACGGATACGGATATACTGAAAAAAATTGCAGATTTTTTACTCAACGAGTGAGGTTATCCTTAATGATCCCCTTATTGTCTTCTTGAGCTGACGGCAATCAATTAGGTACGACGCAGACCGAAAACTCAATGGTCTCGTGTACGTTCAGCGAATATCCGACCCCAGGTTCAGCGGCCAGCAGGGAAAGAATTTAAGGATGTTTCAAAGTCTATGTGGCACGCAAACGTACAAAAACGTTGTGGTTCTCACTACATTCTGGGACCAAGTCGAACCCGAAGTCGGGGCGAGGCGAGAGGCGCAATTGCAGTCCAATTTTTTCAAGGAAGTTATTCAAGGTGGCGCCCGGTTTATGCGACACAACCGCACCCCGAAATCCGCTGGCGCGTTGCTTAGCCACGTCTTCAACAATCTGGTTCCCGTGACTACTCAAATTCAAATCGAAATGGGAAAAGAGGGGAAATCTCTTGTCGACACCGCGGCCGGAGGGGTACAACAGGAAGAGATCGAGCGCGTCGTCGCCAAGCACAAGAAAGAAATGGCAGATCTCAAAGCAGAGTTGGAAGCGATCAAGCAGAGCAACACTGCGGCAAGACGAGAGCTAGAGGAGGAGCGCTCTAAGCTGCGGCAACAATTAGCACGATGGGAAAGCGAGAAAGCGGAGCTAAAGGAAGGCCTCGATAAGGAGAGGGGCGCTCGGCAGAAACTGGAAGCGGATATTGCAACGGAGCGAGAGAACCACAAGAAATGGCGTCAAGAACAAGAGCTCAAATTCGATGCTCGAAGCAACACAATCAATAAGGCGCCTCAAAAAACGGCTGCCATTCAACCAACTGTCAGAGGCCTTGGTGTTGGCTACAGTGAGTGGGAACAAATCACCGTACCTTCAATTCGTGACACATCCTGTAGCGGAAAACATTGACCTCAAATTAATATATATTGGGAACCCCAACGCATACCAGTTCGCGCAGTCGGAACAGTACCCACCGTATCTGAAGTCCATCCCGCGGAAGGACAGAATGTCTATCTTCGACATCTTCAATTTCTCTGCCCTCACAGAGACGGCTGCGACGTTGCTTTTCGGGTCGCCTACATCGCCAAGTATGCAGAGCGTGTACCAGATCGTAGCTCGGAACAGGGAACTTCACACGAAATCGCGGGAAAGCGCCCGCAATGGTCGCCCTGACTTTAAGCCAGACATGCATTTCAACAAAAATATTGGTCTTCGCGACGACTGGTACACGGACGCCGCATTTGGTCAGCAGCAATTCACTGGAACCAATGCCACAACTATCACTCTCGCGCCTCAGCGTTGGATTGAAGAGTTCAAGACAGTCTCAAATGTCCAGCAACGTGCCGATGTTGCGAGCCTCTTAACCGACCATCCTGGAAGCATCTTCATTCAGGATTACAGTGATTTCCGCTCTGCGATGGGTGTCTCTCCCAGTTATGAATTCACGTCAGATGGACGATATGGCTGTTCTTCTGTCGTACTCTTCCATCTCGAACCGGAAGGGAAGTTGCATCCCTTGGCCATCACACTTGATTATAAAGGCAGTATGAAAGAATCTGTGGCCATTTTCAATCGTCGTATCTCATCTACGATACCTGGAGACGAGGCAGAGGACTGGCCCTGGCGGTACGCAAAAATGTGCGCCCAATGCTCCGACTGGCTTCGTCACGAGGTGGCCATCCACCTTGTCAATACACACCTCGTCGAGGAGGTCATCATCGTTTCTGTGAACCGCGCATTTGACCCTTCCCATATAGTGTTCAGACTTCTGGAGCCACATTGGAGTACGACTCTTCCGCTGAATGCAGCCGCCCGTGAAACTCTTGTGCCCAAAATCATCATCCCGCTGACTGGCTTTACTCCAAAGCAAACTTACGCCTTTCTTAAGGACTCGTACAGCAAATTTGAGTGGACTGCTTTATATATTCCGAACGACCTGAATAGACGTGGCTTTCCAATCGAGGACTTGGACAAGCACAAATACCATAATTATGGCTATGCCCGCAATATCTCTCGTATGTGGAATATCTTGCGGAGGTTTGTTCAGACAGTGCTTGAAGATGCCTACCCCGGCGGTGATGCACAGGTAGCCAGTGACCGGTCTGTATTTGCATTTTACCAGGACGTTCGCTCGAGCAGTGGTGGCCAGCTTTCCAGCTTCCCTGACGTCAAGACTTTGGACGAATTAATCGACTTCGTCACCATGTGCATACATATCGCATCGCCGCAACACACCGCCGTTAACTACCTGCAGCAATACTACCAAACCTTCATTCCCAACAGGCCATCTGCTCTTTTCAGTCGACTTCCACAATCTCTGGCAGCCCTTCAGAAGTTTACCGAAGACGACGTGTTATCGGCACTTCCTATCCGTCGACCACGGGAGTGGTGGATTATGGCCCACGTGCCGTACCTCTTGTCATTTGAAATGCCGCAGGATAGCACTATTCTCCACTACGCCACGACGGCGTCGAATTCACGCTCAAACCCGTCGGCCATTCGCAAAGCAGCTGGAGCTTTGAGGAACGATCTTGACGTTTTCAGCCGGGACGTGTATCGGTATAGTTTGGAACTCGATGATCAGCAAACACCTTACGAGGTGCTGGACCCCGGCAGGACTGCGATATCAATCCTAATTTGATGGTAGATTTCTTCTCTCTTTAGATTTCTTTTGTTACATCTGAATGTCTTGCTACCTTGAAATTTTTGTCTTTTGCTTTAGTAATTAGTCATGGACATTGGGTATCAACGGTATCGTTGTTGCAAATGGTGATTTTCCTTATCTGGTTGCCTTTCTAAGTTTCACATCACTCGTCCCAGCACGTTTTCCCTACCTTGTATCAACATTATTATCTTGCCCATCGGATGCAGCAGCTTCAATGTAACTGTCAGCCTGGGAGAAATACATCGCATCAAATGGCATATTGCCTGGGCCACCAGCATCGTGGGACCGTAGAAATGAAGATCGCCTTTGAAATTCTCTGGAGAGTTGGCTTCGAAGATACAACAGCAAGTCGGCTAGACCCACACCATTTCGGACTTACGCAGACGGCAAATCCTGTCAATGTGACCTCGAAAGATTTCACCGCTGTTCCGATGAGCTGAATATGATATCTCACACTGGCAGCAGTCCTAAATTCCAAGCATCCTGTCAGATATGACGATACTGATAGAATTCCATCTGAAATAAAATACACGAGTGGGCGGATAATATACAGTAAACCAAGAAATCGTCAAACATAAATAGCATACGTGGGATGCACTGATGATCACAGAGAGAACCCCGAATCTGAGATAAGTAGTAGGTAGGCGCTCGTCCCGCAAAGCCACCGAACGTTGTTCTACTTCCATATATTTGTGAGACCGGTGGTTTTCTGCTCTATTTTTTGTGCACACCGTTGATGGTTTTCGACGGAGAACGCATTGAGACGCACTGCCAATCGGACATTTATTTAGCCCCGCAGCTGAAGCGCTGAAGGCTTGGAAGTTGGAAACATAAATCCACACATATGCAAGTGCACTTTTTTGGAGCGATTCCGGGCTCTGTAAACCTTGTACATAACCGGGAATGTGACGATGGGAAGCTAGATAGCTTGATGGACGGAGAACCCACAGTGGTCTGCGTCATGATTACTAACGAGAAATCACCGGCAAAATCTGGAAAAATAGTTATCTACTTTCTTAGTGTTAAAACGTTAAATAGTTGTCCAGATGGGCGCCGTTTATATTTTCACTGTGAAAAGTTTCGGTCGTGGATAAAATTACTTTAGGGTACTGCTTTTTAATGTTCTAGTTAGGGATAAATGTTGAGTTGGATATTTTAATACAATACCTGCGTGTCTCAAGTATCACTGCTTTATGTACAAAAGTTTGTTACTTCAAGTAATAAAAAAAAATACCAAGCGACCTGAAATCAACTGAAAGATGCTACTTGAACAGTAAAAACATAGTACCCCCAACAGCATAAGATACTACCCCCAACAGCATAGGATACTACCTTCAATAGCATAAGATACTACCCATCAGGATAAAGTGCTACCCAAGCCACAGAAGATGCTACCGGAAACAGCATGAAATGCTACTGAAAGTAGCGTGAAATGCTGCAAAATGCAACAAAATATGTTTCTAAAGGACACCAAAAGGTAACATTTTCTGCTGCTAAAAGGTACGCATTACCTCTACCCACAACGTAGTCGATTGCGATRCCCAAGAGGTAATTAAATGCGCTACCTAGGAAGTAAACAAGTCTATATGCCTTTGGAGGTTTGCAATACAACGGTTTTCTAATACTCGGAATACAACATGACTGATATTAGTATTATTCGAACTGCTATTACAATCTGGCACTAACGACTGCGTACACAACAAACGCTACCGTCCAAGAYGTCGTATCTAGCGTCCCGATGGTGAGTCACTTGCAGTTCTGTTCCAGTATACTCTGCCGGCCACGACGTAGCCAGACGACCAGACTCCGCGCCGCCTCGTGTGTTGATCCCTGCCTTCTGTTCAAATTCACTCGGCGAGTCCGACGTACTCCTCGTGCATCGAGGAGCGCACGAGCTGCTGCCGAACGACGGGGAACAGCCAAGCGAKGCAAATAACRAGACACTCAGATAGAGACCTGCATAAGTTGTGAGCAGAACAATTCCTCGAGCAAAGATCGCGGAGGCCAATAGCGTGGCCACAGCACCAGAGAACCTGTCAGAGACTCAGAGGTAAGCCAAYGACGTTCTTCGACATACAGTCTACGCATCCTTGACTCCTGATTCTCGTCGTTTCTACCCAGGTACTCGCCCAATCGACTTCGTCGCAGACGGCGCTGAAAACAAGGTGAGCAGCCCACACAATGATATATACGCCGTACACACCTGACAGCTGTGCTCTAGCCCACGTACGCCGCCTCCCTCGTCGCCCTCTCTGTATGCGCCCCACATGCGCTGCGTATCAGGCCCGCGGCTGTCATTGTCGTCGTCGTCCACTGATAAGCCATGCMAGYGCAAGGCGGCTCGTGGGTGTTCGCGTCGGTCTTCTCGGGGCGCACTGACTCCCGAGGTGCGCGTGCTGCAGAAAAGTAGCCAAATTCTCGTCGTCCAGCTTCTACGTGAGACATTAGCACATGCTGTGCAAAGAAGTAACAAAGGATCCTGGTGAGCAACAGCGGATTCAAACAACTGACGCAGAGTCAAAGTTGATTAAAATTACTGAAGCTCTCCAATGAAYGACGCGCAGTCAAGTTGGTCGGAGCAGTGGACGACGCAAAGTCAAGCCCTTGGATCTTACTGTGCAGCCAGTTGGTCCGTAATCGAGGACGATRAAGACATTACAGAGCGTAAGAGGAGAGGGGAAGAGGGACGCAAGGGGAAGAGGGACGCAAGGACGGAGGGATGCGGAAGGAAGGAAGGAAGGACGGAGAGATGCGGAGGGACGCGCGTCGCGCTCTCGGAAACCGTGAGAAATAGGTCATGTGATTCCAAAGTCGTCAACCCAAGTCCATTCGCTAAGGCGCTTGTCCTTCAAGCTCGCTTTGAGCTCGCTTCTACCAGTATTCTTGATATGCAATGTCCCTTTTGTCACTTTGGTAAGTGTAACTTCCGTATGCCCCAACTACAGCTACAGCGGGCAGTGCCCATAATTCATCAGAGGAGTGCCACGGCCCACAAGTCCACCCCTCCTTTTCGCTATCCTTTTCTGTCACCAGCACAGCGTCGCCAATATCCATGAGCGGCACAAACGGTTTCAGCGGGAGTGCCACCCCGTGGGTGTGCAACATATGCTCATCCACCTCTCGCTATCCATCGAGGGAGCYGATACATCATACAGTAACATACTGACACCGACGTCTTTGGAGGATGACAGCGGGGAGTGTGAGCGTCCCAACTCCCACTTGTGCTCGCGCGTGGGCCTGGTGGTGCGGTATTCAATGCTAGGTCAAGTGGGAGATGGTTGAAGAGCGCGGCGTCGATGGAGAGCATGAGTGGCGGGATTGTTGGCTGGTCCGGCAACGACGTGATGATGATAAGGGAATTGTGCATATCTTCCTAATAGCAGGTGCAATTGGGGTCGAGAGTACATATCTATACTACGCTGGAACTCGTATGCATGATTTGTGAATACACATAAGTATCATTCTAATGTTTGAGCTCGTGCAAATTGTTTTGGGGCTGCGGACGAGAGTTCGCCTACCAGCCACCACTACATAGCTACTTTTCTCTCGCTATCTTTTATTACCTTTAGAAGGCGTTGATTTTTAATGTCTCCAAAGGACTATTATATATTGTTTTGCGGGGGACTTCAATATTATTACCTTGCGAGCTCGGAGTTTTATCACTTTTTCGAGTGCGTATTTTTGACGCCCAAGGGCAATAAATTTCATGACTTTTCAGGAGCAAGATTCACTACCTTGGACGGGTATCAATCTTTCTTACCTGCAGATATCATTATATACTACTTTATCCAGGTAATTTTTACAATTAATTCTGGTCGTGATATTTGTTGTCATTTTTGGTATTATAAAAAATTACTTCAAAGGTAATATTAATCCGCGCTACGGAAAGTAGCATAATCTATTGTACGATAAAATATGCTACCTTTGTCAAAATATTACTACCTAAGCAGTAATATCTACTACCCTTTCTTTTCACAGTGCTGGTGGAATACCCCGCCTTGCCCAAGTGCTGCTCGAATTCGAGTCCTTAAATATTCCAGATTATCTCCCACTACGGCGCTATCTCATCAATATGACGTAGGCACGTCGCTGGAAAATATTGAAACGGCCACGAGCGCATCTGTCGGAAGTATATGAAGCAGGCGTGATGGGGCGGGAAAGAGCATTAAGTACCTCGCCAGCTTCAAGTTAACTTGAAGCGCCCGCACTTACTTAAATCAAACGCAAAATCAAACGCCAGCGCCGCCGGCCGGCATGTCACCGAGAGCCGTACCTCTTGACAAATCCACGAAGTCTCAGTACTACACCTGCCGCTAATAGGACTTGCGTGTGGGACGGCGAACAATATATAAGCCAGGTGACACCCCCTCGATACAAGCTATGTTGGCAGTTGCCAGTTGTTGCAGGAATTTGGGTCTTCGGCGGCGGCGCCACCGCGGCGGGCGTGCGTGGGAAATTCAATCAACAACAAACTCCCTGAGCGCGACGGCACACTTGCGACACGCCGGTGTTTCTTAAAGTTCAACGCCAACGCCAAAGTCGACGGTAATCTGTAGTATCAGCTGATTCAGCTCTAAAAATCAGATATCGTGACTCAGGCTTCCAGCCACCGCGATGAGCGCGTACTTGGGCGAAACTCCTAGCACTTTTTGGCGGAAATTGACAAGGGAAAGAGAGCAAAAAGAGAGGGTATGTGGTGCATTGAGTGTAAACTAACAACGGACTAATTGGCATGCTTTGAAACTGAAGGACTCAAACTACTATCTGTGGAATGTTTACTTGATTTTCGGGATCTGCCAAAATTGAAACGAAAAAATCGCTTGATGCCAATCGTATCAATACGCTTGCGGTGCCCCTTCGCGTCGTGTGAGGGAATAGAACTTGGTTGAATTGCGGAAGGTGTTCCCGGAGATACCTTGAAAGGCGTCTGTGGAAGTGTTTCCGTAGGCAGTCCCTGGGGTGCGTATGCCAAAGTCGTCAATCGTTGTTGGTCCTGCTCTGCACGCGCCATTGACTCCTCTAATTTCTGACGTTCTTCAGCTAGTTCAGCTCTCAGGTCCTCATCGTTAGCCATTGTTGCGTCTTGCAACTCTTTCAACAAGTCTTGCATCTCCTCGTCATGCTTCTTCTTCAACTCTTTCATTTCTTCGATAATAACCGCACCGGCTGACGTATCGCCCAGCGGGATCCCAGCATCCAGCTCACCCTGGATTTTCATCGCTGTCGGCTCTTGGTGGACGAGGGTAGACATAATTGATTGGGCCGATATGGGTCCCTTATCATGGCGAACCATTTTAGCTCCGGCGTCGATAAGGGGCTTGAAGATTCGACTGGCCAACTCTGCTTCACGAGAATTGCCTTCTTTGTCGCTGACGTTGTCCCAGTTCGTGGTGACTAGTCGAACATTCCGGAGCATGTCTTCACCGCAAAGCTCCCTGAATAACCTAAGGTTCTTTTTGGCTGCGCCGCCTACTCGAGGGTCGGAGATGCGATGCAGGTAGATAATACCGTTTATATTTCGTCCACCGCTGATGAGATTCCCGGTCGAGATTGAACTGACAATTCTGAAAATTTAGTGCACTCACTTTTCCTGCAAGAAATCGGCTATTTTTTGGAGGATATCAGTGTCGGTAATATCACTTCGGGAATCGTCAAAACCAGGCGTGTCGACCAGCGTCACGGAGAGGCCAGACTTTTCGTCGTGCCACACGGATGTGCTGATGTTGGTTGTCTGGGACTCTAGGTCGTGGCCAACACGAATATTGTCGTCCTTAGTAAGTAGATTGATGAACTGCACGAGGAAGGTAGGTGTCTTTCAGCGTCGAGAGTTCTACGTTGTACTCACGGTCGATTTCCCTAGAAATGTCGGAGAATGACTTCGAGATCACTTATGGCTCGATGGTTCTCTAGTTGAAACATACCTGTCCCAGTTGGGCCCATAAGCCTGGATTCAGTTAGCCGTAACATATTGGGACAAGTCAGAGCAGAAGACATACGCAATTGTCACTTCGCGACTGTGAGTCATATTTTTGTTTTGCATTGTCTCGCTCTTTGATATGCAACGAAAAAGCAATCCAAGTAATGGCTGGATGTGACGTTCAAGAACCCACTTTAATGCAAGCGTTGCGCTTCTCCTAGTCCCTTACTAGCCGAAATGCCGCAACCCCCGAACCCCGCGGTTTCTCACTCGGCAGCTGTTTCCAGCGCAATTTGGCCTCATGTCATCCTCACTCCGCCTGCGAAAAATCTTCGGATGAAAGATTCGACGGCGAAGTTTCGAACATCAGCGATAGACGCCCAGATCCTTGTCAGATACGTGTTTGGCAGTCATGAGGTTCATGTAAGCTCGCACACTACCTCCCTCCGTGATGATTATCTTCTCATCTGACAGCGACAGGAAGAACGATGTGAACGCTGGGTATGACATATGGTAGATATGTTCATACTTATGTATTGGCGGTGGCATATGGTCTCCCGAAACACGGGGACGTGCTCAAGACCATTCCTTGACCTAATTTAGACTTGGAAGCTCACAGAGGTCCAGTGCTCCAAGATTGTGACTGGAAATTCAACAGGCGGTGTACTCTAAACGCTTTCCTCGGTCTGCAGACACAATTGTGCATCTCGCTATGTCCTCGTCCCTAAAGTCCACCCAGATGCCTCCCTCCCTCAAGCCACCTAACGGATCGGTCGCCAGTCATCAGGACGACTTTGTCATAGCGTAAATGCCTTCACCTTTTATCATCGCCCATCATTGCTCAACTATCTCACGAATGGTAGTGTGATGGGTGCCACCGGGTCAGGCAAATCTTCCGTGAGTTGAGAAATCCTGAAAACCAGTGTTAATGAGACTGACTTTACGAATATCTCCCTCGGTCACAGTTCATCAACCTTCTTACAGGGAAAACCAGTGTCGCGATTGGAGACAGTCTCGAGTCGGAGACTGCCGACGTCGCAGACATTCGTTTTATCGACAGCGCCACTGGTCGTAAAGTGACCATTGTCGATACACCTGGGTTCGATGATTCGCGCCAAGGTGTTACCGACACAGATATTTTGAAAAAGATCGCCAATTTTTTGCTCGCGGAGTGAGTTGACTTCGGGTCTGCTGTCCTTTACATCCTGAGCTGACTTGCTTTTTAAGATATGACGCTGACCGAAAGCTCAATTGCCTGCTGTACATCCAGCGAATATCGGACCCCAGGTTCAGCGGTCAGCAGGGCAAGAATCTGCGAATGTTCCAAAATCTCTGCGGGACGCAAATGTACAAGAACGTTGTGGTTATGACCACCTTCTGGGATCAAGTTAGCCCGGAAGTCGGGGCGAAGCGAGAGGCACAGTTGCAGTCGAATTTTTTCAAGGATCTTGCGCAAGGAGGCGCCCTGTTTATGCGACACGACCGTACCCCAGAATCCGCCGCCAAGCTCCTCAATCATGTCTTCGCCAAGCTGGCCCCCGTCACCGCTCAAATTCAGATAGAGATGGGTAAAGAAAAAAAGTCTCTCGTCGACACCGCGGCTGGGTCTGTACAGCAGCAAGAGATTGAACGCGTCATCGCCAAGCACAAGGAGGAGATCACAGATCTCAAAGCCGAGATGGAGACGATAACGCAGAGCAACATCGCAGCACGAAGAGAACTAGAGGAGGAACGCGCTAAGCTGAGGCAACAATTGGCCCGGTGGGAGAGCGAGAAAGCAGCGTTACAGAAAGGGCTGGATGCAGAAAGCCGCGCACGCCAGAAGCTGGAGGCGGATGCTGCGATGGAGAGAGAAACCCATGAGAAATGGCGTCAAGAGCAAGAGCGCAAGTTAGAAGAAGCTCAAGCGAAGGCTCGTGCCGCAGCCGAAGAGAACATAAACACTCGGCGCAATCAGCTGGACCGGACACGTAGCACAGAGGTAGACTCCAGGCAGCGAAACTCATCACCTGCGTTGGGAGGTTTTAGTGAGTCCGATTATATCAATGCACCCCAGATCAGCTCGTGACACACCTCGTACCAGTGAAAGGCCTAATCCGGGACGGCAGGAGGCTAGCATACAAATTTGCACATTCGGACAAGTACCCACCTCATCTGAAGTCGATCCCTTGGAAGAATCGTGCCAGTGTTTTTGATATTTTCGATTTTTCTGCTCTTGCAGAGACGGCCGCAGCCTTACTTCTCCCACTGAATTTACTGCCACAAATTCGGAATATGGTACCCAACTCCAATGGCGGTCGCCTCACCATGAGCCAAATCGTAGCTCACAACCAGGAACTTCACAACAAATCGCGGGAAGGCGCTCGCGCTGGTAGTTCCGGTTACAAACCAGACATGTATCTCAACAAGAATGTTGGTCTTCGCGATGACTGGTACACGGACGCTGTTTACGGGCAGCAGCAGTTCACCGGGACCAATCCAACCATCATCGCTCTCGCACCTCCCCGTTGGATCGAGGAGTTCAAGACAGTCTCAAATGTCCAGCAACGTCCCGATGTTGCGAGCCTATTGACCGACAGCCCCGCAAGCATCTTCATTCAGGATTACAGTTACTTCCGCTCTGCAATGGGCGTCTCTCCCAGTTACGAATTCGCATCAGACGGACTATATGGCTGTTCTTCTGTCGTACTCTTCCATCTCGAACCAGAGGGGAAGTTGCATCCCTTGGCCATCACACTTGATTATAAAGGCAGTATGAAAGAATCTGTGACCATTTTCAATCGTCGTATCTCAACTACGATACCTGGAGACGAGGCAGACGACTGGCCCTGGCGGTACGCAAAAATGTGTGCTCAATCCTCTGACTGGCTTCGTCACGAGGTTGTCACCCACCTTGTCCACACACACCTTGTTGAAGAGGTCATCATTGTCGCCGCACATCGCACTGTCGAAGCCGATCACATAGTCTTCCAACTTCTGGAACCACATTGGAGCACTACTCTTTCGCTCAACGCTGGGGCTCGGGAGACCCTCGTGCCCAAAATCATTGTTCCGTTAACTGGCTTCACTCCGAAGCAAATGTTTGCCTTTCTAAAGGACGCGTACAATAGGTTTGATTGGACGGGTTCCTACGTCCCAAACGACCTGCGTAAGCGCGGTTTCCCAATCGAGGACTTAGATAAGCGCAAGTGCCATAATTATGGTTATGCCCGCAATATCTCTCGCATGTGGGATATTCTCCGAAAATTTGTGCGGACAGTTCTCGAAGATGCCTACCCCGGTGGCGATGAACAGGTGGTCAATGACGAGTCCCTTGCATCCCTCTTCGAGGAGGTTCGCTCGCGTAATGGAGGCCAGCTATCCAGCTTTCCCGTCATCAAGACTTTGGATGGGTTGATCGATTTCATCACCATGTGCATACATATTGCATCGCCGCAGCACACTGCTATCAACTACCTGCAGCAATACTACCAGACATTCATTCCCAACAAACCATCGGCTCTGTTCAATCGCCTTCCCCAGTCATTGATTGAACTGCAGAAGTTTGGTGAAGACGACGTGCTATCAGCACTTCCCATCCTTCGACCACGGGAATGGTGGATCATGGCCCACGTCCCGTACTTGCTATCTTTCGAAATGCCGGAGGATAACACTATCCTCCACTACGCTACGACAGTGTCAAATTCCACTTCGGCGCCGCTAGCCATTTGTAGGGCAGCTAGGACTTTAAGGACAGACCTCGACGCCTTCAGCCTAGATGTCTCACGATACAGTCTGGAACTCGATGATCAGCAAACGCCTTACGACGTTCTCCATCCCTAGCCTCGTGACCGGCCCTCCGAAAGAGGATGCGGCATTCGCGAGAATCCTCGTAGAGGGGCCGGTCCGTCTGACTTTGAATCACTGATAAATTCCTTACGATCGAAACTCGCACAAATGGGGTTCTCGGCGTTCTCGAGTCGCTACCCTTTTAGGAAATTATCGACGCGTCAACGCGCTTTGCGCGCGCGCGCTGCTTATTTATAGATTCCCTCCTTACCGCTACCCTCCGCCATGTAATATGGCTGAGAACAATGAATACATTGTTCCGAATCTTGCTGAGCGTCTGCAGTACCTCAGGAAATGCCCCGCCGCGGACATTACAGAACTCTCAAGTGCAATACCGGGCTTCGCAGCCCAGTTACCTCAAGATTACCTCATGGAACTCAAATCCGCCGAGCGGATCATTTGCCTTCGTGCCGCTATTGTATGTCGGAGTGTCACACAGGGCATCCAAGTCCCAAGAAAAATGCAGCTTCAGGCAATTCTGGCAGCACAGCTCGGTCATGACAGTCTGGTGTCGGCTGGCACTGGGAGTGGGAAGACACTCCCAATTGCTGTGAACATTCTCATGGACGACCCAGCCGACAAAAAAATTACAATAACTGTCAGTCCCCTCAAGCGACTTCAGGCCACCCAACAGGCCGATTTCAATGAGCGCTATGGAATCAGAACATTTGTAATAAATGAAGACACACCTCGAGATGAAGGATGGTGGATGGTCTGCTTTACTTCCCTGGCCGTGAAAAAATGCGCATATACTGATTTATTATTAGTCTAACATTTACTCGAGTACGAAAACCATCAAGAACCCCGCACAGCACCTGATTGTGACCGTCGAGCAATTATTTAAGACTGCCGAAGGTCATTTCTCTCGAATTGCAGATCTGGTCCGAACTCCGGCATTTCAAGGACTTATTTCACGGATCAATATAGATGAAGCTCATAGCTTTTACACCTCAGGCCTTTCCCTCTACAACTGCCCTGCCTTTCGACCTGCCTGGGGGAAGCTGTCTGACCTGAAGCGTATTCTTCGGCAAACAACTCCGTGGCACTTGTTCTCGGCTACGTTCCCCCCACACATCCTTGCTGCTGTCAAAGAAAAGCTAATGCGGCCTACATTTGACTATATTCACCAGACCTCAAATCGCCCTAATATCATCTATGCAACACATGAAATCGACAAGCTCGAGAACCTTCAAAATTACAGCTGTTTCGTTACATCTCCATATAATTCCGTGGCGCAGCCACACATCCTAATCTTTGTTGATGACAGGAATCTTACCGCTAAGATTGCTGATCATCTCGACAGCTGCCTTCCCCCGGAGCTTCAGGGAAAGGGAGTTATCAAGAATTATCACTCCTCAATGTCCCAGCTCTATCTTGACCGAACACACAGTGATTTTGTGTCGCCAACTGGTACCTGCAAAATCTTGGTCACTACTTCTGGACAGTCTGTTGTGAGTGGTACATAATTTAGTGAAAGTATTGCTGATATTTACTGCATCCGATTGCCGGACATAGGGAGTCGACTTTCCGAATGTCAAAATTGTCTGCACAGTGGGATTACCAGCATCCATTGTTGACGCGCTCCAGCGTGGGGGCCGAGCAATACGAATAGGTGATGAAGATGCCCTGTTTGTGGTTTTCCATGAGCCATGGGCTCGTGAAATCACTGAGGACGAATTCGAGGAAGGGATGGACCCTGATAGACCACGCGCAGACTTGGGTGCAAATGCACGACGTCAAGAGCGAGCACCATTATCAGCAATACGACTGGTTCAGTGTCGTACATGTGTACGTCAATACTACGCAGGTTATCTAAATGATCAAACAGAATCTGGTGAGTAACGTTTTATTCTAGAGAGCTATCAATGACCGATCATGTCATAGCTACATTGTACACAGGGCCATTTTGCTGCGATAGACACGACGACGGCTTTGATCTGCAGGATTTTCTACCTGGATCACTCTACCAGAAGGACCTCGCAGTAGCCAAGACCAGTGCGGTGGTTTCAAGAGCTATTATTCGTCTCAAGAGCGAGAGGGTGGAGCTCGAGAAACTTCTTATCAAATGGCTCAATGCTAAGGTTGCAGCTGAAGAATATTCACGGCCCTCATACGAGATTCTGTCAGCCGATAAAATGCGAGACCTCCTTCGTATTCCATCAAAGGACGCCGTTTCCCCAAGTGCCATTGCTACATCTCTTGGCGAGAACCAGGAGTGGCAGGATGCGTATGCTGGTGAATTATTTCACCTCATCTTTGAGTTTGACATGGAAATCAAAACCGTCAAGGCCGCAAAGGAGCTATCAAAACGGGGAAGACCTGCACGGGCAGGTCAGCCCCAGGCTTCTGTAACTGGTGACGGTTTCATTAATCAGACTTCAGAGTCTTATGGAAACATAGAGAGCAGTGGGACTAACAATAAACGGCGTCGAGTGTCAGAATATAAGTAGCTACTCTTCAATTGTAATATCATCGTCTACCTCTTCCGCCCGATCCAGGAAATCAGCCTGTGGTAGCTCGTCCGCCTCACCAGTCTCTGTATCAATATTATTGCCATTCTTGCATGTGTCGATCTTTTTGTTGAATGCGGCCAGCGAGGTTGATTCAAATTTACCATACCCTAGTTTACGGAGATCCGGAGTGGGCCTTGATTGCGTCTCGCGGTTTTTGACGTACTCTTGAAGTTGAAAGGCTTTTGCGTGGTTAGCTACCCTCATCACGAGTACACTTGTGTCAGGCGTCTTGTGTGATGTTCCTTGGTACCCAGATGCAAGGCTATGTGCGACGCGTTTCTTGATCAATTGTAAATACTTCACTGCTGCGGAAATATCTCCCAGTCGATCCCAGCTGCTATACAGGCCCTTGGCAGCGAACAGGGCCTACAGAAGCTATAGTTAATTTATGTGTACAATGGACAATAGAACGCACCTTTAGATAGCCAATCAAATGCTCAATATTGAGGTCAATTGGCATATGGTGCCCCGAAAGCCCAGACGGATTGACGAGCATGATGTTTCGCATAATATCCCTAGAATATAAGCAAAATTCAATATGGTGAATACAAAGTGAGCGACAGTACTCACGCAAATTCTGGTGTCCACACTTCCTTGATGTTATGGAGAAGGTGAAGTATCTCCATCGAATAATTGTTAGAGCCACCGCCGCGAAACACACAAGCAATTTGTGGGAGAATATCCTCCACGCGGCCAAAATCACCTGATGAAACTGCATTGATTAGTTCAACAGCATAGAGCAGATCGCGTGTGAGGAGAACAGTGTTCGAGTGAGTGTGATCTGTAGTGTTGTCGTCTACCGCCGGATCCAATTCTGCATTACCCGCTGCCTGGCCCTTGCGCTTCCTGGGTGCTGTTGTCTCAACCGTTGGTGGGGTATCTATGGGAACACTGTATGCCTTCCGAATCTTGTCAGCAGTGCGCAGAATATCGGCAGGGGTGGGATTCTTAGCGGCATATTCCTCGAGGGAGTCGACACCACACTCTGTCCGCCAGGCATTAACAATAAGCCCATCAATAATCTGCGTGAGTGCGGCAAGCAAGGTGTAATAGTCCGGTTTGTCGGATCCAAGTCGCGCCTTTTCAAGGATGCCGAAATAGCTAGCCAAGGACCCATGCTCAGTGATAGTGCCACGATGTTTTTGAAGGATTAGCCAGATGTAGTTCATGATGAGATGAAAGATCCCAAAGCCAAGTTGGAAAACCTCGCGACGCTCCCAGGCATTCACGTCCTTGGCACGCAAAGCTTGCGCACCACGTATACGTGCATTTGTGAGCTGGTCGTTGAGGGTGGGAATTGCGTACTCGCCAAGGGTCTCGGGGTCATGGCCAAGCTGTTCAATATAGACGTTGTCGTGTACTTGAAGGTTTCCAGTGACGCTTGCTTCCTCAATTGTTGCAACTGCGATAGGATAGAACTGAGTCTTGCGGCCCTTGGGAAGCTGGGAGCGACAGAGATGCTGTAAGGAGGGGTGATCGATAAGCTTCTTAAATTCCACGACGGTGCAGTGCTTGAGAAGAATGTGTACGATGTTTATATTGGTCTGATGTTCATATGATTTCTGAGCCGTTCGGCTGCTTCGTAGATCACTCATCGTCAAGGGCTTTGATTTCTTGAAGTTTTCAATAATCGGCGCAAGCTTGAGATGGAACGGATCGACATTGTCCAGCTGGTAGATTACAGGGAATGTACCGGACTGCATCTTGCTCATGGCACCTGGGCGCTGTTCGATGTGTATGGATGTCGAAATGTTGATATTGTCGTAACAAAAAGCATGGGGCCCACAGGAAACTTTCGCAGCCTGTTCAACGGAGTATTTGTGGAGCGCAAGAATTGTGTTTGCGACAGTACTGTACGCAGTTGATATTCCAGCCTTGTGAAGAACATTTATCAGGTTCTTTCTTGCCCCAGTGGACCAAGCCATTAGACCGAGACCAATCTGAACTTTGGATGAATGAAATGAGCGCCTGTAGTGTACTTGCGCACTGATAATATTCCGTGTCTACGCTATATAGTCAGCTTGAGTACGTAGATAAGAATAGAAAATGTTCTCACTGTATGTCGAACTTGAGAATTCTTGTTATTCTCGCGCGCAGCCTTCGCCGCGCAGACCTTTGATTCTGTCGCAGCAGAAAGAATAGTGGACCAAGTTGGTGTCGTGTTCTCCGAAATTGGGTCCATAATCTTGTTAATATCCCAGGACTCGATGAATTCTGGCGTCGTTTCCGCAGTGGTCATATGAAGGAATGGTTTTGCAGCCTCCATTTCGGTGTGGATTGTCTCGCAGACCAGCGTCACTGCATGGGGAAGCATCCACTCGTTTAAGGTTTCGGCTCCCTGCCTATCAGCCATAATCAGGTCGAGGATTTGAACAAGAGCGCCCTTGTTTTTTGGGCGGAAAATATTTCGTCGGGTATTGCTGAGTGCGTTGTCATTGTTGTCAGCCTCAAGAACACCAATCAGAAGTGACAGAGGACTTAATCCTGCCTCGGAAAGGGTGTCTGTAGCGCGCAGTAATGTGTCGGCCTTTGAAAGGCGCTTGTTGCGCATCCTCGCTACAAATACTGGTGGTTCCGTGTGCCAATCTGTCTGAAGGTCGTCGAATTGCAGCGGCACACCACCAAAAAATTGTGTGGGTGACTCTGGCTCTGCACCAGGTCGATTGGGTCCCATCCAGGTGCTACCAGAGCCATAGTAACCGGAGTCGACATCCATTGCACCCGGCGCCACGCTGGGATTGATCGGAAAAGGCGCCGAGAACAGAAGATTAGCGCCCATTGGTCTGCTATCACATGTAATCAGACAAATCGTTCATCAGATATATCAAACGCACCCTTTAGTGGCAAAAAGATCATCATCGAGATGCTCGGCTGAACTCGGAGAGGCCGGAGCAAGAGCAATATCAAGATCTGCAGTCTCTGTGATGGTCATCGAAGGTGTTTGCGGTGTCATCAGGCCATGATGATGGTTCGATGTCCCCTCTGGTATGGTATTTGCCTCAGACAGTGGCTTTATGGTATTTTTCTTTCGTCTTGAGTGAAAAGTATCCGCTGAACTTCCGGGCATAAAAAAAGCTGGCCGGGTGCTATAGCCATTTGGGTTTTGATTTTCTTGAGGTATCTGAGCATTTACTCGGAATTTATCGGCTCGCGGCATGTTGTAATAGTTTACTAGCAGGGAATACAGGAGGGGAAGCTATCTACAGGGCACGTACGCGTGCGCGCGCGTCGACGCGTCGATAATTTCCTAAAAGGGTAGCGACTCGAGAACGCCGAGAACCCCATTTGTGCGTGTCTCGATCGTAAGGAATTCATCAGTGAAATGAAATCAGTCGCACCAGGCCCTCTACGAGGATTCTCGCGAATGCCGCATCCTCTTTTGGAGGGGTCGGTCACCGGCCTACTCCATCCCAGGAAGACTGCGATATCAATTCTCATGTGATGATCGCCGCGAAAAATTGTTAGTTTTTTTTTCGTCACTTTGTATGCAATCTATTTCTTCGCTACAAAGTTGCGCCTTATGCGCGAATGCCGTCATTTTTTATAGCTTTTTGCGATCCCCTTCGCTTGTAATATCGGTTGTCATACGTGCATTTTATCTCCCATGTTGTATTAAAATCACCCTACACATGCATAACGCCCGCAAAACAACCTATCGAGCACGCTCAATGACATGGTAACGGAATGCTGGTAAGCATCGAAATATTCTCAATCTCCTCGTCACAACTTTGTGAGCACAATCGGATTGAATGCGGCGAGCCGAAGTAGGACAACCGACGCGCTGTTGCAATTTCGTCGCACAACGAAATGTTGAACGTTGAATACCATAGATGAGTATAGACATGCGAAGCTAGCTTTGCTAAGGTCGCGTAAATGTTTGTTGGAGAGCGATTTGAGAGCGATTGTCATAAAGCGCATGAGTGAAGAAAAAACTACAGAGACTATTTCTTAGAACGCTTGGAACGAAGAGCCTTTGCAATATCAAGGCCTACACCCATGGCCCCGAAAGCTGGTTTCACGAGAAATGCGGGGACCAGCGGTTGGTCCTCGGCAAAGTCCATGGCCTTCTTCCTGAACGATTTATGGCGTTCTGCGTGCACCGCGCGTGCGACTTCCTCCCTGACCCGTTCTTCCTGCCGACGCCTTTCCTCCGCCTTGTCGAGTATCGCGTCCGAATTTGCCTTGCCTTGAGCTTCGAACTTTCGTTCTTGCTCTTGACGCCACTTGTCTCGGTCCACCCTCTCCGCTGCGAGATCAGCCTCCAGCTTCTGGCGAGCGCTACTTTCCTTATCCAGGCCTTCCCTCAGGGACACCCGCTCGGTCTCCCATCGCACCAGCTGCTCCTGGAGCTTGGCTCGCTCCTCCTCGAGCTCGCGTCGTGCTGCGGTGTTGCTCTCCTTGATCGTCTCCATCTCTGCCATGAGACTCGAGACCTCTTGCTTGTGCTGGGCAATGACGCGCTCGATTTCTTCCTGCTGCACAGATCCGGCCGCAGTGTCGACAAGGGTTTTGCCCTCTTTGCCCATTTCGATCTGGATCCGAGTAGTGACGGGAGCCAACTCGGCGAAGACGTAGCTGAGCACGGCGCCGGCGGTGTCCAGGGTGCGGTTGTGGCGCATAAAGTGGGCGCCGCCGTCGACAACACTTTTGAAGAATTTGGACTGCAGCTGTTCCTCTCGTTTCGCCCCGACCTCATCTCCAACTTGGTCCCAGAACGTGGTCAAGACCACGACATTCTTGTACGTTTCTGTGCCGCAGAGTTTCTGGAACATCCTTAGATTCTTGCCTTGTTGACCACTGAATCGGGGGTCGGAGATACGTTGAACGTATACGAGGCCGGTGAGCTTTCGGTCCGCGTCATACCTTGAAAACACGGTTAGTTCGGAGTAAAGGGCATGTATCGTTGAGATGCACTCACTCTGAGAGCAAAAAGTCGGCGATCTTTTTCAAGATATCCGTGTCGGTAACGCCTTGGCGCGAATCGTCGAATCCAGGTGTATCGACAATAGTCACTTTACGACCAGTTGCTTCGTCGATAAAGCGAATGGCCTCGACGTCGGCAGTCTCGGACTCGAGGCTGTCACCGATCACGACGCTGGTCTTGCCTGTAAGAAGGTTGATAAACTGCAGCGGAAGCAAATTAGCACAGTCGTTCTCATAAAGTTCTGTCGATATTCAACTGACGGAGGATTTTCCGGAACCGGTAGCGCCCATCACACTGTCACCAGTTTGGGAATCTGTTGAGCAACGGTCGAGCCGTAGTAAATAATGAACGCGCTCACGCTATCACGACATCTTGTTGTTCGAAGATTTCTTCGTCGTCGGATGGATTGTCAGAGTCAGGTGGAAGTTTCATCGCAGAAAAGGGGACATTGATCTCGTCATAAGATGTGTTTGGGTTTTCGGAGGGAAGTACTGTGGCAGAAAAGGAAGTCCCCACAGTTTCGTCAGACGGGTTGGAATGTTCAGAGGGCAGCATCATCGTAAACGGCCTGCAAGCTGTAAATTAAGGGAGCGCTCAAGTGCTGACTGGCAAGGTTTATATGTTGATATATTTTAGTCACGATTGCGAAGTGCCGTACCAACCGTGCCCCACAGTCGCATGTGCGATTGAACTTACACATGTTCTCTTCGTGTGTCGGCTTGAATCCTGTGCGTATACTGAAAATCCTGTTCTGATTGCGATCTCGGATGATGTCTTCAAGCAGGATTTCTCCGCTGAACTCAATCTGCAGGTGACATCCGAGCACTGCCGAGCTCCAAGCATCCTGCCAAATAAGACGGTAACGACGGAATGTGACCGAAATTGCGACATAGACCTATTCCGGGTCTACATTAATCGATAATGAAGATGAGAACTGAATGTACGGCAGATTCGCCTACTATTTCCAAGATATTTTTTACACAGCCATATTTTTGGGGTTCCAGGTCGTTCCATGGAGATTGGGTTACGATCTGCTACGATAGACGCTGGTTAGACGCTGTCGTTGATTGGCTATTTCTAGAATTAAAAGAAGGGTTCTTCTGTGCACCGGTTTTATAGCCAATGAAGTACTCACCTATCATTAAATCAATACGCATACACCACACCGAGGTACCGGTCGGACGGTGCGAAGTCCGCTGCCGTTGAAAATAGAGGCGATCGATTTGTTGAGATTTCAACCGCAATCATCCATTGAAAGAAACAGCTCGGGAAAAAGCCCGGGAGCGGACTGATAGCGCATGCACACATGCCAGAAATTTCATTTCAGCCTGATGGAACTCCGGGCTATACCACGAGTAAACGTTGACACGAGAGACATGCGGGACAGTCTTTTCGACTTGAACCTAGTAGGCCTGATGGCGGCATGAATGGGCTGAGCCAAGGCTGGATGCTAATGAGGTGTGGCAGATATTCGTGCTCGCAGATATCCTGAATGGGGAAGAGTGAAAGAGAGTAGATACAGTCCAATGCTATGCTTCCCCAAAGACAGAGTCTGCACGAGCATGAGACGAGAGAAAGACGACAATTTCAAGTTTGGAGGTTGCATTTGCCACGCCGCATGACCGTGGGAACGAATGTCAAAATCTAACGCGTCTGGAGTGGCAGTATTTCCACACGAACAACTCCAACTTGTCTTCCAATTCTCATGGTCAGCATTTGGTCGTGCAGGATTAGGTACCCTCGCTGTGTCAATGGATCCGTATTAGCACGATCTCGGACCTCTTTAAACTCCTGTGGCTCAGGATAGGTGGACATCTGGCTGTTTCCACTGGTTCCGACTCAGCCTATGGAGCAATCGGACGCGAGAGAATAGAAGCCCCGTGCTCCGGTAGCTACGTGAGTCTGGCTACGTCGTGGCCATTTCGTCACCAAATCCCGCGGCATGACAGCGCCCATACGAATTTTAAACAACCATTGAGAGCAGGAGAAGTCTTTTAGCCATGACTGCATGATATTCCTGCGTACATTCGGTACTGTTGCGCCTTCGTTTCTATCCACGCAATCTACTGAGATATTACTCTGTATTCCTAAGCAGTCCCCTCAGTGAGTATTAAACCTGTCTTTGCCGACTATCCGCAGTGCTGAACTTTGGCTTCTTTGTTTACTATCAATATAGCTAGTCCTTTCGTCCGAAATCCGCTCGAGGAGTTGCCTTACACTTCTCTGGATTCACACTTGAGCTCCGCGCTCTCATATGCACTTGGACTTTGAATGCTACCTCTCATAATTACTAGCGCCGGATTGGCGGGCAGTACAAATATATACACGAAGACGGAAGAATAAGAGGCGATACAGACAATCGAAACTCGAAATAAAAACCACGATCCAAAAGCATACAGGAATTACATTCGTAATGAAGATTTAACCACATAAACGACTCCAGCCACGGTGTCCCAGAATATATCCCCAATCATGTCAACAAAATTGGCATATTCAGTGTCGGATTCTGCGTTTGCTGGCTGCAAGGGAACAGTGCGAGTGTCTGGGGTTCTATTCGGTGCGGTCACCGAGTTACCCGTGCCCATATGCCTATTACCTGCATGCCCGTTTTCATCCGACTGCCGAGGTACTCTTTGAGGTGTCTGTGGAGGTGGTCCTTGAGGTACGTACGCCGTTGCCAACCTCCTCTGGTTCTCTTCTGCACGCTCCATCAATTGCTCCAATTGCTGACGATCTTTAGCAAGGTCAGCTCTCAAATCCTTGTCGTTATCCATCGCCGCCTCCTGCATCTCTTTCATCAGGTCTTCCATCTCGCCTGCGTGTTTCTTTTGCAGTGCCTTTATCTCCTCAATGATGACTGCTCCGGCGGATGTATCTCCCAGGGCCCTCCCAGAATTCAACTCTGTCTGGATCTTCAGAGTCCCCGGTATTTGCTGGATGAGCGTGGACATTATGGATTGGGCCGATACGAGTCCCTTATCGTGACGAAGCATCTTGGCTCCAGCATCGATGAGAGGTTTGAATATGCGATTGGCCAGTTCCGCTTCACGGGAATTACCCTCTTTCTCGCCGACGCTGCTCCAGTTAGTGGTGACAAGTCGAACATTTCCGAGCATCTCGTCGCCACACAGCTCCCGGAATACCCTGAGGTTCTTTTTCGCGGCACCGCCTACTCGAGGGTCGGAGATGCGGTGTAGGTAGATGATGCCGTTGAGCATCCGTCCTCCGCTGATATTTCTAGTCAGTACAAATGAAGTCATCCATATCAAATGACAATACTTACTTCTCCTGCAGGTAAGTGGCTATTCTCTGGAGGATGTCGGTGTCGGTGATGTCACTTCGAGAGTCGTCGAAACCAGGTGTGTCGATCAAAGTTACAGACAGGCCGGTTGTCTTGTCAAGCCACACAGAAGTACCGACGTCAGTCGTTTGGGAGTCTAGGTCATGGCCGACACGAATGTTGTCGTTGTTGGTAAGCAGATTGATAAACTACAAATGAGAAGTGTAAGTACATTACTCTGAAGGAATTTGAGTCGTACTCACAGTCGATTTCCCTGGAAATATCAAGCAGAAAATATGAGGTCCCCGATCCAACTACGAGAGTCATAATCACCTGTCCCAGTTGGTCCCATAAGGCTGGGTGAAGTGAGTGATTATGTATCACAGCATCAACCCAAGGGCAGAACACATACGCAACAAACACTTCGCGACTATGAATTGTCCTGGAATTTTGCATTGTGTCAAAGCCGTATCTGCTTTGTGCGCTAGTCTTGCGATGGAGAAGCAATGCAGGAGGCGTATGTGAAGGCGAAAATCTGTTCTAAGGCTGCCTCGCACCTGCCTCAATTTTCTCCATACAATCCGCACACGAGGCTGTCCTAATACACTTATTGAACACGCTACAGCCTCGATTCTTCCACGAGAACTCTCGGTTGATGATAAGGTTCGACGGCATGGTGAACAAAGTCACGATCAATGCAGTACATATAGAATAATATCATATGATGCATACGCGTAACTTCCTCTCTCAGAATGATCTTTGAGAAGGCTATATTGAGTCACAGTGAATGATGCCGGCGTACTGACAGCTCTGATAGCATTTGGGCCTCCTTTTTATAGATATATATTACCATTTGGCGGTATGCAGTACGTATCTCCGAAACGCCAACAGGTACGATAAGACCAGCGCCTATCGCAGATTCATTCTCTCCAGAGTCCAGACTCCATCCCTGAATCTAAGATGCAGATTTTTATCAACCGTGTTTTCATCGACGAGAAACTCGACTGTTTTTGATGGCAATGCTCGGGGAGGTGTATAGACGTACATAATCGCGCTTTAAGTATCCAAAACCGGATTGCGCCACATGCCGGCGTGCTTCAGAGCTCTAAAGTGCCCTTCTCACGGCGGGAGTGTATAATTTTTATTCGACGTAACAATGGCAAGACACTAGCCATCTGACCTGTGCATATCCCAGAAAAGCGGTGACCTGCGCTCGAGATTACCATACACTGTACAACAGTTGAAATTTATGGGCGCCACTGCGCCTGATGCAACCTATGCAAGAGCTTCCGTGCCGATGAACGAGGTCAGGAGATATGTATCTCTGTTCCCAGTGGAGTTTGATGTCGTCCTCCAAGTACAACACGATTTAAAGGTACAACTACAACACATATGTTGCGATGAATACTTTCGAAGGTTGGCCCGGGGCCAACTTGAAATTGATTGCATCATAATTAACTTGACTCATTATGGCAATTCCGTTGACGAATACGCTCAAGCGAGGTGTAACACTAACTTATATCAGTAACTGCATAACTGATCATTTTCTACTGAGAAAGCTTGTTTTTAATGAAATTTATAGCATAACCAGAGCGACATGCCATTAATCACTACCATTGTACCAATGGCGTTCACATTCCTGCTCAGAGCTTGGAAACAATAAAGCTGGCGGCGGCAGGGTGTCCTGGTTAAATTGGTTGCGATTAATACTTTGAGCGACACAGATAAAGGAATCAATGGCACTTACGACGCCATAGCTCAAGTGAGCAGGGAGAACGAGGTCTCCTCCAAGACAGATGTCGTCTCCAACCGCGCAAAAAGTCTTTTCGACAGCGTTGAGGTTTCCTGGGAATACTTTGCCGTTATCCGGATCACCGAAGATGACGATCGCCTTGATTTTCTCCTGGACAGCGGGTGATAGCTGCGCTGCAGCAAGGTGGACAAGCTGGCCCCCTTGACTATATAATTTAGGAGTGTTAGCTTAGATTTCGCTTAAACGATGAATGTACTGCACCTGTAGCCAGACATCACTAGATCGGTGCTTGGACAAGCGCCAATGGCTAAAGCTACGTCGCTGGCCATAGTTGCGGCACCCAGGGGGTCACCTCCCACCAGGAATCCAGCGATACTTGCGGCATAGTTGACGCCAACGAAGTTGAGGGTCTTCGAACCAAGAGCAGAAATAAGCGCCGCCTCCAGAGGTGGGCCTACAATAGCGCCAATGGGCGGGAGCTCCGAGGTTCCACGCGCGAATATGACCGTGACGTCTGCACAGGGCGCACGAGGAGATGGTGCGGCAGCCGCAAGAGCTACAAAGGAAAGGAATATTACTTTCTTGAACATTGCAAGCGACGTAAGGGCTTAGCTGAATACTGACCTATAGTGAGATATGTAACACCCTTATATACTTCTGTACGTAGATATTGCAGACCAACTGACCTGGAATATCAGCTGCAAATCTTCAGTAGGCCAATGTGAATTACAGACGGATATCACGGTTTTATTTCCCCGGAATACAAGCGATGTTGCCAATTAAATTGAAAGAGATGGTGGACGCTAAAAATAACAGTGAACGTTACCGTGAACCGGATGTTTTTATTAAAGAATTAGTGCAGTTGAGTCTCTCCACTAACCACTAGTTCTACAATCAACGAGTGAAAGCGGTTCCAATTTACCATCAACAAAAAAAAAATGCACTTGCATATACTATCTCTTGTAGCTTTACACTGTCGCGCTGTTGTGGAAATTGGAGCATGAATGTAAAATGAACGACATATTCCTCTCCGCCGTCTCACGAAGTGGTGATAGCCTTCAGTGCTTCAGCTTCGGGCTCCGCGTCATGGGACGAATTAGGGTCACATGTGGGTCTATAGAGAGTTCGGATGCAATCATGGACGAACGTCCGAGGAGAAAAACTTTCACATATGGTGCTGCGCAGAACGAGTACATGATGTCAACCTCGGATGAAGAGTACAAATGTAGGTGCCCTATAGTAGTCCATTCCTGAAATAACTTCGTTCAAAGATATATATGTGATATTTCAAAATTTCAACTTTAAGTGGCTCTCCGTTCTGTTAATAATCGCATTCGAACTTCATCTACTGGGTGTAAGTAGTTTGAACTTTGAGGTGACTATTCAAACGGATTGCGAATTTCAGGATCGTGGTATATATTCAGAATCATGAGCTAGGGCTTTTGTTTCAAGAAGGATGTCGATATCTCCTAGAATTACAACACCTTTCGATAGAAATTCAAAGTACATACCCAGAACAAAGCCGATACCTGCATAGTTTTAATCGTTTCTTTGTTCCATTAATCAATCGAAGAGAACGGAAATTCGCAATAAAGTGCGCGTCGTGAAGTCGCGCCGCGTTGTCAACCCAGATATTGTACAGCGCGCTGTTTAATTTATGAGTAGCTTTGACTGACCGTACACGCAAATCTTGCGATAAAATGAACGTCTACTAAGAACGTGTAGGTTATCTTTTTTTTTTACTGTTTGATCAGCATTCGCCAACCAAAAAATTCTTTCAAGAGAGCCTTGAAGGTGCCCCGAGCACTAATTTTGTCCCATGGACGGCAACTTACGGCAAGCGTTGCCGGTTTTGCAAATCATCCGGCAGGGTCAAGGCAATCAATTGTGAAGCTCTTTCAAAGCAACTGTGGAGCGCGACTCGTCTGGGAGCTAGGATTCATGTATCATACATCCGACGGGGTGCTATGGAAAACCGCAACCTGAGCTTGTGTGACTGATTCAAGATTCATTCAATTCAAGATTCGTTGAAGGCGGCACTGGCGGCACTGCGGCCCATTAGTCCGGTCAGCGGTGTCTTCTATTAATAGATCAAAAACTAGTGGTCGGACGATTTATATAGTTCTTGGCTCGCGTAACAATTTCTGAGAGCCCCTATGCTTCTGGAAAGGTTCAACCGACGCTGCTGGCGCATTACTACTCCTCATTTACCATCATAGTCATCACCCACGATTACTAGACCATAAAGTTTACTCTTCTTTTCTTCGCTTCTTCGTCGTCGGGCCTGCTTTGCATTCAGCATATCCCTCTACTGCGCACCTGTCCAGCTCCATTACACTCTTTTATACTACACTCTCTTTCTCGCATCATGGACCCTGGATTCCCTCAGAGTTCTGCGTCCGCTACCAGTTTCTTGCTGGACAATGACGATACCCACTCCATCTCTAGTAGCTCATCATCTGTTAACAGGTCGCCGGTATGGTAAACGTATGCATATGCACAGGTCATTAGCTGACCAGAAATTTTACAGAATTCGGTTGCCATCAAAGTTCGTCACAGCAGATACTTTCCTCGTACTCCGGGCTAATGTTCATTGGGGTAGTATTCCCTGTCCCCTTCTCCTCAATCATGGGGGATGCCTTTAGACATCAGCAATCGCGAACCAGACGACTTCCTGCACACACCGGACCCCGTACGCGATAGAAAGTTCGACAAGGGGGGTAGCATCATGACGGCGCGTGGAATTGCGAACTTGGGATGTTTATTCATCCTTGCGGCAGGAATGACTATGCTTTTGTGAGTGTGTGCCTATTTTGTTCTTAAAATGTCGCGTTAATTACTATATATATAGTGCTGGTAAGTCTATGCGTCGCTTAATTACTTTCGTCGGGCTTGAAGTTGTGTGTGACCAGGATACCCGATTTTATCACATTTCACGAAGAAAAGTCAAACCACACAAGGTGGCTTCAACCTCGGAGGCGCAAACGCGACCGGTCAGGTACCAACCTTTCCGACCAACTTCCAGCCCATTGATTTGGAAACACCGACATCGGCATACACAAAAACTGCATATACAACCAACGAGGAATACGTCCTGGTGTTTTCGGACGAGTTCAATACAGACGGACGAACGTTTTATCCCGGGGATGATCCATTCTGGGAGGCTGTCGACCTTCATTACTGGGGAACGGTAAGCTGAGCTCACTACGTTTTTCAATTTATCAAACTTATTCACTCACTTGGATATGGGGCTATGATAGGACGATCTAGAGTGGTACGACGCCAGTCAGCGTAAGCGTTTATATCTATCAACATGATCCGTCTCTGACCCATATCCCTAGCCACTACGCAAGGCGGTGCACTTCGCCTGACTATCGAAGAAGCGGATCCCATCAACAACCACAATCTATCTTACAAGTCTGGCATGGTAGGCATGGATCAAATCTAATATCACGGGCGTCTTATCAATGATTTGACACTTGGATGATTGATTAGATTCAATCTTGGTATGTGACTTCAGAGATTTCAAGGTGCCTGCGGCTAAAATCGGTGGCCATGACAGGAACAAATTTTGCTTTACTGGTGGTATTCTTGAAGGTGCGACTCTGCGCGTCTGTCAAATTTCACGCGGTAATCACTCAAAATTCTATACAGCGGCCGTGACTCTTCCGGGATCCAATACCGTTAGGTATGGCTTATAGCAGCCTCCCTCTTCCGTTACTTACCATCTACTTAAAAGCGGCCTTTGGCCTGCGGTGTAAGTTCTTCTGTAATATTTTTTGACGTCTACTAAACAAGAAAATAGCTGGGCCATGGGGAACTTAGGTCTGTCCTTATTAACCTGTACTAAACGACTAGGTGCTCAACAGCGTCATACAGGTCGCGCTGGCTTCGGTGGCTCGCTGGATGGCATGGTATGTTCAGTTTACTCTGCGCTAAAATTAGCATCATCTCAAATCTATTTATAGTGGCCTTACTCTTACGACTCTTGCGACGTTGGCACACTCCCAAACCAAACATACCCAGGCACATCGACGCCACTAGCGGCAACAGTAAACGGCGACCCATCGAACGGCGGTGTTTTGGTAAGTACACCCTTTTGTGCTCAAGCTGCAGAAGGTGTGCTTACATCATGATTGCAGTCGTTTCTTCCCGGGCAGCGCTTGTGTATGTCAGTCATTCATGAATTTTATAGATGTCCTGACCTTGCACTTATACAGCGGCGTGTACATGCTCCGGGGAATCACATCCGGGCCCGATGCGACAGGATGGAAGCTACGTTGGACGGTCTGCACCGGAAATCGATGTATTCGAAGCTCTCGTTGCACCGGATGGCGGACAAGTAAACGCTTTGCATTTTATCCCTGGAATTAAATGACAACTAATCTTTCAAAGGTCTCGATGTCTGCGCAATGGGCTCCCTATAATGTTTGCACATACCCACTAGGCCCGTTTGAATATGTGCTGATCCGATGGGATTTGTAGGCCGCATATTCGTGGAAGAATACCACTGATAATTTGCAAATATACAACACATCACGCACATCACTCAACGGATATGTAGGCGGTCAGTTACCTTCCGAATTTCCAATTCTTGCCAATCGAGTCTTCTATTTACGATTAATATATCTAGGTGTCTTTCAACAAACCACCAGCGGCCTTAGTTATACAAACCCAGACTGTTATGAACTTGGCAGCAAGTGCTATACTATTTACGGTTTCGAATACGTGCCTGGGTAAGAAAGCCCGTCACTGTGATTATCTTTCACTGACTCCCGCAGTTTCGATGAGGGGTATATCACTTGGATCAATGACGGAGTGCCTGCATGGACCATTCATGGCGATGGTCTGAGTGCTGATACCCAGACGGAGATTAGTGCCCGAGCCGTTTCGAACGAGCCTATGGTTCGTTTCTAATTATCGAGAGCAAGAAATAGTTCCTAACATCTGTACTCAGTACATGATTGCCAATCTTGGCTTCTCTCGGAACTTCGCCGCCATCGACCTGACCAAGTTGACATTTCCATATACAATGAGCATCGACTACATTCGGGTGTACCAGCCCAAAAATTCCATCAACATAGGCTGTGATCCTACCAGCTTCCCCACAGCCAATTACATTGAAACGTCAGTCTGTCTTTTTTTTGTGCTTTACTTCACGCTCGTGACTAAACTTCTGCGTAGCTATTTATCGGTATATACCAATCCTAATATAACTACATGGGAGCAAGCGGGCCAGCCGTGGCCGAAGAATAAACTCAAAAACGGCGGTACCTGTTAGAAATCAACCTTACTTCATCACCCTGTGTTCCAACGGCGCCGTCAACCACCGCACGCGCCAGTATACATCGCTCATCGCGCGGCCCCACTGTCAAATCCAGCCGGACTGCGCCTTCGTGTGATGCCTGCCGTGCTACAAAGAGTTCACGTTTCGATTTAAATACATACATCATTACGCATCTAATTATAGATTTTACCCACTGCGAATGAACATGACGGAAGTGCCCGGCGAGTATATAAGTAAAGCAAGTTGCGAGCGGCGTTTTCAGCCCTTGTTCAAGTAAATTGCCCCATCACAATGCGTGTCAACGTTCAAGCTCTCCTTATCCTGTCGGTTGCCGCTGCAGGTTCCCTGGCTCAGAATACTACTTCCACTGACAGCATAACGCGTGTCACACCCAGTGGTGTCCCCAAGTATGCAATACATGTTATTTCTTAATATCCAGTTTCTGACCTGTACTTACTGTTCAACTTGAAGAACTGCTACATCCACCACGACACAGAATGGCACTGTTACGACAACATCCACGAGCACGGACAATTCTACGTCCACTTCCACGTCCACTGCAACCGTAAATTCTACCAGTACGACGGACACGAGTTCGGCGACCACAACGGATTCGTCCGATACTACTAGCAGCACGACGACGAGCACCACTGACTCGTCTGTTACGCCGGCTCCCACCAGTACCGGAACTACACCCGCGCCTACGCCGACGACGTTCCTAAGCGGTGGCGTCTCTCTTAGCATCGCTGGTAGTGGGCTCCTTGGGGCCGTCATACTGCCGCTGCTACTTCACATTTAAGTCGTAGGAATTTGGCCGCCCACTGTCGCAGATGAAAACCGGCCATTATGTTTTACTCAGCGTAAATCATTTGCCGACTTGTGTATGGACATCTCTTTCAGAGAGCGAGGTGGAATTTGGGGCAAGCAGCTGCGGATTTGATTTTTGCATGGACAAGATAGAACAGGCTTTGCGAGATTGCGGACTCGTTCTAGGCTAGGAGTTGGTACTTGTGTGTATGAGGCGCTGTAGTGCTGGACAATCCTTGTAGTTTCATCTAATACTATTCGAATAGTTTGATTGCATGAAATGTTGCGGTGGCGAGCCATCTTCGGGATCAAGGGAACCCTTACGTAGTGCTCGATGAAACCCAAGCCAGAATTTTCCAAGTCGATTGTTCGGTAAGGCTGTCTGAGCTTTATTGTGTGCGGGTGGGGATGGACATGGCCCCAATGTGGTGCGGTCTTGTTCAAGCTGATCATATGCATTCATGTACAGGAGATCGAAGGACGGTATCGTAAAGATTTATTGATGAAGGTGGCGATATCACCTTCGACGATAATACTGCCATCACCACAAGATGTATTGCTGCTGCTCAACACGAAACCACACGAATCTCACCTAATCGAGAAGAGATCGTCAGCATGCGTTGTCTCAAAGAGTAGACATAGCTAAGAGAGGTCAGCAATTGACGTAAGTTATCATCATACGAAGGTTTTAAAAAACGGACGTGAGAGTCTAATTAAAATAGAACATCATGCAAAGGAGTGGATGGGACAGCTTACCTTCAGTAGTGGCTCTAGTTATGGAACTTGTGACCGGAAAAAGATGGGGAAGGGAAAGAGTTCCACGAAGACGCCTCTCGCATGGCATCCTGCAAGAGCTGTGACCAAAAAAAATCTTATAAAAGACGCGAAAAGAATTGAATCTCCGATTAAAATGGGGCGTGAGCCTGGCTCCTGTGACATCGCGCCCGTGACGCGGTCCCTCTCTTTCATTTAAGTACGACGTAACGACTTCTTGAGTATCCTTTTGTGTAGTGCCCATCTTTTCCTCTCAAAACATGGGTGTCGACGCGCCAAAAAAGCCTTTTAGCCTGCTAGACGCGTTGGACCAGACATTTATGGAGGAGGATCAATCTCCTTCTCCGGATCCTCAACCGTCGAATGGCGCCCAAGCGCCGAACCTCAAGGACTATTTTGAAGTACAACCGAGGTCGTCGAAGAAACCGAGGAACCTTGAAACTCTAAGGGCATCTCAAAGAAGTCAGGGTTTGGGACAATCGGCTGCAGGTACGGAGTTCTATAAGAACATTCCTTTGGGGTACCGATGTTCATTTCATCGCCAGAGAACGCAGCAGAGTTTCTTGCCAGCAGTTTAGCATCGGGATCGAAGCTACCGGCTGCGCCTTTTGGTTTGAACTATGATCAAGAATCTCCCATTCGTCAAATTGATGTTGGAGGTCCCGACCAGGAGCAACGGTATGTGCTCGGATCTACAGTAAATTATGGATCACTGACTATCTTTATCAAGGCTAGCTAATTTTGTCACGAAGTCTATCGAGAACACCGCTAGTAACTTGACTGTCAAACAGGCTATGGAAAAACTTAAATTGAAAGAGTATGTAAACTTTCTTGTCTGGTGTATTACTCCACCTAACGTTCTGTAGCAATCGCGATCTGCTGCCTGGCTTAGAGGTCCGTTTGCTCAACCACCAGGCCATCGGCGTGGCATGGATGCTAGAGAAGGAGAGAAGCTCAGATAGAGGAGGAATTCTTGCGTAAGTTCATCCACGCACATGCATCTAAGTAATAATTCTTAATCCATCACAGAGACGACATGGGACTAGGTATACAACCTCCTTGACACTCATACCGTAGCTGACCAGTATAATCAGGAAAAACCGTTCAAATGATTGCTACGATGGCTGTGAATATGCCAGCTCATGACGACGAATGCCGGACTACTCTCGTTGTTGTTCCTGCCGCCCTGCTTCAACAGGTCAGTTGGATGCGCTTGTTCACTGCATAACATTGACGCCTCAGTTGACAGTGGAAAGATGAAATCGATTCAAAGACTAATGGTTTGTTCGACGTGCATATTCACCATGGAAAGGATAAACTCAAAGTCGGTCTTACCTCTCAAAGAAACTCATGGTACATATGGAGCTGATATTTTTTTTAGAAACTTTCGCAACTCAAATCTAAGGATGTATGTTGACAGCTGCTACAACCACTATGATGAACTGTCAGCTAATGTTACTCCCCAATAGGTTGTGGTGGTTTCGTATCAGACATTGTGTCAGGATTTCAATGTTCCCAAAGGCACACATCCAGACGATGAACATGAGTGGATTGAGGAGAATGGGTCCGGATCCGTTCTATTGCTAGCACACGCTTGCTTATTTGAGTTTATCGTAATAGCGGCCTTCTATCCAAGGCCAAGTTTTACCGGGTCATTGCAGATGAAGCGCAGTTTATCCGCAATCGGTACGCTCCAGGGTTCTTCAGTGCTGATGCTTTGTTCTCATGCATATACCTCGCTAGTTCTACCCGCGCCAGTATCAGCTTGGCTACTATCAAGTCCAAGCTCCGTTGGATGCTGACCGGCACGCCGGTTACAAACACTTTGTAAATCTTAAGTTCGCTCTTACACGAGTACTGACTCTGATAATCCACAGGGCTGATATTTACGGCCTACTGCGCTTCGGTCGTTTCCGACCATGGAATGACTGGGCTGATTTCAATGATCATGTGGTCAGTGCTGAACGAATTCCTTGCCCTTTCCGCGCTAAGAGATCTGAATGACAGGCGAAAGTTCAATACGAAGATGCTCCGTTGGCCGGTTCCCGTGCTCAGGCAATACTGAGGCCAATACTACTTAGGCGTACTAAGGATGCGAAGCTGGAAGGAAAGCCTCTTCTGGAATTACCTCCTAAACACATCAAAATCGTGCGCTTGCAATTCTCGCCGGAGGAACGACAGGTAATACCATGACTTTTGTATGTCTATAGCATCAACCTACTGACTCCGCCTCTCCCGTCTAGGTGTATGACGTTTTTGAAAAACGAACGATGATCCAGTTGAACAGATTCATTCGAAACGGGACACTCATTAAAAAGTACGCCTCAATACTCTGACCAGCTAACTGTCTCTGATTATTTGCTTTCCGAGTTAGTCACACATTTGTTTTGGTGCGCACGATTCTTTGGTCGAATCTTCTCATCTTGGCATTAACGTGTCTTCTAGGTCATGATCTTGCGGTTGCGGCAAGTATGCTGCCACCCGTATCTCATCTTGGCAAGATCTCATCTCTAAACCGGGACCGACGCTGTAAATCTCATACACCGCTTGCAGTCCCAGGCCGAAGAGTTCGAAGATCCGACGATGGTCATGGGCACCAATCTAGACAAGGAAATCAGCCGCGCCAAGAAAATTATGGGTGTCCCATGGGTGATCGAGGTTCGTGATATCACTTCTGAGGTATATCTTTACAAGATTGACAAAATTAATTCCATCCGCAATGCATCCTATCAGATGAAAAACAAGTATGGTTAGTATAATTAGTTATCGTCTTGTTGCTAATTTGTTTGTAGGTTTTTGGTTCGAAAAGCTACGATGGAGATGGTAGATTTTGAAGATGAAAGTGACGAATCGGAGGCTACATGTCCTCACTGCAACGATTGTGAGAAAAATTCCGGTCCATAGAAACATGAGATATTTATCTACCCCTAGTATTCCTCAACGATAGCGGTCGTCTTTTGCCTTGCGGACACGAGATTTGCTTCGGTAAGCAGATCCAAAGGTTACCGCATGAACTGCCTGAGATCTCATCCATTGCAGATTGCATTCTCGAGATCAGCAACGCCGCTATTGCTCATGATGGCATATTGTGTGTATTCTGGCATTTTGAATGAACGTTATCCTAACAACTCCGATGCAGCGGTTACGGGTCCGAAAAGGAGAATTTGGCCGCCGAAAAGGAGTACGAGGCTGCCAGTGCGAAGGGACACAGGCCTTGTAAGCGGATGTTTTTCCGTCCCGCGTTTAATTGTGAAGGCTTACCGTCGTTTCAGGCCCGACTTGTAAGAAAATGACAGACCTCAAAGACAGGGCGTTCAAAGCATCTGCCTTTGAGCCTACGGAGGAGGAAGTCGAAGCCTACATCCGCTCGAAGCGCCGCGAAAAGCAGAATCGACATATGAGGAAACAAAGTCGGTCACCCTCTCCAATCATGTCGCTATCAGATTCATTGGAGACCGACTCGGACGATGACCTGCCGGATGTTGCGGACATGTTTACAACCAAGGCCGAACCTAAGAAAGGCAAACAGAAAGCCGTGCGGGATGACGATAGCGACGTATGTCATCCATTACACTTTCGACACTGAATGTATGAGTGACAGATCGTTTTTTTATCTAGGTCGATATGCTCGATCTGACGAAGAAAGGAGCTATAAAGAAGACATCAAAGCGGAAAATCATCCACGACGACGATTCGGATATCGAAGTTGTCGGAAACAGTCGCCGCGTGTCTGGTGGGAAGCGCCCAAGAGGAAGCTCACCCGCGTCTGATGAAGGGTATAAGAAAGGCAAAGATCGTGTAGTAGACAATGGGCCCTCGGAGGCGACACTCTCGACATGGAAGAAGGGCGACGACGACATGGAGCCGAGCACTAAGATGCTCGCTTTGATTAAATTCTTGCGGGAGTGGGATGGGACTGGCGATAAGACCATCTGCTATTCTCAATGTAAGCGCCTTAGTCTTTCCTTGGTTTCCGCTCTTAATTGCGATTCTCGCTGTGGTATCATATGAAGGGACTTCAATGCTCGACCTTCTGGAAACACTTCTTTCTCGCCATGGCATCCGATCCTTGCGCTTCGATGGAAAGATGGACAGGCCAGCGAGAGATGCCACCCTCGCTCAGTTCAAGCAACCAGGCGGGCCCAAGATTATCCTGATCAGGTACGAATACTCTATTGTTGGTCCCAAAATACCATGTTTACAAGATGTTCCATAGCACTAAATGTGGAAGTGTTGGGTGCGTTTCATCATGATGTTAGGCGCTTCTAGAATCTTGTTCATACTTTTTTCGCAGTCTGAATCTGGTATCTGCAAATCGGATTGTTAAGTGAGTACTGGTGCTTACTCGTTCTTACTAATAATTCATGGACTACTCTTAGCATGGATCTCTCGTGGAATTACGCTGCCGAAGCACAAGCTTATGATCGGTAAGCTACGATCTAGGTATATGGATGCCTTAACTGATCTTTACTTACTGTAGATGCCATCGCATCGGACAAGAGAAGGAAGTGTACGTGAAGCGTCTTGTGGTGGAAAATACCATTGAAGACCGGTACGCTTATACTCAAATGGATGCGTACTACTTCTAATTGTCTCTTTAGCATGCTTCGGCTTCAGGAAGTCAAGACCGGTACGTATCTAGCGATGACACCACCGGCGACCTCTATGCTCACTGTATACTATAGGATTGGCTGAAGCTGCCCTTGGCGAAGGCACAGGTGCTAAACTCCACAAACTCAGCGTCAAAGATATCAAATACGTAAGTCGCATATGTTACTATCCTATTAACATGCAGCTCAATATTCCGATGTGCCTTGTAGCTATTTGGAATAAATAAGGACCCGAACGAGCGCGATCCATGAGCGCCTCAATTTTAACGTATCGACCACGGCCAAGTGTCATTTCTCAGTGAATCAATCAGACTACATTAAGCTACTCTTCGGAAACGATACCTTGTTCTAAATTTATGCTCTGCGTAATACCTATAGTATAGTATATTACATCTAACAATTTGTTTCGTTGACTAGTTGTATTTCTAAGTATCAAGTTTCCGCTAAGTACATATCTGATCAACATCGGCGCCAGTTCATACTATCTATTATTATAACTACCCCGTATTGATGCATTGATGTGTGGCAGTGCAACAGGAACGGTAATCGAAATCTCTTGCCCATATTTAGGCTTTAGCTACTTAAATCACGGACGAGCGCCTCTTCTGCGCGATGGACATTGAAAACATTGGTTTCGAATACATAGTAAGTTTCTATATCTGGAATGTCACCTGAAAATGATTCGTTCCACAACCTGTGACTTTACACCGCTGACAAACGTTGACCGAAAACCCGACAAAAGCCAGGAAAAATATCACTAGAATTCAACTGACACCACAGATGTGCAATTTTGTAAATATAAGTGCGAGCTGAGATAAATTTGTATCGATATCGATGAGATCCTGTCCGTGAAGCAACGAATCAGCCACACACATATGGGAGAGAGGGGAATTTTCTGTTTGAAAATGCATGCAGGCAGACCAATTACTTGCGGTCGTGGTCACGGTCTCCGTTGTCATCGCCCCCATGGCGGCGGCGGTCGTGGTCTGGGTCACCGCCGTTATCGTCACCGCCGTGGCGGCGACGGTCATGGTCTCCGTCACCGTCGCGGTCACCGTCATCATCTCCTCCATGGCGGCGGCGGTCATGGTCATGGTCTCCGTCGTCGTCCCCTCCATGGTGGCGGCGGTCATGGTCGCGGTCGCCATCGTCGTCGCCTCCATGGCGGCGGCGATCGTGGTCCGGATCAGAACCATTGTCATCGCCTCCATGACGGCGGCGGTCGTGGTCGCGGTCACCGTCATCGTCGCCTCCGTGGCGGCGGCGGTCATGGTCGCGGTCGCCATCGTCGTCGCCTCCATGGCGGCGCGCAGCGAGTTGCCCAATTTCCTTGGCCACGAAGGGCTCTCGAGCTACCAAAGCGCCGGCTTCCTGAGGAGCCACCTGGTATTTGGGTTAGCATAGGCGTTATGAACGCAGCAGAGATGAAGTCTTACAGGGAAAGCATTGGAAGCGGAAAGAACGGCCGTGACGATGAACGCGAGCAGAGTTTTGTTGAAAAGCATTGTGAGCAGGATTTGTAGTCTGTTGGTATGTTCAGGCAGAGGCGAGTAGATTTCTGCAAGAGAAATGCAGTCCAGTTGTGAACCGAGGAATTTGACCCAACAAAAAGTCGACTTTATAGTACTTACCCTGAGGTTTCCCTGAGGTGGATCTAGTATTCTTAGATGCAACCTCCAACCAGTGCGCCGTTGCAGAAATAGTGAGAGCCTTGGCATCATCGATTCAGCATTCTACGCTACCTTGACTGTGAGTGAAAATCGAAATAGATCGCCAAGAACCGAGACAACTCACCTGTTATATCAACATCCTGGTGGTCGATAAAAGCGTGTATGTGAAGTACAACGGTACATAGGAGCGCTTCTAAGTTCTATGTGAATATTTCAGCAGAAGGCACATGTAATCGAAATGCGTTTGTCGCGAAAGCGGGATAAATTAAGTAGCAAAGATACCGTTTGCAGGTTGACTGGGGTGACTCAGCCGTCCGGCAGTCCTCTAGCACAAGTATCCGTACCGTGTACACAGTATGCTCCGATACACCAGCAAAATATCCTAGATGTCGTGTGTTGGTCGTGTGTCATCCTTGACAATAGTCTGATGCTGAGAGCACCAAGAGAACTGCGGAGCTGCGGTTTGGAAATATCCGTCTTTTGAAGCAGTCGACGACGCCAATTACTTCCCATGGCAGTCTGATCCAGAGTTGGCCGCGTTTTAGGGATAGCAGTTAAACGAAGTCAGAGATAATTTTAGACAGTCAAATAACATAACAGCGCCCAAAACATTCCTAATGATGTTTCCGTTATTGACCTCAGAGCTGGACAAATCGGCGTAGAATCACCAGACAATACATCATGGACCCTGAGGCCTGAGATTCTAATGAGATAGCATAGCACATAAGTAGAACGGGGGACATTTGAACGAGCCTGTCGCGTCCTAGATTTTTCACACTCTGGCGCAGCAGAGACAAACGTTGGACAGAGGCCTATTTTGCAGCGTGTAAGATTATTTTTGGCAGGCCAAGAAATCACCGCGCAGTTCCTCGACGCCGGAGATAGATTTGCCAGTGGTTTTGTAACACGCAAACTGGAGTAGAAACCATGATTTTGAACCGGTGACTAGTCGGCAGGAGAAGAAATCGCCTTAACCGGAAACACCATCCCTTGGTGGCTGTAAGGCTCGTCATTCAACATTGTAAGCCCTATTCTGAGTGTTTCCCGGGCGGCACCCAATCATCGTCAACCATGTCTCCCACGTTCACGAAGAATCGACGCACGTTCATTATAAACCTTACACGGAATGTCTGTCCATTTCGCTCGGTAAGGACATCCTCGAAAGTAGATAGTGACTTCGTGTGCTCCCTGGCTTTTTTGTCTGTAAGAAATAATAAAATACTGTTTGTTCGCCTAAAGCAAGCCGAATATAAGATAACGGAAATCAGATGATGGAGGTGTTAAGGGCGGCCTGCCCACTTTCATATCCGGCGGCCATTAAGCAGCCATGCCTAAAAAGGCCAGTCCTGACAGTGATGAGACGAATGCTGTCTGCAATAGCAACTGATCTCGGTTCATCCGACCAGTTTTCAATTCATTCCTAGACTTTGTCATTTGAAGACATTCATATCAATGTAGACGCACGGTAAGGTGAAAGTTATGGGTATGGAAATTATGGTTCAATGGGCTACAAGTGTACTAGTAGTTGAGGATACTGACAGCGTAATGGTGAGCAGACATTGTGGAGCGTAAGATTGGCGAGGCTTACATGTGTATACTCCAGTGTCAGTCTGATTCACGGCCTCCTATGATCTTGATGATGTTTTCATAGATTGTGAAGACAATTCCACCGCTCAACTGTATTTTCAATGAGCATTGGGACCCGGAATAACAAGTGAGATGCGCACCACTAGTCGTGTAAGCCTAGGTGTTGTTCCAGTCCAGAACCGCCGAATGCCTTCTTCCGTGAAAATTCTATAAGCACAGTGGAATGAATTCCGGTATTGGACACGAGCGTCCAGTGCTTGCATTCGAGTCTTGATCACACTATACAAAGTTCGGGTCAGTATAATTCGGAGCGGATACACAGGATAGGACTTACTCTAGGGGCATGGTCGTGTAAACAGTCACCAGTCCTGCAATACCGCCGATACCGAACGTTATGGCGCTGGGTAACGGCTGGCCAGGGCGAGCTGTTCCCTGAACAAATTGTTTAAGGGTGGAATATGTAGTAAAGCGAACGGCTGAGTTGGCCCCTTGACGCATCATCTGTGTATTCGAATCAGATTTAGTGGAGATGGACAAAACTTGTTCTTACGACAGGAAATAATCCTCGATAGATACCCGAAATCCCTTCTTGCTTGATGATGGACATTGTACCGTGCACGAGACCTCGATATTGGGGCTTGGGTTGCTTAGCGTCGTCAATGAGTTTTGTTCTGGAATGCAATGAGATTCAAAGCTGTCAATTTACAAAGGATAACGCGCACTTGATTGTCTCTGATGGGGTGACCGCAAAAATGGCTTCCGTCATTCCAGCCCCAAGACCAGCTAAATTCTGAATTAGCATTGATCACACGATCGTAGTACTGCAGAAAAGGAGAGTACCCAGTAGGCTCCTCGGTGCACTGACTTTGCCCTAAAACACGTTTCGAGAGAGCGTCAGGCAAAGCAACATGAAAGCGAAGGGAGGGAAGATATACCTCTGCATCTGCTAGCTGGTGCTTGAAATAATCATAGCTCACAAAGCGCACGCCGGCTTTCAATGAATTCCCAACAACGAGGGCTGAACACCCCGAATACAACCCCTTAACTCCTTTGGTTTTCAGTGTATCCTTGATGATCTTGATTGGGCCCTCCCGCTGCACATTAATGAGTGGATATCGCAGAGACTGGGACGAGCAAGGCCGTACCTTGCCTCCAAATTGCGAGCGCGTCTTCACGAATTCTGTGGGATATGTCACGAATCTAAGACGCTACAATCCTTAACACGAACTAAGGAATTTGCATGCGACTACAGGCTTACGCTTCAACCGCGCCGGCCGTTGCTCCAGCAAACCTATCCCGCGTCAGATTGAACGAGGACACACAGAAAGCACATAACGTACAACGAATGCATAGGTTTCTCTTTCTTCGAGGCGGCCATTGTAAGAGCAGGGTGACAGCTGGTGACAGTGGTGAACAAGGAAGATTGGCAAATGGAACTCTATAATATTTTGGTTCGGAGATCATCGGACCTTCATTTGGTGGCACGCTCCGCGACGCGGCGGCGGTCCACGCTACTCACACGACCGCAAACTCCATAGTATCTTCGTATGGGCCTCCGCTTTCATGGGGAACGTAATTCTGCTCAGGGATCCATCTGAGGCCGCGCCCGATCGCTATGAAGCAGCTTTTGCCGCTGAGGGTTTCCACCCTGTATCCGTACCCGTTCTGGACACCGTGCACACCAACATATCGAACTTGGCTGATATCGTTCGACGTGGCCCGGCAGCTCAAACCCTATCTGGCGTCATTATCACGAGTAAACGGTCTTGCGAGGCTTGGAGGAAGGCGTTGCAGCTGCTGCAGGCCGACCACGAGGGCAAATCGGTTTTAGGTTGGTGATGCCGCACATCGTCCTCCAAGCACAAGTTTGAGCTCGGGCGCGTTAGCAAGCTGGGAATCGGTCCCTTTTTATGTCGTTGGGAAGGCTACTTCTGCAGCCCTGCAGGAAACATTTTCCACTTTTGCACGTCTTGGAGTTGGGTCGCCAGACATCAGGGGAGAATCTACAGGCAGCGCTGTCAGCCTCGCCCCCTTGATTTTGAACGACCTCAAAGAAAGGCCAGCAAATCTTTTGTATCTCACTGGTGATAAGAACCGGGATACCCTTCCTCGCTTGCTAGAGGACGGAGGAATGTCACTCCAGTTCTTGCAAGTGTACGAAACTTGTGGATCACCTTCTTTCCCAGAAACACTATCTGCAGCTATCTCTTCATCTCCAGGTGCGTTAGTGAGCCGTATCGCTTCCTCTGGTACGTTCTAATGATGCATTCAGTAAACAAACATTGGTGGGTAGTTTATTTTGCTCCATCGGTAGCAGCCTACGTCACTCCCACAATTCGAAAACACTTTCACCTCGAGGGAACAATTCAATCCTCCTCGCCGCCTGTGTTGGTTCAAGCGAAGGTTGCGGCCATCGGACCAACTACAGACACTTTTTTGCGTAACGACCTACATATTCGTGTACATGCCATGGCTCAGAAACCGACGCCAGAGGAAATCGTGTCTGTAATTGTCAACGCCAAGGCAATCTGATATACTCCAATCTTATAAATGATAATTAAAGAGTGCCATTCAGTGGAGGATTGCTCCCCAATATTTTAAAAGGCCCGGAACTTGTTGACTGGCTACGGGAGACTAAGTACGTTGGCCTAACGAAAAGGGTAGAAGTCATATATAGACTTGATATAGACGAGGATTTTATGCTGCAACATTGCCAGTGGGCCGTAATTAGTTGCAAGTGGGGGCCCTTTTCTGTGATAGGCAATTGCCAAGTACCAAATTTGTGGATGCAAACGATTGCTTGAGTCAAGCTTCGGCGCCTCTGGATCTGTGCGGTGGTCTGTGCGGCGGTCCGGGACGCGGGTCAATCAAGGGCAGTCCGCGGCGGCTTTGCGATCTAACCACCTCCTATTACAAACCTCAAGGCCGCCTGGCGATCTTGTGCATTTGGTCCAATCTACTAAGGGAACTGCGAAAGTCTTCTACATTCAACCTCAGCCTCTTCAAGAACAAGCTGAAAAGGCAGGACTTGAAAAAACTGTGATCAAACTAAGTACTTACACCCCACCTATCAAAGCACTGATACGTCGCAAGAACCCCAACTCTGGACTATGCCGCAGCAATCAAACCCGGTATGTGTATCGATTAAAATACGACGATTGGATTGACCCGATTGTTGATTGAAATCTATGCTATGAAGAATATACCAGAACGAGGTGTATTTTCACGATTGAGGGAGCTACTACTACCTCAGGCCTCTGACTCCTGCAATGCCAGTGGGCAACCGAGAATATCCGATGCGCCTAACTTGTCTGTGACGGAGTACGTGTTTTCATCAGCGTGCTTGACCACAATTGGCTAATACTTGGTGTGCACTGAACTCACTAGAGCGCTGCCAACTTTACACCGTTCTTCGGCATTTTTCCAGGGTGCAAATGGTGTCGACAGCAGAGGGGGCCAATATTATATTATCCATGGGAACCAGATAGTTAATACTACGACTCCAATTCGTGAGGAGTACAATTCTGAGTGGTAATGAGACTAATTTTTTCTATAGAGGAATTTCTTGGGAATGATGAATCCGAACAGTCTCCTTCAGCGGTATGTCTTCATTGTTTGATAAATCCCACCTAATTTCCAATATATCGCCTGATCTAGGGCACTACTACTACAGAAACTTCCAGCCAATACCGGTCATCAGGGAGCGCCAATGCTGCCACAAACAGTGAGCATAGCTACACAATTCTGCAAGAACCTAGACCTTGGTCCTTAATGACAACTTCTTATGCAGCGGACACTATGTTGGTAATTATCCAATGTAGCACACAAGAAAGCCCGAAAAAGCTGACTAGGCACATACAAATAGGCCCTGCCCTCGCTGCTTCAAACTCAGAGAAGTTGTGATATATACTACCGACACCTCGCGATAAAAGGTCGTGGTACTCCTCTATGGTTTCCAGGACCCAATCTTTCACTGTCTATTGAATATCGCAAAAACGGAGCTGATATAGGTGACGTGGGTCTTATCACATCGTCAGGAGGCTTTGACTTTTTGTTTAATATATCGCTACCTCCCGATCACCCCATACACGCTGGCCATGTCCCCGGAGATTTTGCCCCCCTGTGCCCCCCGATTCGAGCCATTGACATATTCAAGCAATTTGAATTCGGTGCAGATGCTTACCTTGTCAGTTCTTCGGTGAAAGAGGCCCATCACCCCGCTAATCAAGCAAACTTAATACGGTGCAATTCAATTCTTATTTATCACTCATTGAAATATTAATCGGGGATGATCAGCGGCCTAACATTTGAGACCAAAGATTCAGAAGGGGCTATTCTCACCATGCCTCAAGGCTCTCACTCCATTGATCTTCGCAATGTTAAGAACTTCAGGCAGTATCTTGCCCAAAATGCGGAGAGTTGGTATCAATATGTCAACAGTGATGAATGTGGACGAGAAGCAAACAATGGTGACCTGCGACTCGTAACAGGATGCGATAAAACGAAAGCGTGGGGGATGGCTACATTCTCACGTTCTTCGTCCGAGTCCATACAGCAAGTTCCATTTTGGCTGAACTTTAAACCTCACTTGGAGACATCGGGGCGTACTTACAAATGGGAAACTTCTGGCTCAATCGAGGGAAGAACAGGTCCTAGCGTTCACGAAATCGATGACTTGAGGTCTGCCAATGAACCGGGAGATGTTACCTTCATCAACCAGTGCCTGTTTATTCGGGCCATGTCCGTTTCACTTGCAGAGCATGTTTGGGAAAGGCTGGAAAAATCGAATTCTGGTGCAATTGACGCGAAAATTCCCACAGCATCCAACGTCAATGAAAACGCCCGAACAAGAAACGTACACGCCAGAGGTTCCCAACTTTCTGCCAGTGATATGACTACAAATCTGGTGCGTGATGCTTGGCATTATTGCGCATACCTATTCTGAATTCATCGTATTACTTCTATCATGTTAGTCATATCATCCAGCAACAGTGCTCAACGCGCATCTTTTGCAAGAGGTGGGGTTGAGTACTTATATTAGTTCTTGTGAAACACATTTCCGCTGAGAACTTTGATTTTTTCCAACTTCCAGTGCCCAGATACCCGAGTCGCTGTTACAGAGGATATAAATTGGATGTCAGTCTTGAATGAAGTACGCAAACCTTTACCCAATTTAAATTTCAACTTCTATTCAAAGATTTACTATGTCTTTAGAATGATCATGTACTGCCTTCTAGTCAGCAGTTTCTTCAGCGTATAATAAAGAACTATGATATCTGTAAAGAAGAAGGTACTACTCATATATAATATCTATTTTAAATTCATTCAGGATTCACACAAATTATCCGATTATCTAGGCTTCGCGTACCTGACGCCAAAAGAAATAAATGTACCTAAGATAGCCTTTAGGACAACCGACACGGAATCTTGCCAAACCAGGTGAGTCGCTAAAGTAATTTGTATTGATAATGGCCGATTTCATCGCAATTTCATCTTCCCTCTATCAGTCTTCACGCCCTTCTGATTGGCATAAACACCTACAATGACCATAAAAGCACAACGGGCACTCGAGGCAGTCTGGYTCTAACACCCGAAGCTCTTCATTTGCCGCAATTTTCAGATCTGTACGGTGCCGTCCCAGATGCAGAGAGGTTTCAGACGTATTTGCTGTCCACTCTTAAAATCGATCCAACCCACATCACATTACTTCTCAACGAACGCGCMACGCGCAAAAACATCATTGACGCGTTTCAACAACTAGCGAATAACAACGACATAAAGCAAGGCGATTCTATCTTCATATTTTATGCCGGACACGGTGCTCAAGCGTTTCCACCGCAAATGATGCTCGATGTAGATGGATGCCCCGACCATGTTGAACTTCTCATTCCTTACGACTATGGCAAAGATCCTAAGAACCATCAAAATATGGGCATACCGGACTATACTTTGGCGGCTTTATTGGACAAGATCGCTAAGGTGAAAGGAGACAACATTGTATGTTGCGTGTCAGCTATCGCGCGCAAATCTAATATCCCAGCTTCATACAGACCATCATCTTTGACTGCTGTCATTCGGCATCGGCTTTACGAGGAATGACTCCGACGAATACCCAAAATCCTGAATCCCAACCAATCACCCGATCTGGTCCAGAACTTAAGTACCGAGTTCCCGACGAGCTGGATCATGACATATGGGGAGGGATGAGGGGGGCGGGTGTTCTTTACACTCTGAAGCATACGGGAACCAACCCATATGTGTTTTTTTCCGCCTGCAAATCGGACGAGTTGGCCAAGGAGCAATCGAAACAGGGATACTTTACGCGCGCTTTGCTCGAGCTTCTGGAGAACCTCGGACCTAACGTCATCTCCTGCTCTGAAATTATCACTCGCCTACAGAAGAAAATCAATGGGTAAACGATTTCAATAGAATCCATTGTGTGACATTTGCTAAGTATGATCTGCTATTCATTTTTCTTCCAGGCAAAACCCCCAATGCAAAGGACTTCATTCTGAAAATCGGCCGATTTTCCAAGGCTATTCGTCGCCGTTTACGAAGAAATTCTTCAAGTTGATTGATAAAGAAAACACTTTGACGTTGATGGGCGGAGACGTCCATGGGTTTTGCGAAGGCGACCAACTGGCTGTTTACAAGAACAATTCGAACGACCACAAGGAGGCCTCGATTGCGACCGTTGAGATAACGAAGGTCTTCCGTGCTACTGCAAACCTTAAATTGGTGTCCAATTCCGGCTTCACATTTTCCCTCGGCACTTACCCTAAGGCTGCTGCTGCATTACTAAAAAATGTGTCGAAAGGATACTTGAAGGTTTACGTAGGTCCAAATGACCTCACCCTCGTACCTCGCCTCAAAGCATTGACCTTATGCACTTTAACGGATGCTTACAGTGCCCATATCGCTATTTCAGTCGATGCTACAGAGAAACAGCTCCGCTTTGATGTCGTGGACCAAGATTTACTCGGCAAAAAGCCCAACCTCGCCTTCAAACCACGTTTTATTCCCGACACCGACGAAGACCTCGCGCACGTCATGAAGGGTCTTGCTCACTACTACTATCACCTAAAACGGACAAGCGCCTCCCTAAACGATGTGATTAAGAAGGTGTCTGTCTCATTCTTCGAAGTGAGGGATACTAGTTGTGGGCATCCACGGGTCGTCAGAGTGGATGGCGCTCGCAATCTGTGTGAGAAAGATGTGATCGATATTGAGGTGATAGAAGACAGCGAGGCAATCTACGGTTTCGAAGTGACCAACAATACCGATCACGACGAAATCCTTTTTCCCGTCCTTTTCTACTTCGATAACACCGACTTTACAATTTGTGAGTCGATTACTCACGTTGCACCTATATGGCGCGTCTGAAACCCTTGTTATCTAGCAAAAAGCTACCCGCATACTGTGATAGGGGAGAAGATGGAATCGTCTTGGCCTGCAAGAGGACACTCTCTAACCATAGGTTACGGAGTCGGCGCAGGGTCAACTGTGCATCCCTTTGGCTTCTATGTGGGAGAAGACCACAAAATGGAAGCTGGCTTCTTCAAGCTCTTTTTATTTGAAAAACCAGTGGATTTGGAAAATGTCGTACAGGAGGAACCGATATTCTCGAGAAATCGAAGGATGCGACAGGAAGCTCCAGCGTCCCATAAAGCTGCAGCTGAAGTCTCACTCCGTTGGGGATCAATTACTCTGGCGGCGATTCAACGAAAAGGTTAGCCTTTGGGCACGAGTCGTCTTCCATCAATGTGTACAGTAGCATTATAGTAGTTTGAAGATTGTTTGAAGAGCTGGTTTCTTCAAGGTCTCTTGCAAGTTCATCCAAGTACACCATTCTATACATTTTCGTTTAGTACTGTGTTAGATGATCTTGGATATTTAACGGCCCCTCGAGCCTGCTTGACATAGAATAACCTAATGACCCATCTTGTGCCGACAGGCTACACTTGCACCTCGGAAAAATGCGGACGAAGCCTGAGGGTAGTGCGAAATTGAGGAAATTGGGGCCTTTATCATGTCTATAACTTTATGACCCCCGACTCTATGAAGCGGCAAAATCTCCCCGATAACTCAACTAGAAAGGTGCAACACAATTTATAAAAATACAAATGTACTGTTGATACAGTCTACCCTACAATAAACAAAGAATGTGTTCAGTCTTCTAATTCATCTTCCTCCTCTTCCTCCGGTTCATCGCGTCCTTGCGCTGATGAACCGGTCAAGTCGTTCTCCACGATCCCAACGGCCATCTCCAGAGCAGCCTTGGACATTTTGGGCATCGCACCAGGTCGTAAAAGAGGGTGGTGTGCGGGATCTAACTCTTCCTCTTCCTCTTCTTCCTCTTTTAGATCATCTGCCGAGCCTTCTGCATCAGCCTCGCTGTCATGTTCACCGCTTTCTTTGTCGCCGACATCTTCATCAGAGGTATTCCCATCCGTGGACTGTTCTGACCCATCCAGGTCGGAGACACTCGCTGAAAAATCATCGTCCTCAGAATCCGACCCCTCCATCAAAGTCCTGATCGTCAAAGGACCTGAGTTGACCGCTTTCATTTTCACATCCTTGCTATCCTCTTCCGGCAGCGCGCCGGGCGCCCGCCCGAACAGATGCCGATGGCTCCGCACCCATTCATTGATCCCCTCGCGCTCCTTCGCGTCGACCATCCCGAACTCCGTCTCCTCACCCATCTCCTCATCTTCCGCCGGTCCCTCGCCCGGCGGCGCGCCCCGGCGCGTGAGGATGACGGTGCACGTCCGCCCGCTACCGATGATGCGCAGGCCGTCTGCGGCGCCGCGCAGGTCCTCCACGGGCCAGAACTCGCACGGCTTGCTCTCGCCCCAGAGCACGCCCTCCCGCGTGAACCACAGGCTGCCGGCCTTGGCCGCGCGGTACGCCTCGACGCCCGGGATCCCGTCGGGGCTCGCGCTTTTCCCGGTGCCCGCGCACACGCTCCTGAACACGGCCGTGGAGGGTGCGATGGCGGGGACATGGAGGTGCGCGAGGAAGTCGTGCAGGAAGGGGAGCGTCTCGGTGGCCTTCGGGGAGACGTTCACGGCGGGCTCCGAGGGGTCGATGTACGACGTTGTTGTGAGTGGCGCGGATGTCGTCGCATCGACGCCGAATATGACCTGCTGGTTCTCCGGGGTGGTGCCGGGCGTGGCCTTGCCTTTTTCCGGTATATCGGAGGAGAGAAGGACGACGGTCCAGTGTGCTTTTGATTTTCCGCGCGTTGGGACGATGAACGCGCGTCGAATTGACGCAAGGGGTACGGTGGCTTCGATCGCACGCGACGAAGTGTTCGTTAAGGTGATTGTAGTCGTGGTGATAGTGATATCAACCTTTTTACGCACCGGTGAGGTGGTAGATAGTGCATGAAGGGTAAACAGGGGTTTGCCAGTAGGTATGTCATTGGGGCCGCTGGGAGCACTAGGCGGTGGCGATAGTCGCACGCGTTTTGGGAGCTGGGAGCCGTCCAGCGGCTCGTCTTCTCTAGACCGTTTCTTTTCAGAGTTGGTAGGCTGAAGGGTCGACAGAACCTTCTTCGTGGCGGCTTGCTTTTCAAGCCACTGTTCCTGGATGCTCGTCGGCGCATCGGCAGCGTGCTCGCCTCCAGCGAGTAATCGTACAAGGTTCTCAAGCATGATCTCGTTAGCCGGAGTTGTACAGAGACTCCGTATTTTTTGCGCTATCTCTGCAGGAAGAGAGGGTATGATTGCGCGCAGATACATTGAATCGGATGCCATTGTGAAGACCAGGTTGAATCTATAGTAGCAAGCGCGTCGCGCCTTCAGTGACATCCGAGCGGTCTGGAATTTTTTTCCTCACATGAATAGAAAGGTTGGTGGGCTCTTCCCTGAAATGTTGGATTTCGCCCTCGACGCGACCGCAAGTGGGACAAGACAAACGGGTGCTGGCGGCGCATACTGAGCGTTCGTAAGCCGCCTCCGATTTTACCACGGTGGCCCACAGTGCTGGCCGGCTCGTTTTGTTCGCAGTCACCCTTCGTTTGCCTGCATTCCGTCATATCTCGTTTCCCAAATACTGATATCGGCCCTTGTGTACAGGCATGGCACAGCCGATTAAAACCCGGACTCAGATCGTGGCGAAAATCAACGAGAAACTTGGAAGAAACGGCTGACTGGGAAAAACAACTGGGAAATTCCAAAATTATGTGCTGGGAAACAATTGGGGAAAGCACGAGTACTTTCGATAACTGGGACCTCAAAGCTACCATGCTAGACCATCCAAAGCTGCCATACGGGGTGCGTATAACTTATTTGCGTTCTGAGATTTATCTTGCGCACCAACCATCTTTTTCCTACAACTGTCTGGCTCCTTGATGGCCCTGGCGTCCAATGAACAGTCAGATGAACGTCCGTGATAAATTGTAGTCTTATCTGGTCTAAAAAGAAGAAGATTTCACTGGCCATCTGACTTATGCACCGCTCTGCACACCCATACGATATCATACGATGCTTTGTCCACAACCGAAAATACGGTGGCTAAGCATCATCCCGTCAACGACTGATGATACGAATTATTTGCAGAATCGCCAAGATGCAGATGGCCTCCCCTCTTCTAAATCTGTTCCTCCGCAGAACGGTGTTCTATCAACGCTTTTACGCCCCCTATTCTAGGGAGGATATGTATGCTACACCTGCGATGGAGGGTTTCCTGGGATACTGCACTGCGAACGAGCTCATTCATTCGGTATCAAGAGCCAGGGATTCTCGCTGGCGCTAGGTCTTAGCCGGGCTGCAAGAGGTGGCTCTATACTTGGCCTGATTATTCTCAAGTTGCGAATCGATTATCACACCTGTTGCAGAATCAATTTAGCTTTATTGGCTCCGAACGCCTCCCGCCCTTCGGGGAAATTTTTCTATCCCAAAACGTCTCTCAGCTTATGGCATCGAGGTACTGCCGTTCATATATGAACGCTGAATTTTCTCACTGAATTTACTTTGTATTGTAGCGGATGCCCAGTACCGCATGTGACCATCAGCCCACTGACAGAAGCGGGATATTTTTCTCCTTGCGTTAATATTTCTAGAGGTATAACATCTGCGACGTACGGCCTGCGTGCTCATCAGGAGTACACCCAATGTTTTCTGTGTCGAAAACAGCTCTCGCTTTCGTTGTTCTGTCCCTTGCCTCGAATTCTCTCGGAAGAAAATGGAGAGATACTGGCGGCTTCATCGTCTTCGAGGAAGCTTGGACGATCCCCGCTCTTTTAAACCAGACAAGGTAAGCGATATGATTTCTTTCTATGTCATTGGTATCAGCTCCCATCACTCTGACTGGTGCACATTTGTATGACAGTGCCACAACCGCTGCCCTCGGTACGATTTACTTCCAGCCGTGTCAGCAGAGGAAGCGCTGAAATATCTTATAGGAGGAACTCCAGCGGAACTCCAGGCCAATCTTCTCGATATTCACAATCAACGCCTTCAAGGCATGAACGAAAACAACGTGGATTTTGCAAGTTCCCGTGCTTGGGCGTATCGATGTAACTTGACTGGTTCCTCTTTGTATTCAACAGATGGTCCTTTCTTGTACACAGCCGTGTATCCAGGGAATTGCAGACCCAGATACCGCAGCGGCGATGGCGATAACGGTAAATAACCAGTTGGCTGCGGACATCGCCAACAACACCGAGCGGTTTGGCGGATTTGCGTCGCTGGCCATGCATAACGCCACGGTCGCCGCTGCGGAATTAACGCGCGCCGTCACGGAGTTGGGCTTCCTAGGTGGGGTTTCTTGAATGTTAAATTATCCTATTTGTGAAGGAATGATAACAGGCGTTCTTCTCAACGACTATCAGCAATCTGGAGCGGATGGTCGTGAGTAGACTTGCATCCGCTCCTATGACCAATCCTATCATAACTTTGATTTACAGTGACACCCCTGTACTATGATCAACCAGAATACGATATATTCTGGCAAACGCTTTCGAACCTGAACGTTCCATTATATCTGCACCCTCGCACGGATGTACCGGAGATTTTGAACTTCCAGTACTCTCATGCCAAGTTTCTCATTGGTCCTGCACAACAGTTTGCAGCTACTTTATCTGGACATGTCCTCGGGTTTGTTTCTCGGAAATTGCCATCTGTTCAATATTTTTTGCTAATCAATAGTTATTGCAGAATATGTGTCAACGGCGTCTTCGAGTAAGTGATTAGGTTCAGATTATCAACATAGTTGCTCAATTAATGAACTTCCAGTCGCTTCCCAAATGCAAAACTCATCGTAGGCCATCTTGGAGAGCGCATTCCGTCAGATCTCAGTCGAATCGACAACCGTACGGCATAATTTGTTCTCAAAATATTTGCTACAGCTACATACTGACCTTCTCGGTAATTTTAGAATTGTTGCGTCAACTTACCCTGGGTATGCCCATGTTAAAAAATGTGACCACATACTGGCACGAGAACATCTTTGAGACCTCGTCCGGTAACTTTGCGACGGACCTCCTGAAATTCCACATTGGACAAATTGGCCTCGACCGCATCATGTACTCAATTGATTATCCATTTGTGCGTGCTATTCCCCATCCCTCCGAGTCGATCAGCGCAGCTTAACGATACACAAAGGTCAATATGCCAGAGGGGACGGTTTGGATTGATACGCTGCTGCCGGATGGCGTGTTGAATCCTGCAGAATTCGACTCTTTCTCACGCGGCCTTGCTATTAAGATTCTTCGTCTTAACGATTAGCATCATTTACATTGGCATTGGTGAATGGCACCTCGAGATCGAGCATATTAGGCTGAGTAGATTTTCTACAGCGCAATTATAGTGTTACTTTTTATTTGAACTTCTGTCCAGGAAGTTTTTGGGAACGTTGAGAAATGAGTTTTTGTCCACACACGACGGTAATCTTGCCGCAAGGCGCCGGGGCAACACCGGCGATAACCGGCATGTCCGTTCGGTTATATTTTCCCGCGCACGGCGCACAGCCGGTTTGTTGAATGTTCATGTTCAACACCACTGCCCAACTTCTTGAACTTGTTTAAACGCTGCCGCCGCGGTAAGGGTTCGGCCGTGATCATCTTGTGCTTACGGTGTTGCCTCATCGCCCAACAAGTGCCGGAAGGCTCTTTTTTCCCCAAAAACTGCCACGAAGCCTTGATGATCCCTCGGATCGCCAAAAATACTAGGTTTCTCTTCGTCAAGGACTTGCCAGCGGAAGAGTATGTCATCTCAGTTTATGGACCAACACGGCGTGTGAACCTATTGTCGATGACTGGGAACTCAACGCATTTCATGGGAAGGAATTCAATGACTTTGACTGCCTTTGGACGTACTCTCCAGTTGTGCCCTTCGTCAACAAAGATATATCCACGACTTTTCCATCATCAGCCGCTCACTGTCGTCATATGCAAGTCGTATATTGACAGTTTTCTCTGTCGGAACGTTGCCGGATCTCTCTATTCGCGTCTCTGAACCACAGGAGTTACAACTGGAAATCGGTCCGACACTATGCGGGCAGCTCGAGTCGTCTTGTAAAGCAAGGTTTAATATTTCGCTACCTAAACCGTGCTATTGGAATGACTAAAGAGACACATACCTCGCCCAGATTCTAGCCTGTCTGTGAATGTGCTCACTGTCTGCCTTCATAGCTCCACTTGTACAGTCATCCGGGTTGACTTGATTTTGACTTGAACGTGTTGCTGATCCACTTCAAGTATTAATGACATGCACCTTGGGATGGAACCGACTCTATGGGTCCCCGTCACGCGAATCTTTTGGTATAAGAGCCAGAAAAATTGGGCATCTATGTCAAGTTGTATCTGGAAAGGTCAATGATTACCACCAGCATCCTCCTTGTCGCTTTCCTCACCTTCGCTTCGTGTGTTTCGGCAAGGAAATGGCGAGATACTGGTACCGGATTCATTGCGCTCGAAGAAGCCTGGACCATTCCCGAGCTTCTCAGTCAACTTCCGTAAGACTGAATGATCGTTTTCCAGTTGCTCATGGCTGAACATCTTTGCGTATACCAGCAATGGAACTGCGCCACCACTTGGTAAACCACCCTTTACTTCAATTGAAGATTCTATCAGCTCAATGGATCTTTCTAGGTGTGACATTTGCCGAGTTCCAAGCCAATTTGCTTGACATACATAACCAGCGTCTCCAAGGGATGGATGAGAACAATGTCGATTTTGCAAGTACTGATCCCCGCATTGATGTAACTCCAACCTAACCAATCTCTTTTGGTAGATGGTTCTTTCTTGTTCGTCGCCTTGCATCCAAGGAATCGCAGACCCTCAGGCTGCAGCGGAGATGGCTGTCACAGTAAACAATAGGTTGGCGGCGGCCATTTCCAATAACACTGAACGGTTTGGTGGATTTGCGTCATTGGCTATGCATAATGCTACAGTGGCTGCTGCGGAACTGACGCGTTCCGTCAAGGAGCTGGGCTTACTCGGTGAGCTTTGCGAATATCTAAACGATCTATTACTGAGGCATAACAAAGGTGTACTATTAAATGACTACCAACAATCTGGATCGGATGGTCGTGAGCGAAGATCCCCTACTTCCCACATACTCTGACATATTCTTACAAATCCGTTGTTTCAGTGACACCTTTATACTACGATCAACCAGAGTACGATGTCTTCTGGCAGACACTCTCAGACTTGGACGTTCCGCTGTATCTGCATCCTCGCACGGACGTGGCCCCGATACTGAACTTCCAGTATGCTCATTCTCCGTTTCTCATTGGCCCGGCACAGCAATATACGGCAACGTTGTCTGGCCATATACTTGGGTATGCATCTATGTCTCTACCTGCGTTAATTTTCTAATCACTTCAAATGTAGGCTATGTGCAAATGGAATTTTCGAGTAAGCTTCCTGTCAAATGTGAGAGAGCGCCACTAAGTGTTTTCCTAGTCGCTTCCCGAAGGCCAAGCTGATTGTTGGTCATTTCGGCGAGCGAATACCTTCGGATCTGGTTAGAATCGAAGCTCGTAAGTTAAGCACCTGTCCTAACATAGAATTCTTTTATATTTCTGTTGCAGAGCTCTTGAAGCAAGGTCCCTTCGGATTGCCCATGAAACAAGATGTAGCAACATACTGGCGTAAAAATATCTTCGAAACGTCGTCAGGAAACTTTGCAACGGATCTCCTGAAATTCCATATCGGACAAATTGGACTCGACCGGATCATGTACTCTATAGACTATCCATATGTGCGGGCTTGCTTGCTGGACCTCTTCTGTCAACTAGAAACACTCACACCGTTATCTCTAGGTCAATATGAAAGATGCAACTACATGGATTGATACTTTGCCCAAAGGTGTCCTAGATGCACAAGATTTTGCATCTTTCTCTCGAGAGCTTGCCATCAATATCCTTCGTTTGAATGATTGAATCTTTGGGAAATCTGTTTCGAATATTTTGCTCATTGATATGTGCTTAGGTTGACACAACCAAGTAGGTAATTATCTCGTGGCTGAGGCTTTCAATTTTTATGAGAGGATCAGACAAATAAATAACTTATCTCTAAGGTTGGCAGAAGTGCATTAACATTAAATTTTCTCATTCATAGCGCGCTACCCAAACATCGGGTACTGAGGATATAAATCAAAAGCCAGAAAGACTAGGCATCCATCTCAGATTCTCAAGACGTAGCGGAAGAGGAGAATGTTGATACATAGAAGAACGTCGTCGATGAGCGCACTAATGAGTAGACTAAGCGGAAAACGATTCATACAACCAATCCAATATCTGAGACGTCAATTCAGCGGAGTCATCCCCCAATAAGAAATCGAGCATGGGGTCGACGTGCACCCCATTCTCCTGAACAATCGTCGTCGTGTTCTTGTGATATTTCTCCACCGTCTGTGCGTATTTGATGATCTCGTCGCAGAGCACTTCAAGACCACCGGCCGTGATCAGGATGCGCTTGGAGCACTTGTGCAGATCCTTGAGCCAGCTCTTCGGCGCCTCGTTTGCCTCGAGATACGGAATGGCTGATTGTGGGACATTTTCTAAAACGGTCTGCCCCCAGTAGTCGAGAATATCTCCCGAAATAAAGTCGCCTTTGCCGTTGGTTCTCTTTAGATATTTATGGTCGGGGTCACGGAGCCTGGTCCACGGCGACATCATATATGCACCCGCGAAGGGCGTCTCCAAATTAAGTTGTGGCACGCCTTCCACGGGGTGAAGCATGTGGGAAAAGACCTGGTGGATGAGTAGACCCCCAGCTGAGTCACCCGCGAGCACAATGTTTTCAGGGTTGACACCAGAATCGATGACATGTTTAATCGCGAGGACGGCTTGGTTGAGCTGAGTTGGAAAGGTTCTGTCCGGAATAAGCGCTAAGTGTGTAACGTAAGCAACTTGTGCGGGGCACGAATTGGCATGACAACGCACTGTAGTTCAGCATCGCGAAACCCACCGATTTGCCTCTCTTCCCAAGGTGAGTCCTCATCCACGACCAAAATGTTGGAGTAGATCCCAGAGCACCAACCAAGTAAGCCCCGCCTTCCATGAAACAACGCGCATGAGCAAACAGAAACCTACATCATGGCGCCATCACTGGCACTGTGGACTGCTACCCACCATGGAAGTAGATCACGACACGGTCCGTATGTTTAGGCCCAATCCAGAACAATCTAGCGTCGTCGCCAATGTCTTCAACCACCCGAGGAAGGTTCTTCTCCTTCAGAAATGTTTCATAGGTGTTCGTTGTTGATCCCAAGAACGCGCGAAATTGTCTTCGGTTCATGCCACTTGCAAGTGCGAGGACGGCACTGTCGACTATGATTCTCTTCCATGATTTGGATCGTCCATAGGCGGTGAACGGAGACTTGATCAGGGCCAAAACGAGGTAAAGAGCTGTGAAGATTATTCATTCAGCAAGGTTTCCCATACCGCCATTCCTTGGAAGACTTAGAGCTCTCACGGACAGGTAACAAAGCGAGGACAATCCTAATTCTATCGAAGAAGGACAGCGTATTCCTTGGCAGACGATCGTTCTCGGTGTCAGGCATGGTAGAAAGCAAGTAGAAAGAGTTGCAATGCTGGACCAGTGACACTGGGAAGGATAGCGAGGAATGTGGCAACTAATAAGCCCAAACTTGAACGTATCCCCATGATGTGCCGTCCTTCTTAAAATACGCCAACGTCCCACCGCTTGCCATCAGATAGTATTTATTACTGCCTATCAACTAAACGAGGTTTCAGAGCTGAGATTTGGCTGAGATGTCCGATTTCTGGTCCTGACTCACCCTATGGACTTTGGCGAGACTTTGGATTGACTGCAAACGAATAGTAACGGTGCCGGCTTGGTGCCGGCCCAAGAATATGCCCGGCAACATGCGGCACAGCGGCAATCACTTAAGTACGTCATATTTTCTCGCGCACATCTGCTCAGAAATGCGGCTGATGATTTCACATCGCTGCCTTACAACAACAGACCCTCTCGCTTCAGGACCGACACAATGCATCGATAATCCATTGGTTCGCCAAAAATAAAGATTTCCTGCTCTTCAACGAATTGCCAGCGGAAGAATATGTCATCCCAGCTTCCGGACCAGACGACTGGGTATTAAAGAGATATCATGGAAAGGAATTCGGTGGCTTGGACTGCCTTTGGAAGTAATCTCAAGTGCGTTCCTTTTTCAACAAGCAATTTTCCTCGGCCCTTCATCAATCCGCTCGCTATCGTCGTATGCAAACCGTAGACTCTCATTTTGCTGCGTCGGAATGCTGCGGAATATCTGTTCGCGTCTCGGAACGACAGGAAATATAGCTGGGAATGGGCGTCGACACTGGCTGACAGCCCTGGAGCTCGAGCTATCTTGTTAAGCTCTTGTGTTTCTCTGTCTGCATCTTGCTGCCGGAATGTGTAAAGGAACTCATACACTGTCGAACTTCCGTATCTTGACTGCGAAGGAGGTACTTCAATCTGGTATACTTCAGCAATCTCCTGCCAAGATGGGCTGCAAGCTCTGAAAGGGACGCTTATGACGCGGTAAGATTTTTTAACGGGTATCAGCCGTACCGGCTCTTGAGAACTTTACTGTCCGTTTTTGAAGCTCCACATGTCATCGTTGACTTGTTTTTGACTCGGGCGTGTTCAATGCTGATCCATTTCAAGCGATAGTGACAATTATCTTGGGATAGAAACGATGTGTCGGGACCCTGTCACGCGAATGTGAGGCTATAAGAGCCAGAAAAACAGGGTATTCATCTCAAGACATATCTGGAGAGGACAATGCATCCCGCCAGAATTTTCTCCGTTGTCCTCCTTTCCTTTGCTCCGTACGTTTCTGCAAGGCAATGGAGAGATACCGGGACAGGATTTATTGTGCTCGAAGAAGCTTGGACTATCCCTGAGCTTCTCTTTCAACTTCCGTAAGTTCACATAATCGCTGTAGAATTGCTCGTAGCTGAATATGTTTGTGTGTATCAGCAACAATACTGCGCCTCCACTTGGTATAGTTACTTGACCCTAGACTCTGGCACTGGTCACTAAATGTATATTTCTAGGTGTAACATTTGCTGAGCTTCAAGCCAATTTGCTTGATATCCATAACCAGCGCCTTCAAGGAATGAATGAAAATAATGTAGATTTCGTAAGTACTATTTTATCGTCGCTACAACTAAAACTCAGGCAAATTCTATATGGCAGATGGTCCTTTCTTGTTCGTCACCTTGCATCCAAGGAATTGCGGATCCTCAGACTGCAGCGGAGACGGCGGTCACAGTAAACAATAGGTTGGCGGCGGCTATCTCCAATAACACTGAGCGGTTTGGTGGATTTGCATCGTTGGCCATGCATAATGCCACAGTGGCTGCTGCGGAACTGACGCGTGCCGTCAAAGAGTTAGGCTTCCTCGGTGAGCTTTCCCGAATGTCAGGATGATCTATTCCTAAAGACGTGGCAATAGGTGTACTTTTAAACGACTATCAGCAATCTGGGTCGGATGGTCGTGAGTGAATTCCTGCCACATTCACACAAACTCATTATTTTTAGTTACACCTCTGTATTACGACCAGCCGGAGTATGATATCTTCTGGCAGACGCTGTCAGACTTGGACGTTCCACTGTACCTGCACCCCCGGACGGACGTGCCCCCGATACTGACCTTCCAGTATTCTCATTCTCCGTTTCTCATCGGTCCTGCCCAGCAATTTGCTGCAACATTGTCCGGACATGTACTTGGGTATGTAGTTGACATTTATGTCTTTGTTGATTTTCTGACCACTTTCATGAAGGTTATGTGCAAATGGAATTTTCGAGTAAGCTTTCCCTCCGATGCCAATGATGAGAGACCGCTACTTGGTACTAACTGTCCCCACAGCCGATTCCCGAAAGCAAAACTGATTGTTGGTCATTTTGGCGAGCGTATACCCTCGGATCTTATTAGAATCGAATCTCGTGAGTCGAGCAGATTTTTTGCTCGGGTCTGTTCACCTATCTTGCCAACTTTGTTATTGATAACAGTTCTGTTGCAGAGCTCCTGAAGCAAGTTCCTTTCGGGTTACCTATGAAACAAAACGTGTCCACGTACTGGAGTAAAAATATTTTTGAAACGTCATCGGGAAACTTTGCGACGAACCTCCTTAAATTTCACATCGAAGAAATTGGACTCAAACAAATTATGTATTCTATAGATTATCCATATGTGCGTGCTTGCTTTGACCTGTTTCATCGACGGTAAACACTCACCCTGATCGTCAGGTAAATATGCAAGACGGAACGACATGGATCGACACCCTGCCTAAAGGTGTCCTGAACGCACAAGACTTCGCATCTTTCTCTCGAGAGCTTGCGATCAACATTCTTCGTTTGAATGAGTGAACCTACTTATTTGGAATATTATTGAATGATTCCATTGTTGAAACGTTGACGCGTCGCTTTGGCTACTTTCTTGTGATTGATACCAATGAGAGGATGAAAAGTTACACGTTCAAATCTCTATTTCCGTCGAATGCGATTGTGTGGAAGCGTTGTTGTTTACCTATTTATAGACGCTGAAACAACAGCAACAAATAACGCGAGCGAAAAATCGGAAACCCCATGTCACATGATTCTCAGAGCCACTTACCATAACCGCGAACGCAGACTGACCGCCAAAATCCAACAACCATGTCTGCTGCGTTAACTCGCCTTACACAGTCGGATATCTATCAACGTCTTCAGTCAGTTGGCTCAAGCTGGCTGAAATCTCACGTACTATATGCCGACCACAAGACAGTCGTTTTGAACAAACCAGCCGGTTTAGTTTGCCAACTCAACAATTCCGACTACAAATTAAAGGTATCTCATAACACCTGCTGTTTCCCTTTCTTACTTCTTATCGTACTTTCAAGTCGGAACGCAATCACACCTTCTTGAACCCTGTTTTTGAAGGTATTCATATCTACCTGCCCTCGGCCACATCTTTTCTCATTGACTCGAAGATATTCAGTATTGGTTGTCTCCCAATGCCGAGCCGCACTCGGTTCATCGACTTGACAAAGTGCGTTGCATCATGTAACTTTATGTTTTCCAATGCTTCAGTAATCAAAGAAAACTAATATATGAACTAGATGACAACAGGTTGTTTTATCGTGCCCATCACGCACGCTTCTGCAAAACACCTTTCGACCCAATTTCAGCATGGAGCAATGAAGAAAACCTATCTGGCCCTTGTGAGGGGAGGCGAAAAATCCTTCCCAGAGAAAGCCGGAGAAATAAATGACCCAATCCTTTATTCAGACGGACGCGCAGAAATTCACCCCGTTGGGAAAAGGGCTATCACACGATGGAAGCGCCTTTCCTCTTCAGTATGTTCGTTTTCAAAAGCCTTCTTGTTTATTCTTCATTATCTTTCTATCTTTCTAGCCAAACGCACCGGTATCGTTGGTGGAGCTTGATTTGGTTACGGGGAACAAGCATCAATTAAGGATACACCTTTCCAAGGTCCTTCAAAGTCAGTGACGTTGAATTTTTTTTTGAGGATTTACTGAATAGAAGGTACAGCGCCTATCCTTGGAGATACACATTATTCGCGAAAATCTGTGAATGCATCAGTGGCATCGCTAACATCGATACCCAACGATAGATTGTTCTTGCATAGCGCAGACATCTCTTTTTTTGTGCGTATTCAGATTTTTCCTCTGCCCGGCCCTTGCTATATCTAATCTCAGAACAAACCTCTAGCAATATTATTCGACTGGTAGACGTTATCAACTAAAAATCGGTGCCCCAGCCCCAGATGATTTCATACGCATATGTGACGATCTTGGCATCTCATTACCCGCGTCGTACAAGCAAGCCAGGTTCTCGGTTCTCAACAATAGTGACCGTGACGACACTTCATCTCTGCGGCTATGGTACCCTGGTGGGGGCAATCCGCCTCCTACTCAATCATAACTGACTCCCCATCTATCCGGAACATGTGCCCGTTCAATATCGCAAAATCCGTACTATATACGGAATAATAATAGTTGGAGCAACGAACCAAGATAGTCAAGCACAATACAAAAAAAAGATAATCGTCTATATCGTCGAAAGTCGAAACGGGCCAAAAATGGATGAAACGTATTCCCCTTCACATAATTATGCCTAGTGGTGTCCACCTCCACTTGCGACTGGTCCACTGTGGCCTCCCCCATGACCTCCTTCCTGTTTCTTTTGCGAATTAACGACACCCGCACTCAGAGCCTGACCTACTCCGATAGCGATTGCGCCTATGGCATGTGCAGCACCGGACGAGAGGACCGCGCCGCCAGCACCTGCGGCAATTGCTGGCATCGCAGGAATCGACCCCGCAGTAATGAGGATTGCGCTTATGATGCTCATGGCCTTGGGGTGTTCACTCGTGATGTACTCCAGTGCTGTGCATGCGTTCAGGAGCCATGCTGGAGCCTCTGTCGTTGTTACCACTACACGATATGGTCAGTCAATTGTGTCCAGACGACGAGAAAGTGTTTTACCTTCGCCACCCTCTGGACCAGAGTGTGTCGTGCTCGACCGCGGTCGAGGGGGACTGGTCGAAACTTGGCTGTGGGAATCTTTCCGGACCACAATCGCAGTATCTGACTTCGCCGTCGAATGGGGTGGTCTCTGGGGCAACTCCTTGTCATCCTTGCTGTTCATCCGAACAGGCCAGAAGCTCGCAAGCGTTGCGGAGCGACTGGGCCGCGGGCGCCCCGTCTCCGTCACCGTGGCCTTAGCCACTTCCTCTGACACAAGCTCTTCCGGTTCCTCGACCATGGGCTGTTTTGTGAACCATACAGAATTTGACCGTGTCGGCGACCGGGGCCTGGTGCTAGATTCGGCGACAGGCGGTTCCGATACCTCAGCGGGGCTGGCGTTTGTATTCTCCGCGATTGTATCTTTCTTGCGCATGAACCACAAGCCCGAGCCTTTTCCTTGGACTTTGATCGTCTCCTTCTTGTCAGCGTCAATGTCCCCTATATGGATGAAGCAATATTAGCTTTCGCCCTGACAGTTAAACTTGGTCGGTTTGTTCAACCATCACGCACAGCCCATATTCAACATCGCGAGTTTAAACTTCTTCCAGGTCCATCGGTATTTTCCTCCGTGCACTTTAACTATGACTTGCTTCAATTCATCCAACCTGCGCAAGCGATTTTCGAATATCAGTTCTGAGGGATTTCCACGCCAAATTTGTTGATCCACTCACCGAGCCCTTGCCCCGGGTCCCATAAAATGCTGGGCAACTTTGTACCAGTATTCCTCTGGTACTCCTCGCGCGACACATCCCGCCTTAATCGTTTCGAGCCATTCTTCGACCGGCAGGTCCTTCTTTGGGTTCCCCGTGAAGACAGGGCCATCTTTCCATTCAGCGTAGATGGGTTCGAGGTCGAAGAGCTTAATTTTGAATGCGTTCAGCATAATGGTGTGCTGTAGTACGCGGATGCGTAAACGGTGGGTCTGGTGTACTAAGTGATGTGGCGATTTGACTCATTTCGCCGAACGGAGGGTCTATAACAGCAGACCAAGGAGAGCCTCGTTGTTCGTGTGCGGCAACTCGATTTCACGGTGGCACCATTAATCGCTATACATTCCAGCAGCGGAAGTGGTTTTCTGGCGAATAGAACTCTGGCTGCATGTGCATATGCCATATGAAACGCACGTTGCATCGATGAAGCAAGTATCAGACACCAACACGTTTTGATGTTGGCGACAGCACTGCGACTGCAACGCAACCTATTACCGTAATCCGGAGCGAACAAATGAATTCACCCACTTACTAGCACCAGGCAACCTCCCCACTGGCAGATCTACGTACCTGGAGGGTAGGCAGCGATTGTAAGTGGGCCGGAAGTTGCGCGCGTAAATCCGAGTAATGCATCTTATCAGATGTGGAGTCGCGATATCTGCGTCATATTTCTAAATGGAAGCAGTAAAGTACATGAGAAATGCCTTTTTTCCCCCGGAATGCAATCGTGCCCGGGCAGCATGAGGCGTAGGGTCGGACGAGGGAGCAGTTGCAACGATCCCGAACGCCATTCGGAGGCTCAAACGGGCGTATCGACATGCATCCACGCACTCGCCGGGCACGGATCAGTGGCTGGCAAAAGGAAAATCAGCTGCAGCGCCGGACTCGGCAGGCAGAGAGAGGGCACGTACCGAAGCTGTGGAAGTCCATGCGCCAGAGAACGAACATCCAGCGCTCACGCCGCATCTTCGCCGTTAGCGTGCGGCTCATTTTCCAGCGCACCTCGGGGACGGCGCGCCCGAGGTCCAGCGCGTCGAGCGTTGTGAGTATGTGGAACGTCCCGGGCGGGGGCGTGGTCTTCCCTTCAATGACGGAAGGCAGGCTCGGGATGAAGGACCGCAAGGCACTGGAGTCCCGGAGTCCTGCTTCGTCGGGCCTGTAGAACAGCATCGCGAAGACATTGTCGTTCCTTGGAAACGCCATCATCGACTCCAGCGCGTGCATGTTCCTCGCCGGGTTCGCTTTGAACGCGCCGATTTCGTCCGGGCTCGCCGCGAGGCCGTCGGGAATCTGCACCGCGAATGGCAGACAATGCCCGGTGGAGGTGAGGAGCATCGCGAGCTCGGCGTACCACGGATCCAGACGCACCCGGTACGGAGAAACCCTCTTGTAGATATCGCTCACGGGCCGGGGAGTTTTGTCGCGATACACGGAATGATCAACTTGCAGCGTGCCGTTGAAGACTGCGTGCAGGAAATCGGAGAGCCAGTGGCTTGGGTATCCGATGTCCCGGAGCTCGTACATCAGCTTGACGAATACTACGAGATTGTTAGGGAGTTTGATCGTATTCGGGCGGGCTTGCGCTTTTCCGGACCAAATCAGTGATAGGAGGAGACGGGAAAGCCAGGAATGCAGTTGTTCGCGGGAGGCTAGGGATGCCAGCGGTCTCGGACGGGGAGTGCTGGCGAGTGTCAAAGCATCTTGTACTGCTTTGCTGTTTAAGGTACGTATTCCGAGATATCGCTCTAGATCTTTCGGCAGGAGCATGATGTAGCTAATCGCGGAAAGAGATGGATCAGTGTATTGTGTGTTAAAGAACATACGGGACTGACTTGTAGCAGTATTCCTCGTCGCTTGTCCATGTGGGCGAGTTGAATTGGCAATTGGCAGTGGCTCCGGCGCCGTCTACGTCATCTTGCAGGAGAGGCAACGCAAATGTCGCCGTGCTCAAGGTTCCATGCCCATAATCACTACACCCATTCGTATAAGCTATGGGTTGAGAACACAGCGGCAGATATGGCTCACGGAATGTTGCTCAACCACATCCGAGTATACTTTCTCGGGAACTCAGCCGGCCTCCGGTCGACTCCTAGAGAAATCTTGGACAACTCCGTGTTGATTTCGCCGCCGAGAAATTCGATGCACATGTGGTCCTTCAGTTTCTTCGCTGCTGCGGCGGCAGCGTCGAAAAAGGTGCTGAGATAGGAGAATGCGGGACACGCTATGTTTTGCCCTTTTTTCGAGTTTCCGAGGTTGTGCGTCATGTTGAATTGAGCGATTACCTGGACGGACCCGAAAGCGTCGAGGCTCATGTCGACGCATCGATCTTCGGGACTGCTCTGGAAATTGCGCAGGATAATTTAGTAGTGTAAAAGCGAATCAAAAATCAAATGAACATACGAAGATTGTGATGTTGGGTTTCCAAGTCTTGGCTACAGTCACTTTAAGCTTTGTGGGCAACGTTTTGTGAGCTATCAGATGCATAGTATTATAATTCATATAGCTGACCTTTTTGTACTTCGCATCGTCAATCTCAGGCTTCTTGCCTCGCGCTCCGAAGCTCTTGCTATAGTAATCGAATCCAGCGTGTCTTTCAATCAACTCTGGAGGGGGTATGAACGTAGCCGTCCGCCTGAACCACTCCGCCTCAGGGAAGAGCCCCAGCTCAATGTTCTTGTCGAATTGCGTCATCATAAGCACATCGATGACCTCCTCCCTGTCTTCCTTGAGCTTGCGACGCAGGTCCGGCAGCGTCGTCTCCGTCCAGCGCATCGTATTCCCGAGCGTGCGCAGCGCGTGGTCTGGGATCGTCTTCAGCGAGCGCGCGGTCTCGTCGCGCCGCGACTGCAGCGCCTCGCGCGCGCCCATGATGCCCGAATCGAACATCGCCTGGATGTGGTCCGACGCGGAGCCGTACGTGAGGTGCTGCAGGACGTCGGCCGTATTTTTGAGCGTGTCCGTGCGCCAGAAGTCAATCACCTGCAAGATCGGCTGTACGGTGCGTTGGGCGACGTGCAGCCAGGTGGGGAGGCGCGGCGGGTCTTCGGAGAGGCGCGCGCTCGCGTCTTGGCAGAGACGGATGAATCTGCGGGGCGGGTGAGAGGCGGGGTGCAGGGAGGGAAGGGTGCGCGGACCTGGTGTGGACGTAGGTAGGCACGACCCAGCCGGCGTACATGTAGAATAATGTCGCCTGGATTTCGGCGCGCACCATGGGCTCCAGGTCGTCCGTCATTAGTTCTTCCAGCAGCAGATAGAACATGAAGTTCCTTGCGACGATGCCGAAGTGGATATCGTTGATTGTGATGTGTGCTTTAAACGCCGATTTGTGGGACGCGTTGAGCTTCTCGTATTGCTTCTCCAACCCGATGATTGTGGCGAACCCATGGCGGCCTGAAACGTGTGGCACGTCAGGCGAGAAATTGTGTAGAACAGAGATACTCACCGTCACCAATTCCCGCCAGCATGAAAGACAAACGGGATAATTGATCCTTGGATAGCGCGCGTATGTTGATAGCTTCGTCATTATCTGGACCAAAACCAGTCGCGAGGGAGACGATGGGTTCAATGCCGAACTGGTTTCGTAAGCTCTGTGAACACAATGGGTATGAAGAAACATATTCACCACAAAATACAGTTGTTCTGGTTCTCTGCAATATGTTTCAGGCGACAGCGCATTTGAGGCAGGAAAAACACGAACATCATAGGTTTGAAGATGGGCAGCTTGGAGAATCTGATTTTCGCTTCGCGAACAAGGTCACTGTGGTGGCCCAGTCCTCTCTTGATGTTCTTCCAGATTTTCCAAGCCTGAATGACGTCGGCGTTATCTGTGGTCGAAAATCTCTCGAGCTCCTTGATCGCAGGATCGTTCTGCTCGATAACAGAAGGCTGTATACTCCCGTTTTGCACCCCTTGGCTGAGGGATTTCGCGAGACGCGTCGATAGTCTTAAACTCGTCTCGGGGCTAGGCTCGAGAGCCCAGGATCGCAGGATCGCTTCCATGCAACCTGCATAGTCACCGAGCTCATATAACGCAGAGCTAAGGTTGGATGGATACACTGGACTGTTTGGGTCGAGCTTTTCAGCCTAGTGAAAAGTCAGTACGTAGGAATATGTGAGCAAAAAGGGAATCCCGCTACCTCTTTGTAAAACTTCAGAGACCTGAAAAACGCTTGTTATGTACTGCTGAGTCGCAAGATAAGGTTTCATCGATAAATATCACGCACTCTGCCAATTTTCCCTCCTTGAAGAATTTGTTGCCGACATCTTTAGCGTGCAAAGCCGCAGAAGTCATTGCGTCGATTTGAGGTTGGGCAGCTGAGTTGTGAAGAATCAACAGATTGAATCTGGTTCAGATCGAACCAGTGAAGAGGGGGTTGTCTGGAAAGTTACATGGTCATGCACATGCTTTCCGAAACCTGAGAGACATTATTTACGCGTTGCCTAATGGTGTGTGCCATTTAAAGCAGCACATAGTATAAGGAAAGTCTGGCCGCTGCAAGTCGATTTTTTCGAGAATGACCGACAACTTGCCGACGACGTTCGTGAGCATCGCGACAACATCGCGACTGAAATAACGCGACGCGAGTACGCCCGACTTCAATCGAGGTACTTACGTGGTAGTGGCAAAAAACCGAGGGAAGAGTAGAAAAAAGGTGTGTTGACAGTGCGTGATGATGAAGGTTAAAGTTAAAAGGACGGAACACGCGGCGCGCTGGTTGGGAGGAGTGCTGGGTCGATCGGTAGCAAGTTGATCCGGATCAATTACCTTATTAGGTAGTCGGCAGCAAACCCTACGTCGGCTTTGTTTCGGGCGTTCCCCCCATCATCGAAGACCCATGGCACTCCTGCCTTGCTTCTAACTCCAACCGACAGCGGCACCTGCACATACCTTTTCCAATAAACAGTTATCTTCAAAMCCAGCCAGTCTCTCATTCTATGCTGAATTAGAACGAGAGCCGCTCTTCGACTCGRTATTCACTGAGTCTGGAACTGCAGTTGGCTGGACTTGGGCTGGACAGTGGGAGCGTGCAACATAGTAATTACTAGAAATATATCGGAATGCTCATATTTGTCTCCTTTCATCGACAAACCAATAAATACGAGACATATGATGAGCCCGCGCTTACGCTGCCCACGAAATTCGACGAAGTTCATTGATTCTGGCCGCGTTCCCACGGTTCGCCAACCCATCGCGCCCAACGCCGCTACGCGCTTCCAGCAAAATCCCATCCCATTTTACAATACATTTGCGACCCGCAAACCATATGCCAATATTCTATGCAGTAACCCTTGCAGCACRCTCAGTGACCTATGAGAGCGCGATAATCTGACATACATTTATATTTAGGCGCCCACATACAGTGCGCACTGCCAAGTTCTCTCCGTTTCTGGCAGTTTGTGGACTACAAATATAAGCATCGGACTCATCGTTACAACTCACTAGACAAAGTAAGTTCATTATCGTGCTTCAGAATCATACCATGGCAATTTTTGTTGTCAGATGAATAAAATCAGAATATAAAAAAAACTCAGTACAAGCGGCAGAACGAAACAAGGCTGGATCAAACAGACGACGCTTGAGGGAGCTGAGTTTGTTTTCGCTAATAAGTACTCTGGCATTATCGTCTGGACCATGACCGCACAGTCAGCTTGCAATCAACACACATTGTGCAAACTTGAACATTCCTCAAATTTCTGGCAAGCCAGAATCTTCTTTGCGCAGTATAATAATTCAAGCAGGGACTATGCTTCCCTCGAACGGGCACCCAGATTCGGAGGCCAAAGAAAAAGAAAAAGATTAGAATTAATATTCCGGGTGGTATGTCTTGGGTTGTCACTCCGAGCAAACCACACGATCCGAGATGGACAGTACTAATCAAATAATAACTAGAGTTTCAATAAATCCTTGTATTATCTTAATATGTAACAAATTGTTTAACGAGGTGAGGTGTGCCCCCTCGTCGATGGTGGCATCAGTCCGGGTGCATCTATGGCGTGAGGAAGTCGGAAGCGGCTGTCRGGAGATGCGAGCCATCTCAGATCGGATCGGACTTGCTACCCATCGACCATGGACTCGGTTGGGAGCGCAACGGCGCACAATTCCAAATTGGGAAGCGGGCTTTATAAGGGCCGGCCCCGAGACTTTTCCTGCTCTTCCTCAACCATCACCAGCGCATCGCAGCCAGAAGCCTCTGTCTGCGCCCACCCATATCGTCGTCCACACCACAGTTTTATGCTAAATAGGCCCTCCGAATTACCCCAGACAGACGCCCATCTCCAATCCCTTTCTAAAGCTACCCCCAAGTCCAAAAGCCAGCATGGAATCAGCAAAATTGGCTACCCAATCCTCCTTGACGTTCCCGTCGAGACGCTCACCGGGATCACCTCATATCTCGACCCGCCGTCGCTCTTCTCGCTCGCCAAGGTCAACAAGCACCTTAATCACCTCGTAAGAGACGACAATACCTGGCGACGCGCGTTTGCCCTCCAATTCTTGGGCATTGGGCCTGAAGGCAATCTCGATGACGAGAAGATTCTCCTGCTGCGGCGTAGTGAGCGCTCGTGGCGCCAGGAGCTAATCGCGCATTACACGCTCATAAGGTGAGTTTGGCGTGGGGTTTGTCCTTCCCAGCCACTTACATATGCTGCTCATAGACGTTGGGAACGCTCTCGGAATGTGACCACTGCGCATGTTCCAGTCCACTCGCCTATATCCGGAATGCGCCTGCTGTCGTCGCACGCGCTCTTGACGTCGTCCATCACATACGGAATAGTCGCACGTTCCGTCCCGCTCACTGGGAAGGTTCTGTCTGGCTATCTGGATGCATCCGGAGTGCGCGCCGGTCTGGGCATAGGCAACCCCAACGCCGAGTTCACGCCCAATGTGTCATCGTGCGCGATGTCGTCTGACGGTGGCACCGCCAAAATCGTATGGGGGTCTAGAGCGGGTCATCTTATCTTTACCACCGCGCCACGCGCCATGGAGACGAGCAGGCGCAGCGCCGCAGACATAAAACGGTGCCCTGCCGCAGACGAACACAACGGCGCTGTACTCGACGTCCAGTGGGTTGACACGTCAAATGGCTGGGTCATTTCCGGCGGCGCGGACAGCTGCGTCAAATTATGGGACGCCAAAACAGCGAGCTGTCCATGGACATCGGGGCCCAACTTAATTACTTTTGTCCCAGATCGCTGTTTGAAGGTCGCGGCCTGCTCACAGTATGGATTCATCGTCAGTGTGCATGCCAGCGGCGATATACACCTCTGGACCGGGTTTGACTTCAGCGTGCCAGCCCGCACATTCAGTGACGTCAAGGCCTTCTCCATCCAGTGTCCGATCCGGACCTCGACCGAAGGGTACGATGCGCAGCTCCCCCACGATGTCAAAACGCTCTGCGTCGATCCCGTGTACCCGTCGCCGGCCATTCTCGTGGCCTACCAAAACGATCCCTTCTTTTACCGCGTCCGCGTCGATCCTGCCTCCGGCCACACAGACACGACGGCATTCGGCGACCCATTCTTCGGCTCGACGTCCGTCGTCGTCCCCTTCTTCCGCGCGGAGCCGGAGCAGTCGAGCTTCGTGCTCGTCGGGGACCACCTCGGGTGTGTCAGCCTCTATGCCTGGGACACGGACGCCGCGCGCGCCAGCGCCGCTACGCAGGCCATCGGGCCCACGCGCAAGTTCGAGGCGCACGCCGACGGCGCCACTGTAACTGCCATCGCGTGGAACGGCCTGACACTTGTCACGGGCTCCGTGCGCGGGACGACCCACGTATGGGACGCGCTGACGTTCGCGCCCCTGCGTGCGTTTGCGAGCCCTGTGCCCCGGCTGCGCGGGCGCGCGGCGCACCCCGGCGTTGACCTTGTCGAGCGCGAGAGCGTGCGCCATATTTTGATCAGCGCGGAGCGGGATGCGCTGTTCGTTGGTGTTGGCGACCGTGTCATGGCGTGGCGCGCGGGACCGGTGCCGAAGAGCGTCCCGGGCGGCGTCAGAGGCAGACATTCCGGCGGTGCGTTGGGGAAAAAGAGGGCCTTAAATGCCAAGTATTTAGGTATGTCTTCCATCGTAAATAACCTTGTGCGAGTTGCTCATCGTTGGACAGGCCAACTCGAGCTGCACCAGACGATTCAGGAGTCACGGAGCCTTTTGAAGGAAGAACTGAAAAGCTCGAAGAAGTCGTTTGGGCGCGAACAGGAACATCGAGCGGGTCTGAACAACCTCGGCCTGAGCGAGGCGGAAGCGGTCGAATATGTGCTTATGCTCAGCCGAGACGAGGCCGCCGCAAACGCAGCTGCCAGTTCCTCGTCGTCCTTAGCCGTCGAGGAGGGCATCTTCGAAGGCGACTTCGATGACGACGACTTCACATCGCAGACAGAGGACGATAGTAGAAGCACAGCGAGCAGTCGCCGCCCAAGCACCAGCGCCAGCGCGAGCACCTCGTCGGGCGTCTCCGCCACGCGCACGTACTCTTCGTCGTCCTCCGCGTCGTCGTCGTCGCGCCACTCCGTCGCGTCGCACCGCTCCGGGCTGACGATGACGACTGGCGGGCGGCTCATCCCGCGCGTCGCGCCCGCTGACCCGAGCTCGAACGAAAAGATCCGCGTCTCTCCGCCGTTCCGCGAGGAGCCCATGGAGGCCGGCCCCGCGCGCGACCCGGGGGACGACGCGGCGGGTACGCGCATGCACATCGCGGAGCACTACTTCCCGCCGATCGCGAGCGCGGGCACGAGCCCCGTCCCCACGGGCGGCGGCGCCGCGGTGCATGCGGCGTCGCACGCGCTGAGGCGCATGGGCTCGAGGACGCCGCCCGGTGCTGTGTCCCCGGCGCCCGGCGGGAGCCCGCAGTCTGCTCGCTCGTCTGCGTGGAGTGTGCCGCTGCGCGCATCCGGTGGGTCGGCGGGGGCGAGCCCTGTGTCGTCGGCGTCGGCGGCGCGCGGTGCGTGGGCGGGGCCGGCGCGGGTGTCGCCGCCTGCGTGGGCGGCGCAGCAGCAGAGTCGGGGTGGGAGCGGGTCGAGTGCAATCACGATTGACACGTCGCCCGCTGAGGAGATGGACGACGATCTGCGCTTCGCGCTTGAACTCAGCTTGGTCGAGGCAAGGAGCCGGGGCGAGGCTGCGTGAGGACGAATAGAGGGTCGTCTTCCGATTGTGATGCCAAAGATGCATCGTGGACAATTTCTTTTCTCCTACGCATATAAGTTACTAAACCCCAAAAAACATGGCTTCCTTCGATTCTTAGATTTGATACAGGCTGCTAGAAAAATATGTCTTGAACTAGACCTCCGATACTTCTCATGATAGACTAATCAAATTGATTTTTTCTTTTTAAAAAAATCGAGCCTTGTTGATTATTACGGATCAAAAGAGCGTCTTTGTTTGACCATGCACATATGGACCCCATGCATAAGTATACTAGTTGAATCGTGCCATCCATATTTTATTAACGTGCAGTACCTAGTAGTTAATCCTACAATGCAGAGAAAAAAAGCTGATGCGCACACGGATGCACATTACTCAGTGATTAAGTTAATATGTAAATGAAAATGGATGAGAAAATCAAGAAGCAGTCCCTCCGATGCCCATCAAGAATGCTACTAAGGTCAGGTCGAAGGTTATCTACTTCGTCGTTGAATCACAGTGATAGTGATTGATCCCCAACGATGGGTATTAGGAAGGGCTGTCTGGACCACCCCTCGACGGCTACTGGTGAACACCGACTCCTGCTGTACGAGATTTTGTAAATCTACTGGTTTGTCGAATAAAAAGAGCTTAAAAAAGCCAGCCTCCATGTCGTAGTCTTCTCCAACGCAGAAGCCAAAGGGATGTACGGATGACCCCACACCTACTCCATAACCGATGGTCATAGATTGTCCTTTCGATGGCCACGAGGACTCCGCTTTTTCTACGGGAACGACATGAGAATAGCTTTGTGCTGAATTGGCAAACCATCAGAAAGTAAAAGCGGGAATATGTGGGAAATCTAAGCTCACTGATGGTAAACTCAGTATTGTCAAAATAAAGCAGGACCGGGAACACTACTTCGTCATGTTCGGTATTGTTTGTCACTTCGAAGCCGTATATCGCCGGGGCCTGAGGGTTCGACGTTACATTGATATCGATAACGTTGTTTTGACAGAGGTTTTGGGCATCATTCACTTTGACGATTCGTGGGTGGCCAAGTCCAGTGTCCCGCACTTGGAAAAATGAGATGGAGATATTGTCGAACAAATGATCATAAAAGTTGCTTGTCCGTTTGAGGTGACGGTAGTAGTGGGAAAGGCCCTTCAGGATACGAGCAAGGTTCTCGTCTGTGTCATCAACTAAACGCGGCTTGAGAAAAACATTTTTCTTCAGTAGATCCTGGTCTACGACTTGAAAGCGAAGTTGCTTCGCGGCGAGTGAGATGGAGATATGGGGACCACTGCTAGCGTCCGTGAGTACGGTACACAATCCTAGTGCGTCGACACGCAGTATCAGTGCGGACTCCCCCTCGTTGATGTGAACTTTGAGGTGCTGCATAAGCTTTGCCGTCTTTGAGAGTACTGCAGCAGCGTTGGGGTGGTATTTGAGGTAGAGTGTAGAGCCCGACACTAGCTCGAGATCTGAAGTGTCGCTGTGAACCTTGGTTATCATGACAGTCGCAATCGGCTTCTCTTGATGGCCCTTCGATCCACTCTCATAAACAAGCAACTGGTCGCCTTCGCAAAAACCATGGAATTCGCCCCCATTTAAAGTTAATGGAGTGTCTTGCGCGGCAGTCAAGTTGAAGAAGTTCTTTGTATATGGTGACGTATAGCCTTGGAAGAAAGGTCGTGACTCGGAATAAAGTCCTTCGCATTGGGGACTTTGTCTGGAGCGAAGTATATAGTCTGTCAGTACATAATTTGAGGCCCAAGCTGAGATCAATCGTTTGCTAACCCTTGAATTTCTTTCTCCAGGCGTTCGATAATCTGGGAGCACAAAATTTTGTTGGGACCGAGGTTGTTGAGAAGCTTGAGCAGAGCATTTGTGAAGTATCCCTGGCCCCATCTTTCTTTAGCGAACTCGTCTGATTTGCAGGCAGAAAATAGCACATATGAGCTGGAGCCAGTGTCCTTCAGAGCGGTAGGGATGGTGGATAGTGCTCTCTTTCCTCCCCATATCTCTTCATCCAAGTCGTCGGGAACATGCCAATCGGTTAGCTCTGGGCCTGCTCGGGTAATTTCTCGAGAGTTGGGATCATCGGAAGCCGTCAAAGTGGATTTTCCTCGTACAATTGATGCAGAATGGCAACAGTCGAAAACAAGGGTCTACTCATGATGTTAGATTCGAGCGCAACATAGCTGGTGCGACGTACAATCCTATTCCCTTTTGATTTAGAGACTTTATCGAGTAGAGCTGCCAAAGTATAATCAGGAATGCCCATGTGCTGGAAGTCTTGAGAATCTTGATCGAAATCGGAGGGGATAAGAAGTTCAACGCGCTCTGGGCATCCAGGCAAGCTGGCCATTCTGAGGGGCGGCAGAGCTCGCCACCCATGTCCGGCATAAAAGATCAAGATGGAATCGTCCCTCTTTATATCAGGGTTTTTTGCTAGGTTTTGGAATGCTTCGATAATATTGCATCGTGTGGCTTCTTTGTCGAGAAGTAATTTTATGCGACTTTCGTCAACTTTGAGAGTATTCTGCAAATAGAATTTGAATCTTTCTGCGTCTGAGACTGCACCGCGAAGTCTCTGAAATATTGTAGAGCTGTATATATGGCATTGAATTTTGATTCGCGCAAGGGCCTGACGTGCCGTCTCACTCAACGGTGTTTATTCCAATCAATAGAGCGAAAAGGCTACGCAAGATAGAATACTTGGATTAATATGATCTGGGGCATAGGAGTTAAATATTAAGACCCACCTGGCTTCGCCTGTGTTCGTATGAGCAATATTCTGACTTAAGGTAGCGTCAGCACGAAGGTTTGTATGTCATGTCATTTGTATGTAAGTATCGTGAATCTCAGAACACTGTGACTTACCTGGAACCTCTTCCCCAGTTCAGTGCAGATGAGATTCTGGGAATAAAGTTGAGTTTAGTAATATACATGTTGGGTTGACTCGGAAGTGTGATATCTACATTGCTGAGATGGTTGTAGTGGCGAAGGTCCACAAACTACGGGGTTCAGAGATGACAACGGATAAGTAAGCGTGAAGATGAGTATCCAGATTCCAGATATACATCGCTGCTCGTACCATTGAATCTTTTGGCGAAGACCCATGTTGCTACTAGTGATTATTTATTGACAGAGACGGAGGTAGTCCTTCAAGAATATTCCAGGTATAGTGAGCTCTAGAAAGATACAAGGAAGCGAGCGCTTTTAAAGGGGTTGAGGCAGTTGAGATCGGTCTTGCAAGACTCATTGAATGGGCACGTACAAAGTATAAAAAAGACTCGATCTGTAAGCCGTTGGGCGCTGGAGATTGGATCGCTGAGCGCTTGTTTGTGAGCGAATAGAATGAGGCCGTGTGGCCGATTCAACCATGCTGCATACCCATGGTGTCTAGGAAAGTTCGGAAAATTATGAGCTATATATGTATAGATTGCGACAGAGGAAACGAGGGCGCCTTCTGTTCGCGAGCGCACCGACTCTGTGAACGTTGGAAAGGCGGAGCCTTGATCTAGATTTCAATCATAACAGATGCAGGTATGGTTGGAGACTCACTCGATTAGTGTTCACAACAATCTCGCCCACTTCAGGTGATAAGGCCCTGGAGAAGTTGTGCACCTGAGGATAGCTATTCTGACCGGTGTTGAATCTGCGTCGATAGCATAACCAGTAACATTCAAAGTAAATTTAGCTACAAAACAAGTTACTTGTAGGAGGCGTACCTATGGATCAGACATTCAATGTATGGTCGATCGTTTGAGTTTAATGACCCTACCAACGAATTGATATGATGGAACAACGGCAAATTGAAAGAATTTCATGTCTGCTATGTCTATCTTTTGTTGGAATCTGAATTTGGCCCGTTTTGAATCCGGTTGGAATTATCGATACTGCCTTGAGCAAGTGAATAGAGTAAGTGGAGACAAAAATGCGCTCGTCTGGTTTGGGCAATGAGCTGTAGTATGGGTCAAGTGTGCTGGCCTCGTTTTCAGTACCCAGTGCCCACCGCGCCACCGATCAACTTCGCCGGTGGTGGAAACAGTCGCCAAAAGAATATGTTCATTCGCCTGTGCCTTCTAGCTTGTTTGCACGTTGCCTGTGACTTGTTTGCAGTAGAAAATCGAGGAGGCCAGTGGCCCGCGCAGGAGGCACCATTGTGACAGCGTGTCAATGTCGGAACAACATTTTCGTGAAACGGATGTGATTACCAGAGGCTGATACAGCCTGAGGCTGGGATTCGTGGTATGACCCCGTACAAAGCATGGTAGATCTCGGGACAACGTTTGTGATAGAAGGGCGATTGACAAGCCTGAGTAGGTGGGCCAAGTCACGGTGCACCGGTACCAAATAGGTCAGGACAACCGGCTGAAAGTATATGACATTCAAGTTATTGCGACAAGGACAAGACAAGGAAATAACATGAAATTATTACTTATCAAGGAATGATTTGAACCTCCGTTTACTGCTGCGCTCGCAATCTTATTGTTGCCCTTTTGAGTAGCTTCGAGCGTTGTCGATTCGATGAGCGCATGTATACCCATTTTCTCATATCTACTCCAATTCCAGGGACCGCTACACTGCTCTCCGATCGGTCATTGTGCGGACGATGCACCCCACACCCGCGACCTCCGTCAGCTGCGAAATCAATCAGCACCGTTCGAAGGCGCACAAGGCAGCGACGCACCTTTTCGTGCCACCCGAGGAGCACGCTCCCGCTGACGTCGCCCCAGCCGGGCATCGCCATGCCCTTGTAGAGGTACTTCATCAGCGTGTCCTGCGTGTCGAGCGAGAGGCTCTTGATCACGCCCGTGATCTCCGTCGCCTTCGTCGTGTTCAGGATCGTGAGCAGCGTTTGGAGGGTGATAACCTAGGCTCGCCGTGAACATCAGGCTCAGCGCACATGCAACGTACGGGCGCGGGCGCCAACAAAACGCAACGTACCTTGGCCTCCTCCACGTTGGGCCCGTACGGCGCATCGTCGAGGATCACGGACAGCGCGCCGGGGATGTCGTTCCTGCGGGCACGTCAGTTGCTGCGGCGCGGCGAGCGAGACGCACGGGGGTGAGGGGGGCGACGCACTTGGCGAGCAGGCTGCGCACGGCGGTCTGCCGCTGCTTCGCGTCGTCGAGGACCGCGGCGGGGTCGCGCGAGTCGGCAGCGTACAGCTCGGTCTCCTGTAGGACGTCCTCGTCGTAGATGTCGATGTCGACTTTGCGGAAGGCGCCTTCCATTGTTCTGCGGTTGTTGGGGGGCGGTGGGGCGGGTGTTGGGGTATTCAAGAGAGATTGGTGTGGACGGTGTAATATCTATGAAGTAGATCTATGGTCGTCTCTGAGAGGCCGGTAATGATCAATCTCATCTCGCGCTTATTTGGATTTGTTGTCCCTATTCCTATTGCATGTACTCAACATGTACTAAAAGTACTGCGGCTTCACATTAATTGCTCGACAAATTGCGGGTGACCAAGGACGCATGGAAACATAATACATATATTTCTTTCAGATGGCAATGTAAATCCTTTGAAGCAAGATACAAAATACAAAAAGAACAGGAGAATAATTGTACGCGTTCTTGTTGTACATGTACAAGATACAAAACCGACCTCCAGAGCGTTTATGTTTGGAGTTATATACTATGTGGTTCGTTTCCGTAAAGGAACATGGGGCCAAAGAAGGGTGTCCAAGGGATGCATAATGGGAGAACAATTCGGGATGTGCATGTGGCGCAGGTCACGTAGAGTATACGCAAAATACTGCGATATTATAGATAAAGGGAGCAGGGACGACAACGACAGCGCGAAAGGAAGATATCAAAGCGATAGATAACATTTCATTTATGTTCTACATGACCACGCAGGATTTAGCGGGAGGGTCGGCTTGGTTTGGTTCTGTCATCTTTTCGATTTCTTGCAAGCAGAGTTCAAAGACCTTGCCTGTGCACCGCAAGATAAGAATGGTCAGAATTGACGGAAAAAATGTAAGGTGGATGTACGCACCGACGTTGATATTGTTCTTCGCGCTCGTCTCTATCCATGCGCAGTCCATCTCCTTGGCCAGCTTGTCCCCGTCCTTCGAGTCAACCTGACGCCTGAAAGCAGAGCACAGCTCAGCGCCCGTCCACCTGACGGCCGGATATACCTCGCGCAAAATGGGAGGGACTTACGACATCGAGAGATCGCTCTTGGAGCCAACAATGACGCACGGGATCTTGCTAACGCCGCAGAAGTCGACGATCTTGTCGTACACGGTTTGGATCATGTTGAACGAGTTGCGCGACGCAATCGAGTAGACGAGTACGTAGCCGTGTATCCCGATCGCGTACTGCGAGTTTATCGGCGAGTATTCGTCCTGTGCACGCCACTGGTCAGCGGGGCGCCGCGCGGCGGGGCAGGACCCGCACCTGGCCAGCAGTGTCGATAATATGGCAGTCATACTCGACGCCCTTGTACACGACCATCTTCGAAAACGTCGACTCGATCGTCGGGTAGTACGAGTCTACGAAATGGTTCTAGAGAGGCGCTCAGCCAGATGCCATCGCACGCAGTGGTACGCCCCACCTCGATGAACTGTTTCACAAGCGACGATTTTCCTGCGCGGGATATAAATAAGCATATAGATTCGTTTCTCCCCGTTGACACGGTCAGCTCCAGAGGGTATTTTGGCCAACGACGCTAGAAGGCTGCCAGGGCTAAGGCGCCCGCAGGCGGGACCGTGCTTGGAGCCAGGTGTATATGTTGAGGTACTCACCGACGGAACGAGAACCCAGCACAGCGATTTTTCTCTTCTTGAGGGGGCTGGGGGTTGCCATGATGAAGAAAGCGAAAGAGCGAAAGAAGGAGATAAGAGGAAAATAAAAGAGAATTAAACAGGCGCAGGGGCGAAGGCTCTGAGAAACACTGGAGATACGGTGGAGAAAGACAGGCCGGGGTGCAGTCACTCATTACAAGGCTTTGGCTGTGACATCGTGATCCGCCCCTGAGTTCCACATTTGTTCCACAATCCAGCGTTGACGTTGTTTCTGGATCCACAGCGACCAAGTTGTGTCCAGTCGAATATTTCACCCTTTGCTTACAAAAAATGAATCGCTTGTCCGTATAATGTACGGAGGACTGTTTATATTATAAGATATACAATAAATACACTATATACCAAGGAATATGCCTGAATATGCGCCGTCACATCCCATCGAGAAAGCAACCAAAACGTCCACAGCAAGGAGAAATTAAAAACGGGCATCGATTAATATCGGAGCAATATTGGAGGGCACCGCAAGAAGCACGGCGGATTAAGTTCACTGGTGGAACTCGAGGCAGTTGCTGCACATCCCCTTCGGCTTGAACGGATTCTGCCTAAAGTTTTCGCAGACGCCGCCAGCACCGCCGCTCAGCTCGATCGCGCTCTCGAACGGCGACCGGTCGTACGTGCCCTTGCCGCCGATGCTAGCTGCGCCCGCGCCCAGCATCGACAGCGACGCCGACGACGCGTGGCTGGAGCGCGAGATTATCGACGGCGCGGCCCCGGGGAGCCGGCGCTCGGGGATGGGGGGTGTCGCCGGCGTGTGGCTAGGCGCGCGCCGCGGCGGGGGCGGCGGCGGGATCTTCTTCGTCGGCGTGGCAGCGCCGCCCCCGCTTGCATACGGCACACTCGGCTCTGCGCTCTGCGACCGGTTGATCAGCGGCTGGTGCGCGGGGTCGAGGGAGTTCAGGATGCTGCGCTTCGACGGCGTCGCAGGTTTCGACTGCCAGCTGCTGTCGTCATCAAAATCAGGCATCGGCCTGCGCACCGGAAGCGGCGGAGGGAAGTTGAAATGGTTGTCGTCGCCGTCGCCGTCGTCTTCGGTCATGCTCTCCGCGGCACTGTCGGTGATGCTTGCTTGGTCGTTGAACGCGCCGTAGAATACGGGGCTCTTGTTCGCGGCCATTGGTGTTGCGCCGATGATGTGCTCGTCGTCTACGTCGCTTGCTAGGTAGCGGTCGTGGTCGCTGTCATACCCGCGGTGACCGGGATGTAGATTAAGCGGGTTTATCTTGTGTGGCCGACTTTTCGAACCAAGAGGCTGGGTGTAGGACGCCGGGAACAGCCCCTGCTGGCCATTCAGCTCGCCCATCCACCAATCATCCAGCACCTCGTTGACAACAACGATTTCATTGCCGGTCTTGAAGCTCAGTTCGTCGGAAGAGCCCGAGAAGTCGTACATGGCGCGCACAATCTTCTTGTCCTGCAACGAAGGAGGCTTCAAGATCTTCGGCAGACTCTGCGAAAGTAGTGTGGGGGTCGACAGGTTTTCTTTGGATTTGCTTTTCGACGGACGGCGGGTGAGCCCACGGAAGCTGGACGACTTTCTGACCCTATGAATTCCGTCCTCGCCCTGGTCTGCGGAAGTAGCTGATGCTTCGCCATCGTCCAGCGTGGCGAATGCCTCCTTATCCTTGCTCTTCTTGCTAGTGCCGCGGCTGCCAGTGACAGATTCGACAGCACTCGACGCCCAGCCTGTGACACTCATCTTGCGCGGTTTCTCGGAGCTTTCTTTCTCCTTCTCCTTCTCGTCAGAGATAGAAGCAGAGACACTGTCCTTCCGTTTTCTTGAGAGGCGAGAGGCAGGACGTGAAGGAGGTCTACTAGCATTCGACCCACTTCGTGAATGTCTGTTGGAAAGCGAAGGTCGGCGAGGGTTTAAGTCCTCGTCGTCCGAAGAATCGGCAGTTGTCGGCGTAGCGGAGGCGGATCGATCTTTGCCGTTCTTATTAACGATGCTGAGTCTGGAAGTAGAACGGATGGCAGGAGCTTGGCCGTTCGCATTCGTGGCCTTGCGGCGCTTCGGGTCAGATCTACGATGAGTAATAGATCAACAAGTGTTGAAATTGTGGGTCAGGGTAACCTGCTCACTGGCTCAGCCAATCAGCCTTCACATCCATCAAAACATCGAGATATGACTGAATAAAATTCATCTCTAAATCGAGGAATGCAGTGAGCTCCTGGTGTTGGTTATGTTCGTTTTCTTGGATAGCATGAGTATGAGCCCGCATATCTTCTGCTGTTTCTTCACTAAAACATACGTCAGATTATAGCATAGAGAAAGAGCCTACAAGCCACGTACTAGCGCTGCCTAGCCCGTTCCAGTTCATCTTCTGCTTCACGCCTGTCTTTCTCCTTTTTGCTGTTACTATTCTGGAGCTTCTCGAATTTGACAGTAGCAGAATCGTATATCGTCCTAAATGGCCGTACATCAGCCAGCCTACTCAGCACACGACGAACAGTGCATACCGTCTGTTCTCCAGCTTCTTCTTCAGCGCCTCGTACTCCTTGATCTCATCCTTGAATCGTTCCATCGAAGCAATGAATGTATCCTTGAAAGTCAGTGCGTAGGCCTCCTGAAGAGTAGCAACTTTGCAATGTGCCCGTCCGAGTTTAATCAACGCCCTCCCTGCACGCCAACATGAGTCAATTGATTGCAGGACTGGGGTGTGCCACACAACACGCACCGAACATCGAGTCGTCTTTGAACTCCTCGCCGTGGCCGATCATGACGAGCCCCAGGGAGTCCACAGGGAGCATCTTCTCCTCTTCCGTGAGCGCCTCGCTCGACTTGGTCTTGGACAGGACGTGGTGGTAGGCCTCGGACGCCGTCATCAACCTTCACGCCATAATTAGCACGGCTGGGCTGCTATCGCCCGTCAGCCACTGTGGCGCTCAACGCACCTCTGAATGCCCTCCCGCCGGAGCTGCACATCCTTCTCGAGCTCCAAAAATTCGTCGTCGACCGGTGCTTTCTCGCGCGTGGAGATCACTTCCCCCGCCCACTAGAAAAGAACAGCGAAAGTGGCATGATGAGCGCACGGAACAGCACCCTGAGTTTGAATAGGAAGCCAACCTGGCGTAGCCGTCCTAACTATCGTATAAAAGTCAGCAATCGACCGCATAAATTTACAGATGCGACATGCCTGTTTGCTGGCCATCCTGTGGTCGTTGTGTTTGAAGATAAAATAAGTTATGAGGTGGCTCGAAGTGGGTCTATAACTGAATTATGACGGGGGATGCCGAGCCAAAGCCGAGCCACGTCCGCCGATCACTGTTCTCCATATTTAGCATTTCTCCGGCCTCGTCACTTGCAAGTCACTTGCAGAAGGGTTCTCGTTTAAGTATCTCAAGGATCGTCTACTGCGCTCCTTGTTTCATGCTGAATTACAAGGACTTTGAACTCGTCGAGGACTGCCGGCAGCAGACATATCCTCACCTATCCAACTATATTTCCAACAACCCCAACCCACCATCTGCCCACCAACAAATCCAGATGACGTCGGAGGACTCGGGGCCTGAGAGTGACTGACTAATGATCCACGAGCCCACACCGTCACTGATCAGTTGCGAGGCGGCGACCTTGTTCATGCTCAACAAAAGTGCAAGAACAACCCCTTCGCCATAGCACCTGTCCACCGTAATTGGAACAAATAACTAAGGACACTAATCCTTATACTGATAGCTGGAAACACAGTTGCTCGTCATAAAAACCTATTCGATGCCATCGATAAAATCTGGACACATGATTAACGCTTCGGGTTCGGCTGGACATACATACTCAACGACTTGTCATGGTCAGCGACACTGCGTAGACAATGCATGAAAGGAGGACCCGAATCCATTGTTCAGCTAACAAGTCGTACGACCGGTAAACGCTGTCTAGCAAATGCTGCGGAATGCTGTTCTGCTCTTGAGTAACAAAGTCAATAATAGAGTATCAGCACGCGGATAAAATATGTGATCCGGATTTGACAACACACCTCGACAAAGATGGATTACGACGCGGGCCCACCATATCAATCAAGCGGGTGGGCATAGAACAAAAAAAGGTATCGAATGGATTATAATAAGTAGACGAACACATACAATGATACAAAACATATTCTTGATCGAAACACCGCCAGATCAGGACAACACGTCTATGACATGCCCTTCCCCGCGAGACGGGCACCTTCCGAGATAGCCACAGCCTGATGGTGACCACGACAAAGATTAGAGGTGTAAAGGACACCAAAAGACGAATGCGCACCTCTTCCACCCACGGCAGCTGGAAGAATTCGCTGCGCTTCAATTCCTCCTGGCGCACAGTTGCACCTTCAGATGGACCACTGCCCATGATATTCTCCAGATCCCTCGATTGCGACTCAAGCCATGTCTGTATGAACTGCGCAGGGTCGTTAGCGAATGACTCGAGGAAAGTGCGCTTCATATGTGAGTTTTGCAAAGATTGTGCTAGCAGGGCAATCTGCGAAGAACCAAGTCAAAATTGCGGTTCTGCGGAGAAAGTATTTGTATAATACCTCTTCGTCTATCTTCAGCAGCGTCTGGGCTGACTCCTTGCTGGCGTTCACGGTTACCGCCATCCTGTTCTTAAGGGCCGTATCTTCCGTCTTGATCTCCACGTCCCATGCTGAAGGCCGCTCTGGCGGTGGAACAGTGGGGTTAAGATTGTAATGTAAAATAATTGGGTCGGGGGCTACGAGAAAGCGGTTGACCAGGTCTGGAAGTTTTGTGAAGCCAATGCTCTCGGCGCCAAATATCTACCAGACGTCAATTTCAAAATCAGAGCAACGGGAAAATGACACACGGGTCTCAGTTTGTCATCTGCGCGGATTATGCGTCGGTCTACTTTGTCCTGCAGCCCTTGCAGTTTGATGTAATTCCATAGTGTCTGAATGACACCTATGCGACTTTCCTCTTTGATACCAAGGACGCTACCTGTTTTGTTGCTTGAGTATTCAATAATATCGATAAAGAATCCATGTCGCCCACCGAGTTCTGGAAGTACTTTGTATTGATCAGGGAAGTGGTCCAGATACATAATTACGCGAATTTTGGTGGGCAGGTCCCCAGTTCGCCTGACAGTAAAGCCATCGAATACGGGATTGTGGTGACCAGTCGCTCTCGGCCACTAAGAAGTAACATTCGTGAACAGGTTGAAGGAGACAGAAAGCCACTCACCTCGACGATGTTGCCGTCCGGATACAGCCCTGGATCACGGTCTAACTCTATGACCATACGCTTTATCATTGTCGAAAACTTGCGCGGTGGATTTTTGTCTTTATGCCGCTGATTTGCAGGCTAAGGCAAGGATGTTTGAGCGCGCTTCTGCATCGCATGAATGCAAACGTAACGCACCTCCAGCAGCCTTCCTTCAATCTTGAACGCCCATGCAGGGATGCCTTCCCCTGTCTCGAAGTTCGTCACGGCGGGCATGTCCGACACGTTCTGCCAGAGCTGGCCAGAGACTGTGTGGCTCATGAATATCCGGAGCGTCCGCGTTGTCTAGGAATAAACAAACGAAGATCAGCCATTGCCTAGTCCCAATATTCCCCCAACACCGGCCATTTGATGCGTCTTAGGTACACTTACCGTGGGTGTCCTAGCCATCGCGTCCTGGACCTCGACCCGCTTCCTCGTCATCGTCCAATCCAGCTTCCGCTCCATCTCCAACAGGTCTTGGTACATACGCGAGTCCTGCGCAAAATCCGGGTTCTGCAGAATGACATTGGGAATGGATTTGTCCAGAAGTTTTCTTTTCCTGTCAGACGATGTCAGGCTTGCACAGTGACGGTGTACAGGAACAAGGGCGAACTTTGCGGCCTTGGGACCTTCCATGGTTGAATGTCAGTGAGCGCAAGATGGGGAGTGTGACCGTTATGCTTGTAACGCGTTCATGTGAATGACCCTAACCCTAAGAAACCAGTCGCTTCGACCTTAACCGAACGCACCGTCTATCCGAACGGCTACTTACATAGGTGCCATTGTACAAGCTCCATTTAGTATATTTCAGGGACATGCGCTCTATAAATGACAGAAGGAGTGGGGTTTGTCGTTCGAAAGAGAAAAAACGACTTTGACGTTATGTAATTTTTGTTTGATATTTGTAGTAAAACTTGGTCAAGGCTCAAAACCCCTCAAAACACTTTCTTTCAAATGAGAACGAGTCTATTCACGGAAGTATAACTGTATATTCTGCACTGTGGACGCTTCCAGTATTTATGTCTACACGTACAAAGGCGTTTGCATCTGGGAGCGATCACTGACATCTTCCAAGACCTCCGAGGAATTCTCATCCAGGCTTCTCTTCTATGGATCCGATTTATTTCTGCCGCATTGTGGCCCCGTGGATAAATAGAACGCCTCTGGATTGGCCCCTAGAGCCGAGTTCCAGTTTCACAACATAATTAAACAATCCAGGATTGGATCGAAGAGATGTACCCCATTTCTGCACCTCCAGCTTCTTCCTCCCTATCACGAGGGGCAGTCCTATTTGAATTTCTACCCGATGTTGTTTCGTAAGGATATGGCTGTTGCCACATATGCAGCAATCCCGCCTCCACGAGGAATTTTTGACGGAGAGGTTGTATCGCGAAGCCTCTGAAGGTTATGAACATTGGCTTGGAGCGCCGACCTCAATCCTTCGATGTCGATGAGTATCAGCGCAAAGCCATCAATCACGGGCGCTTGATTATGCACAGATCACATTGTGTTGAAATCGCGCTGCATTGCCCAATTGTAGACTTGATTCAATGCGTTCAGCATTCGCGACGAAATAACCTAAAGTATTCAACCTCTTCGGCAATCGTTGCAAGTGTTACAATGGAGCATATTGTGGAATAAACTGTTGCCAGTGCAAGCAGACTAGTAATTGTATAATTTCAAAACTGGGGATGCGTGTATCTCTTGCTTGACGATTCTTCATGAATAGCCTACTAGATGATCATGAGGCCTTGGTCTCGGTGGTGGGCTCACGAACTCAAGCCAAGTAAGTAATCGGATTACGTTCAAGTTTTCGTGCTGAGCAAAAGAAAAATGCCATGGCAAAGATCGGAGCGTATATTCAGTTTTCGTGCCGTACTTCTCGAGTGCTGGGTCGATCGGTAGCAAGTTGATCCGGATCAATTACCTTATTAGGTAGTCGGCAGCAAACCCTACGTCGGCTTTGTTTCGGGCGTTCCCCCCATCATCGAAGACCCATGGCACTCCTGCCTTGCTTCTAACTCCAACCGACAGCGGCACCTGCACATACCTTTTCCAATAAACAGTTATCTTCAAACCCAGCCAGTCTCTCATTCTATGCTGAATTAGAACGAGAGCCGCTCTTCGACTCGRTATTCACTGAGTCTGGAACTGCAGTTGGCTGGACTTGGGCTGGACAGTGGGAGCGTGCAACATAGTAATTACTAGAAATATATCGGAATGCTCATATTTGTCTCCTTTCATCGACAAACCAATAAATACGAGACATATGATGAGCCCGCGCTTACGCTGCCCACGAAATTCGACGAAGTTCATTGATTCTGGCCGCGTTCCCACGGTTCGCCAACCCATCGCGCCCAACGCCGCTACGCGCTTCCAGCAAAATCCCATCCCATTTTACAATACATTTGCGACCCGCAAACCATATGCCAATATTCTATGCAGTAACCCTTGCAGCACRCTCAGTGACCTATGAGAGCGCGATAATCTGACATACATTTATATTTAGGCGCCCACATACAGTGCGCACTGCCAAGTTCTCTCCGTTTCTGGCAGTTTGTGGACTACAAATATAAGCATCGGACTCATCGTTACAACTCACTAGACAAAGTAAGTTCATTATCGTGCTTCAGAATCATACCATGGCAATTTTTGTTGTCAGATGAATAAAATCAGAATATAAAAAAAACTCAGTACAAGCGGCAGAACGAAACAAGGCTGGATCAAACAGACGACGCTTGAGGGAGCTGAGTTTGTTTTCGCTAATAAGTACTCTGGCATTATCGTCTGGACCATGACCGCACAGTCAGCTTGCAATCAACACACATTGTGCAAACTTGAACATTCCTCAAATTTCTGGCAAGCCAGAATCTTCTTTGCGCAGTATAATAATTCAAGCAGGGACTATGCTTCCCTCGAACGGGCACCCAGATTCGGAGGCCAAAGAAAAAGAAAAAGATTAGAATTAATATTCCGGGTGGTATGTCTTGGGTTGTCACTCCGAGCAAACCACACGATCCGAGATGGACAGTACTAATCAAATAATAACTAGAGTTTCAATAAATCCTTGTATTATCTTAATATGTAACAAATTGTTTAACGAGGTGAGGTGTGCCCCCTCGTCGATGGTGGCATCAGTCCGGGTGCATCTATGGCGTGAGGAAGTCGGAAGCGGCTGTCAGGAGATGCGAGCCATCTCAGATCGGATCGGACTTGCTACCCATCGACCATGGACTCGTACTTCTCCCCGTTACATTCGAGTCATCCCGAAACGCTAGAGAGCCGAGGGGAAAATAGAGTCCGGAGAGCTGCAAGTTCCATTACTCTTTTGCGGACACTGTATTTTGGAATAGCTGACCCCTTGTTAACGTGTACTATACCTTAGTATGTACAACGATCGATCATCAGAAATTTCCGTCTCTGGCCCGCATTATATATATGGGGTCAAGACTGCGGGGAGCACCACGCGCGCTGTCGCGCTGCGGGCCTCGCCCGCCGTCGCGGGAACGAAGGTCATAAGGCTTGTCTTATGACTATTGGACTACATACATGTTCGGCTCGAATTTATATTTAGGTAAAAGGTATGGGCAATTTCGTGTTTCTCTCTCGTCTTTTGCAAGCGTAAGAAATTGACTTGTAAGTTGCTATTTAGAACTTGAGAAGGACCTGCAAGGACGAATTTATATCATGGGCGTGGGATTGCGGAGTTCAAATGTAACACAGACTGTCTTCTCAACTTGCGGCTGTACCACAACTGTACCGACGTTTCTTACTACTGCAGTGGTATGGACTTTCCTTCTTTTCATCTCTGCTATGTACTGGGGTTCATTCTATACTATTCTATTTAGGTATTTCAGGCGCGATCTGTCTCACAGCTCCTCCCTACGTGATCTAGATTCTCAGGAGGCTGTAGTGAAAACCATACGCGCTCATGAGCATGATCACCTGTCCTGCTCGCCGTCCGGGAAGACCACAGAATGCGGCTTAATTCCATTTCATGATCCATCAGGGAAGATTTATTCTGGTTACAGCGATTTCCTAGGCTCATTTTTCCAACCGGCTAGTCACGCGCGCTCGGCTCCAAAATTATGATTTCCGCGCCATTTTGCACGGTTCCTTCGCCATTTGGCGTGCGACCAAACCAAACACAAATCTGTTCTGCTGAGAAGTCGAATACCTTTCAAGGCAGCAAAATAGGCGTTTGTGAAACGTGCGCCGGGACTTGAAAAAGTCTTAGGACACCGTCGAATTCGCTGAACTGTGCATTGTTTTGGGCATCACTGCTAAAGATTTTTGGTCAACCTCTTCTCGACTCAGCGAAGCTTCTGGTCGCTCACTGCAATATTTTTCGTCTTGCTCGGTGCTTCTCCTAGGATTTTTCGGGATTTCTGGCGCCACTGACGAAATTTCATCAAAAAATGCGCTCTTTCAACGCACGTTCTGAGCGCTATTACATGTCAGGCAAATTCCGATTGTTTAATATTATCTCCTACCTTGCTTGACTGCTGTCCCCAAAAAGCGCCCAAATCTAGAGAACGACATGGGAAGCGCTGCTTGGCCTGGTCCCCTTCAAAGAGCGATATTCCCAACCCTCAGCTCCGCAGTCTTCTCGGTTCTCCCAGCATCATGCTATTGTCGACGATGACGCGAACCTCAAAATATCACGTCGGCGGTACATCGGGATGGTGTGCGAGGACACTTGCTATAGGTGACGGCCGCACGGCAGGCTCCTGCGTTTTACCCAAGTTCTACCAGTGAACAATATTTCCTGCCCCTCCTTCCTGCCTTTCTTACCTCTCTATTTCCACAACGGGAGAATGACAATGTTACAAAGCCTGTATCTTCGACTGAAATATTGATGTAGCCCACACATGTACCGCGCGCTTCGAGTTTTAGGTACATGCTTTATTAGTCACCACGATGTCTCTCGACAGGGCCTTTTGTCGGGTGAGTATTCCCGGTTTGGAGTTCTCTATTTACATTCTCGCTCACGGTGGACATAGTAAATCTCAAGATTCTCGCTATTTTTGCGATGGCGCAATGGTTTGGAGGTTACACCCAAGAATATCAGAGCAGGCATTCCAAAAAGCTATAAAACGGGGCTGGTCTCTCGCTTTATTCTCCAGCTCGCTGCTCGACTACATATCTCTGCCAACTCGTCTCAAGCTTAACACGCTTCCAAGCCATAACCCTAGTCCAAAAATGTTGTTCAACAAAACCTTGGTTGCATTGATCCTCGCGACCGTTCTCTCAGCTTGCAATGCCATCCCAGTAAGAGTCTCCCTCGCTCTCGTCTTGTACTCGTATTTAGCCGAATACTAGGTTGTTCCTGGCGAAGCCGGCGCTGTCGTGGCTCGAGACACAACCCCTGTAGTGGCCACGGAGATAGCTCAGCCCGACGTACACCACCATCACCACGGCCACCACCACAAGAACGCACCTCGCGCTGAGACCACGGTCGAAGATCCAGATGCGCACCGCCACCGCCATGGTCACCACCACAAGAACGCACCTCGCGCTGAAGTCACGGTCGACGAGCCAGACGTACGCCACCATCACCACGACCACCACCACAAGAACGCGCCCCGTGCTGAAGCCGCGACCGATGTTGAACCTGACGTGCGCCACCACCGCCATGACCACCACCACAAGAACGCGCCTCGCGCTGAAGCCACGACGGACGTTGAACCCGACGTGCACCACCACCACGATCACCACCACCACAAGAACGCACCTCGCGCTGAAGTCACGGCTGATGTCCACCACCACCACGGCCACCACGACAAAAATGCACCTCGCGCTGAAGTCACGGTCGACGAGCCAGACGTACGCCACCATCACCACGACCACCACCACAAGAACGCACCTCGTGCTGAAGCCGCGACCGATGTTGAACCCGACGTGCGCCACCACCACCACCACCACCACCACAAGAACGCGCCTCGCGCTGAAGTCGCAGCCGAAGAGTCCGACCTGCACCACCATCACCACGACCACCACCACAAGAATGCCCCTCGCAGTGAAGTCACGGCTGATGTCCACCACCACCACCACCACCACGGCCACCACCACGAGTGAATGGACGGCCTTTACGCGTCTTCTAAGATGTTTTTTCGTTCCTTATTTCCTCTGAAAAAATCTGTGTTGTATATGTAGCTGACTCGTTGATTTTCGCCCGAGTATTTCGATGCACGGACAAAATTCGGCGGCCACGGACACACTATCGCTTTTTGGATGCACCGAAAATGATCTTAAAAACAATTGTATACTTGTAAATTGTCGAATACATACTCTGATTTCGTGGTTGGAAAATTTAGACTGTTTTTTGCAGTCGAACACGTTACACACCATGCACTCAAACGTGATTTGTCTAAATATGGATACAACATTACTATTCCTGTTATTGTGCGACAAGGCACTCAGCGATTATTATAGACCAGTGGCAGTGCACATGGGAAACTGGCGCCGATGATATTAATAGAACAATGGTGGGAGGTAAATGTACAATAATAGACGACGGAACGGATTGGGACTACACGATGCTACTTAGTCGTATGGGCAGTCAAACAAACCATTGGCACTCGAGTCGACTCAATCCTTACGCATTGAGTCACTCAACTGCGACCTGTTATAGCGCCAATATTGGACTAACTTGATCCTGTTTGGAGATAGGGTAGAAGTAAAAACGAGTACTTGGCAGACGTCCGTCGTTGGAAGCCGTAATACAAGATGATATTTCCGACATAATTTTTGAGTGCATAATTTTATCTTTCCTTTTTCTAGAAAAAAGGAACTCGGCACTCTCGATGATTTCTAGTTCGAAAGCAGTTGAAAAGTACGCCATGTATCCATCGAAAGAACTCTCGGAAATAAACATCACGCCACAACCCCAGTGTTCTTCGCATGGACCAAATTTGGCTTGTAGATGAAGTAGGATGCAGGAGAGACTGACATATTGTTTAGAAATCGTCGAGGACATCGCGCGATTATCGCAAACTGACACTGCAAAGGAGTATTTTGAGAAACAGCATTCAAACGACGCACTCAGGCCCATCATGACTTGAATTTATGTGGCTCGCTTTCCAGTGAGCTTCATTCCTTGAGGCCTTGTCACCCCATAGTAAGTACTATAAGTATACGCCTCTTTGATTTCTCTGTATGAGTATACTATATGCTGTGCGGAACAGAAAAATAGGGTATGTTCATTAATTTAAAATCCTTCAGCTTCATTACAGATTTCATAAAACGTTCAACGTTCAACGTTCAACGTTTATTTAATGTCAACCTTCAAGTCAATCTCCAAAGCCTCAGTCAAGCAATGGTGACTCGGCCCGGGCCCCGATCATCGGGGGCGTGCGCGTGACTGTTAGTATTACAGCGTGCGCACGCTGGCGCACGCTGTGTTTTGAATCCCGTCGAGGAGCCCAAGGAACCGAGTTTACCACTTAACTGCTCCTAATTTCGAACCCAATTCGAAACTTCCATCACAAATGGACAATCCGAAACATGCGCCGCCACGTTTCCGAACCCCCCCCCCCCACCCCCTTATTCTCGCCTACACGAGGGATCCGGTCCTGTGCACATCCCAAGCAATGCAGAGGGAATGAATCGGAACACTACATATCACAATATGAGAGGCCGGTTCCCGCCGAACGTACTCCAACACTACTCTCAATGCAGCGGATTCGAGGAGCGTTAGAGGGGGGGGCGGGCCAGTTTTACGTGCGATGGAACTAAATTTCAATTGCGGGTCGATTTGGGGATGGGCCTGGAGGAATCAGAACCGGGCCAAAGCTAGTTCCGCCCACACGGCGAAACCGAAGAAACAAGCAACGCACTCCCCGGACAGTGTGGCTGCTGCCATAGGAATTAATCCTGTATCGAAGAAGAAAGAGTTCATGGAGAGGATACATCACGAGAGCTTTGAAAGTTGTGAGTGTCAAGCGCGCATCTTAATTCTATGAAATGTCGAAATGGTGTGTCTCTTCTGGCCTTTATATTTAGGCGCCTAATGACATCCAACCAGATCAGGGATTGCGTCGAAAATCGCCTTGTGTTGGCTTAAACATACTACATATTCTGTGCTTGTAATTACCGAAGAAATCTTCAGACACAAGTTCCGTGTCGTGGGATGGATGACTATGCGTTCAAGCCTGGGCTGAAATCTACCCGACTAGCCTTTTGTCGGCTCTGCGAAAATCATCCATACGATCGAGTCTGAATTACCTCCTGACCGACATACTCATCCCCTGATTATAGGGGAGGCTGCAAGGTATAAAAGCGAGAGGAAACCCGTTAAGCAGCGTCATTGCACACTTATCTAGGTTCTCCGCGATGGGTTACTTCCTTGGTGCTTTCCTCGCTTTCTTCGCTCTTGCTTCGGTCATTCCTGGCCTCTTTGCGTTGGACTTCGGGTTCTCATACGGAAAGGAGAAGGTTCGCGGCGTCAATCTTGGTGGCTGGCTAGTCATCGAGGTATGTTATTCAAGTCTGTCAAGGACGTCTTATAACATCTTTTCATTGCATATCTGGCAGTCCTTCACCACCCCCTCTGTGTTTGATAACACGAACGACAACCGTGTCGTCGACGAGTACACTTTCGGCTTGTATCAGAATAAGGACGTGGGCTACAAAGCGCTCAAGCAACACTGGGAGACATTCATCACCGAACAGGACTTCGCCGACATCGCCGCTGCCGGGTGCGTGGCGTGCCCCTCTGTTCTCTGATTAACATTGACTGTTCTGTTTTGGCCAGGCTCAACCATGTCAGGATCCCCATCGGACACTGGATACTCGACGTTGCCCCCGACGAACCTTACATCACTGGACAGCTGCCTTACCTCCTCAAGGCCGTTGAATGGGCGGAGAAGTACGGCTTGCACATCATCATCGCACTCTATGGTACCAAACGTGGCTGATGTACCGTCGAAGTGTGCTAACGCAAACCTTGGTGTAGGCGCACCTGGCAGCCAGAATGGATTCATCAACTCGGGCCACTTCCGCGATGCTGCGTACTGGCACACCAACTCCACCAACGTCGCACGCACAAACGAGCTCATGAAGTCCCTGACCGCCATGTTTGCGGAGAAGACAGACGTCGTCTCTGTGATTCAGATCATCAACGAGTGCGTGCATTTTTCACCTTTGCGTCCAGGGCGAAGCTGATTGAATGACCTATTTCTGCCATTTAGAGCTGCAGGGTTCCGGAAAGCCATTTTGAACCCGGGTCTTTTGGCTGTGCTCAAACAGGTACGTTGTCCCCGCTTTTTCAAAAAGTATACAGCAAGCTGACCTTCGCGTAGTATTACTACAATGCCTACGATTTCATCAGGTGAGTCTACCACAAATTTCGTTGCTCTCGTGACTGACGAAACATTTTTTGCAGAAACCCTTTACCAGGCAAGAAGCGTAGTAACTTTATGGTTATGCTGCACGACGGATTCCAGCACTTAAGTTACTGGGATAATTTCATGCCCAGCTCCGAATACGAAGGCGTCATGATGGATACCCATATCTACCAGATGTTCAACGACCACGTAAACCTTTCGTCAATCTTCCGTTCGACAAACCACTGATATGCGACCATTTGACAGGATGCACGCATGACATACGTAGAGCACATCCAGCGCGCCTGCCAGAATGCGTCCATCATGGCGCAATCCCCCATTCCGCTTACCATCATCGGCGAGTGGACAGCGACGAACAACGACTGCGGTCCTCACTTGCTCGGCCGCTTCCAGGGCTCGCGATACGACGGCACCCTGAACGGTACGACCGCTGTGGGCACCTGCGTGGGCTTGACGGGCAGCGCAGCGACGTTCAGCCCGGAATACAAAGAGTTCATGAGGCAGTACTGGGAAGCGCAGACACAGTCGTACGAGCGCGGCGGGGCAGGCTGGGTCATGTGGACCTGGAAGATGGAGAACGCGGACGAGTGGTCCTACCAGGCTGGCCTCGCGAATGGGTGGATCCCGCAAGACCCCACCGACTATAAATACCCCAACATCTGTGGGCAGTGATTTGGATACCCTGGAGTTTTTCCTTTTCCTGCCGCGCTATTATTTTATTCATGACCTTTACGATTTACGACTCGATATGATGATAGACCTATTACATATACATACCTTCAATCATATACCCTCAGCTTCAAGTTGCAGATTCCGCTTCGGAGATGTTGTTCGGCCATGCTCAAAAAGCGTGCTGATATGAGTCTTTATATGGAAATTCCCCACGCAGGGCCGGGCGTGTACATACTGTGGCATGAAAGACTCTCGTTCGTCACCAACACCTCCGTCTCCTGGCCTTCTTCCTCCTCCCCCGACGCGCTGCGGCGTCATTTGACTGGGATGGACACGGCAACTCGGGAATCTTTAGAGACCGAACCTGTCAACGTACGCGACCGTTCTCGAGAACGAGCCGGCATAATTCCCTCACGCATACAAAAATCGATCATCGGCTGTCTTAATTCTGTTATACACCACTCTACTTTCTTTCGAGTTCATGCTACAGCTTTCACGGTTATACCCCTCATCTTTGCGGGCATCTTCTATGCATCAAACGGACGCTTTCACATCAGCTTTCTGGATTCTTTGTTCCTATGCTACTCTGCTATGACAGTTACGGGTCTCTCCACAATTAATCTCTCTACGCTCACTACATGGCAGCAATTTATTCTATATTTCCTAATGACAATCGTGAGTAGCTATTTGGGTGGCGGTCAGTGCAGTTTTTAACCAAATGGCAGGGCGATATCACTATCGTTTCGTGGATAATGGTTCTAGTAAGAAAGTACGGCCCCTTGTTGTCTATCCGCAATTATAGGCCTTATTTTATTTTTATTTTGCAATAGGCGCTTCTTTGCGACTCACTGTAAATACGTCGTTGCAAAGCGTCGGAAGCGCCCTCTACATGCCATGTCACTTCGCTCCGAGTCAAGGGCATCTTTTTTGAAAAGCATTTCAGCCCCGATTGGTGCAGCTTTCAAACAGCAGGAGCCAACGCCACGGCAGAGTAGAAATAGCCCTTCCAATAGCCCTTCCAATAGCCCTTCCCTGCCTCAAACCACCCCCACTGTTCAATCCGTCGGTCCCACACCGTCAACTACGTTCAGTAAAACTACCCTCCGTAACTCCCTCCACGGTACCAAAGAGCCTGTACAAGAAGCTCCTAACCTCTTTTTATCCCAAGTCTTTTCCTCTTCTCCTCAATCTGCACACGAAGAGCTACCTCCTGTCAACGATCATGACCCGCTCTCATTTCGCTCACCGACGTCAGACCGGCTACGTTCGCCTCAGATCGGATTCGCGTTGTCCACCACTATATCTCCAAGAGTGGCCCATTACCATCCTATGATGACAAATCGAAGTAAGTTTTGAGTTCAGTCCTTATAAGTATACCCTAATGTTAGGGATATTCATAGATGGCCAAGTAATTATTCGACGTGGAGCAACCATGATCAGGAGTGATGTGCACAACCACGAGCACACGAAAGACCAGAAATTTGGCGGCTTTCCTGGACCTTTTCAACTCATTCGCAGGCTCTTCAGGCGAGCGGCTCCAGGGGCCCATGACAAGTTAGATCGGACCATGACGATGGATACATACACGACACTCCATTCCCAGTCGGTCCCGTGGCTGAATTTTGATGGGCTAGTAGTTGGACGAAACTCGGATTTCCACACAGAATCGCTAACAGACGGAGAACTTGAGGACGTTGGAGGAGCAGAGTATCGGGCGCTGAAGCTATTGAGTATTCTCGTTCCATCGGTGGGTCCCACTCTTTCAAAGACTTCGTATCTGATACATTTTGCTTTAAGTATTTTGTTCTATGTCAACTCTTCTCTGTGTTGCTATTTTTACCCTGGCTGTCGACTACTCACGCATACGACGGAGTTTTTGAAGCGCAATTTCGATTGGTATCCAAGCCCTGGTAAACCTTTATTGCGTTGCCTGGTATATGACTTTCCTTAAAGTCTGTAGGTTCGCATTCTTCCAGGTTATGGGAGCTTACACCGGCGGTGGCCTTTCTCTTGTTGATCTGTGAGTGACGACCAGAAGTGCTAGTGGTAAGGTGTTAACATAATATCTGATCTTGTGTGCAGGGGAATGGTTCCTTTCTCAAATGCGTATCTAATGATTGGTACGCTGGTTCAACTTGAACGGTACTTGCCGATGATATCGACACTCATTCACTCAAAGTGGCACTTATTTTTGTGATACTGGCCGGAAACCATGCTTTGGTGAGTGTGCCCCCTGATTCAATATCAGTTATTGATTCATGACTGGTCCAGCCTATATTGTACGTTGTTTATTGTACTTTCTTGCTCAATGAAGTTTAGCATCCGCTATAGCTTACGCCTTATCATGTATGAATAATACTTGTCATCTCTTTTGCGACATGCATAGCTCACCGCTACGAATAGTTGGCTGGCTTCCAAATTCCTTCCTGGCGACTCCGAGCTTCAGCAGGCACTCTCGTTCCTCCTCGACCATCCTCGAAGGTATTCAATCCACCTTCTTTCGGGGACATCAATAGCTCACACCGAATTCATAATAGATGTTTCTTATATCTGTTCGTCATCTCAAATTGGCTGTACTCTCTGGCTGATATGTTTTTCAGATTCCCAAGTCATCAGACATGGTTTCTCGTCATATGTCTTGTCCTATTCAGCACCATAGAATGGGTTGCGTTCCTCGTCCTGAGTAATACTGGCTTCGTTATATATGGACAGCGCGACCCATGACTGATATACTCATGTCTAAATTAGACATAGGCCTCCCGGCATACGAGGCCATTCCTACAGGCCCCCGGATTATCGCAGGTTTCTTCCAGGGTCTGGCAGCTCGTGCATCTGGATTTGCAATTACGCCCATTGCAAGCCTGGCGCCTGCGCTTCAGTGAGCAATTTTCGGAATGATTCATGCGCAATATTCTGAACTTTTTTGTCCTTTAGGTTTCTATATGTGGTCATGATGTATATTGCAGTAAGCTCTCTTCGTTTTTTAAGGATATGCATTACTTATCTCACCGCTCTTAGGTGTATCCTGTCAGTTCGGGTTTTACTACATTTTTTAAAAGTGTTTGAACGTGCGCTCTATTTATAGGTCGCTTTGAGTATACGCTCAACCAACGTGTAAGTTGCATTCGTCTTGTTTGGCCTAGAAACACTGTCTGATTCTCAAGGTCAGGTACGAAGAACGCTCTCTTGGTATCTTCGAAGCACCGCCAGATGATGAGGACGAAGAACCAGAAGGCCTCGATAAAATCAAGTCGAGAAGCGAGCGCGTGGGCCGGTATCTCGGCTGGCATCTGCACCGCCAACTATCGATAGGCAAGTGTACATTCTGCGTTTTTGCGAAGGGTGTAACTTGTTAATATGAGCCGGCGTCCAGACATATGGTGGCTAGTATGGGCTGTGTTCATAGTGGCAATCATCGAACGGGGGAAACTGCTCGACCAATCGATGAAGTGGTTCGATCTTTTCCGCGTCTTGTTTGAACTGGTCTCTGCATTTGGCGGGATTGGACTTAGTCTCGGGCTCCCAACGGTACGAGTCTGTTCTTTTCACACCCGTTGAAAGTTATTTTATGATTCTTTCTTTCTAGGATAATTTTTCGTTCTCGGGAGCTCTTCACCCTCTATCTAAGCTCGTTGTTATTGTTATCATGTAAGCAGTGGCCGTCTGCTGAAATCACCTCATTAAACTTGACATCTTTCAAATTAGGGTGAGAGGTCGGCATAGAGGGCTGCCAGTTGCTGTAGATCGAGCCGTAGTTCTTCCCAGCGAATTGGTCACAGACCAAAACAAGGAGTCGAATGAGAAAATAAACGGGCAGGCAGATGACCAAACACTTCCTGCGTTACATACACCAGCCTAATATTATCATCTGCAACTCGAAAACTGATGATACAGTACTCGTTCGAAATTACATCTCCGACACTGTAAAACAAACGCTAAGATAAGTGAATACACAGAAATCTCTGAGAATATTGTAGTCAGTGCATGTTACACTGTTGCAGAGGACCAGCTCCGCCGACAACCTTTCCAGAATCCAGCTAAGATCACGCCGAAGTCTGTCCGATTCGTCGCTGAATCACAGTCAAGGTGATCGATCCCCAGCGGCCAGTGGAAGTTCCTCGCGCTGGAAGAGGTAAGTTGTGCGACCCTCGACTCCTCGTGAACAGTGGTTCCTCCCGAACAACATTTTGCAAATCCACTGGGTTTTCAAAAAAAAATAGAAACAGCTTGAAAAAGCCAGCCTCCATGTCGTTGTCTTTGCCCACATAGAAATCGAAGGGGTTTACGTTTGACCCTGCGCCGACTCCGTAGCCTATGGTCATGGACTTTCCTTGCGGGGGCCATACGACCTCTGGATCCGGCCCAGATACAATATGTGGGAAGCTGCGTGCTAGATTTGCATATCATCAGGTGGCTAAACGGGCCAAGATTAAAATTTTGTAACTTACTGATTGTGAAATTGGTGTTGTCAAAATATAATAGAACGGGGAAAAGGATTTCACCTTCGCTTTTGGTATTGTTGGTCACTTCGAAGCCATAAATTGGTTGTTCGTCATCAGGGTCATCTGAAGCCTTCACGTCGATGTTGATCACATTATTTCGACATAGATCGAGAGTATTGTCCACTTTGACGACGCGTGGGTGGCCAAAACTCGTGTCCCGTACTTCGAAAAATGAGACAGAGATATTATCAATCGAATCTTCCAGGGTGTCGCTGGTCCGTTTGAGGTGATGGTAGTAATGACCAAGGCCCGTCAAGACGTAGGTGAGGTCTTCCGTGGTGTTAGGAACAACATGGCGCTTGAGCTTGAGGGCGAGTTCGGCACATTTCCCAATTAAATCGCGGTCCACGACTTCAACGCGAAGCTGCTTTTCGGAGGAACTATCGACTGAAAGAGCGATATGAGCCTCACGGCGATCGTGCTCCAAAATACATAGATCTAGCACTTCGATACGAGATCGGAGGTCTTCTTGTTCGACAAAAACTTTGAAATGTTGAGAAGCCGACTTTGTAAGTAATGCAACAGCGTTGGGGTGTTCTTCAAGGGACAGAATACCGTTTTTCAGGCAGATAAGCGAGATGTGTGGGAAGACCTTTGTTATTTCGACGGTCGCGATTGGAATCTTCTGGTGGTCCTCCAATCTGCTCTTGTAAACGGTGAACTGGTCGCCTTTGCAAAAACCATGAACTTCTCCACCCTTTAGGGTCAATTTGGTTTGTCTGATACTTAAGTTGAAGAAACTCTTGATCTTCGGTGAAGTGTAACCTTGGAAGATAGGTCGTGTCTCGGAATAAAATCCTTCGCATTGGGGACTTTGCCTGGACCAAAAGATGTTGCAGAGCAGTACAAAATTCCAAATTCGCGCAGAGATCAATTTCTCCGCTGACCCTTTAATTTCCTTCTGCAGGCGATCAATGATCTGGGAGCACATAATGTGGTTGGGCCCGAGGGTGTTGAGAAGCTTGAGTAGAGCTTGAGTGAAGTACCCCCGATTGTACCGAGTTCGTGCACACTGGACTCGGAAAGGTGACATAACGATCTAATATTTGATTGCAATAGACAGTAACTGCGGTAGGAGACTCACCTGATTCACAACAATCGTACTTCTGAGGCATTGCGCACGACCCGTGTCACTTCGAACATAACTTGGAGGCAACATGAATGCGACGTGCTTACCTCGTGGACCAGAAATTCAATCTGGGCCGATCTTTCAAATTGGTGTGGGATCGCAGCGAGTGGAAGAGATTTCATATCCGTGATGTCACCTTGGTGTGCTTTCGTGTAAATTTGTCCTATCGTTTTGCATTCCGCTGTGATGATTCTATGAATATACATACGCTGAGTTGGGCGAGTGAATGGCTGGCGATCTTTGGCATACGCGGACTGTGCAAGTAATGTGCGGCGACAAGGTGCGTTGGCCTCATTGTTAGTACCCCGGGCGCCTCTTGTCATTTCCCAGGACATAAACAAGGTTTGAGCGAGGGCGTCAATTTGCGGCGTAACTTGGGTGCGTGGTATTCATCTCGCAGGAACTAATCCTAGGCCGTGGATACACGTTGAATAGAAGCTGGAAAGAAGTCATGGAAGCGGTGGAAGGGGCGATGCTAGTTCAGTGCGGGTCACCCTCAGGAGCTACCTAGTGGTGGAAAAACTTGTCTCTGAATCTTCACGCGAGAATGAGCGTCACCGCTGGCAGCTAAGGTTGTTACGGTCAATTTCTGGAATATCGCTATAGGTCGCTGTTCGGCGCGCAGACTGGCGCATACAGGCGAGTGGTGGTACGCTCGAGAACGAGAGGACGAGACTGATGCTGCGATGGCGGCTGCAAAAATCCTCGCACACACAGTTACAAAAGCGGCAATATTTTCCCACAAGCGCTTCCTTCAACTGGACAAGTCGTTCGCTGCTCGATAAATATGAAATCGATACAAAATCGATAGCGCAGGCCATTAATGCATATATCAGCTTAATCATATCATTTGGAGTTCGATAATCCCCAGTAACCAGGTAATTACATACCCGATTCCATAGAATGCTATGTCGCCACTGGCAGAGCATGATACTTACACGGAAATCCCGACATGTTTGGAAAAACTACCTCACACATATATAATACACGGAAATCGAAGAACAAGCACCAAGTACTATTATGCGATATTGCAGCTCTACCGATGGACCTTTCGAAATGCGATTGAGGTTAGGCCGAAGGCCAACCTTTTCGCTGAATCACATTCAGGGTGATCGATCCCCAGCGATGAGAAGAAGTTGGTTGAGCCAAGAGAGCCTTCTGTTCCATCCCTCGACTCCTCGTAAACACCGATTCTTCCTGTATGATACTCTGCAGATTCACAGGTTTTTCGAATAAAAAGAGCTTGAAGAAGCCAGTCTCCATTGTGTAGTCATCTCCCACATAGAAGCCGAATGGATGCACATTCGACCCTGTGCCAACCCCATAGCCTATGGTCAGAGACTGTCCCTTCGCAGGCCACGAGAGTTCTGCGCGTTCTCCAGCAACAATATGGGGATAGCTTTGTGCTAAGGTTGCAGAGGGTTAGATACGTACGAACACGTCGGGAATTATTACTTACATATTGTGAACTCGGTGTTATCGAAATAAAATAGGACGGGGTAAAGGACCTCGCCCTTTTCAGTGTTGTTGGTGACTTCGAAGCCGTAGATTGCGTCAGGGTTCGCCGTCACGTCGATATCGATGACGTTGTTTTGGCATAAATTTTTGGCACCACTGACTTTGACGACCCGTGGGTGGCCACGACCAGTGTCCCGCACTTCGAAAAACGAGACGGAGATTTTGTCGATCGAATCTTTGAGGGAGTCGCTTGTCCGCTTCAGGTGACGATAGTAGTGGGAAATGCCCTTTAGGACATGGGCGAGGTCCTCGTCTGTGTCGTCGACAAAACGTGGCTTGAGGCCGAGCTTGACGCCCTTCAACCCAAGCAAATCCTTGTCTACGATATCAACGCGAAGTTGCTTCTTGGCGGAGTGCAGTGACATAGCGATATGAGCATCACTGCGAGTGTCCGTTATAACACGCAACCCTAATGCCTCGATACGCCGTAGTAGCGCGGACTCCTTCGGATCAACGTAAACTTTGAGGTGCTGCTTTGCCGCCTTCGAGAGTACTGCAGCAGCGTTAGGGTGGTCTTTGAGGGAGAGTGTATGACCCGACGCCAGCCTGAGATTTGAAGTGTCGCTGAGAACCTTTGTGATCACGACAGTCGCAATTGGGTTCTCCTGGTGGTCCTTCGATCTACTTTTGTAAACGAGCAATTGATCGCCTTCGCAAAAACCGTGGAACTCTCCTCCATTTAGGGTCAAATGGGCTGCTTGAGTCAAGCCGAAGAAATTCTTTGTGTATGAAGACGTATAACCTTGGAAGAAAGGCCGTGACTCGGAATAGAGTCCTTCGCACTGGGGACTTTGTCTATATAGTAGGACAGCATATGAGCCGACGCTTGATCTGAGATCAATTGTTTACTTACCCTTGAATTTCCTTCTGCAAGCGTTCGATAATCTGGGAGCACAGAATTTCATTGGGCCCAAGGTTGTTGAGAAGTTTGAGAAGAGCTTTTGTGAAGTATCCCTGCCTCGACACTTCTTTGGCGGTTTCAGACGACTTGCAGGCGGAGAATAGCACATATGAGCTGGAGCCGGTGTCCTTCAGAGCGGTAGGGACAGTTAATAGGGCCCTCTTCCCTCCCCATATCTCTTCATCCAAGTCATCGGGAACACGATGAGTGAGCTCTGGGCCGGCTCGCGCAATTTCTTGGGAGTCGGGATCATGAGAAGATGTCGAAGTAGGTCGTCCTCGTGTAATTGATGCAGAATGGCAACAATCGAAAACGAGGGTCTGTTCATGACGTTAGATTCGTACGCCATACGGATAATGTGCGACATACGATGTTGTTTCCTTTCTCTTTAGATATTTTATCGAGTAAAGCTGCCAACGTATAATCAGGAATGCCCATACGTTGGTAGTCCGTGGAACTGTTGATGTAATCGTAGGGTATGAGAAGCTCAACCTGCTCGGGGCACCCAGATAAGTTGGTTAGCCTCTTCGGTGGAAGAGCTTGTGCGCCATGTCCAGCATAGAATATAAAGATGGAATCGTCCTTCTTGATCTTGTCGTTTTCTGCTAGTTTCTTGAAGGCGTCGATGATGTTCTGCCGTGTAGCATGTTCATCGAGAAGCACCGATATGTTGTCTTTATTGACTTTTAGAGTTTCCAGTAAATAGGTCTCGAACTTTCGTGCATCTGGGACTGCTCCGCGAAGATTGGAAATCATTGGTGAATCGGAAGTCCTTTGTCTGACAGTCCCATCGGCTTCAATCCCCGATGGACTTTTCTTGCCGCCGTTGTAGATGTTTATGCCAATCAAAAGAGCAAAAAGACTACAGATTGACGGTAGCGATTTACGATCAGTAAGAAACATCGGGGCTGAGCAGTCAAATGAATGAGACTTACTTTTTTTTGGTTTCATTTTTCCTATTTAGGTCAGATGGTTGCCCTGTTAAAGATTCGCTATATACACGCAGATATATCAGTTTAGCTAACATGAAAGTTGAACAACCAACGCACACTGCAGTAGCTGTCGCAAAGTGCTTGATATCAACCTGAGAGTCCTTCTCTTCGCCGTACAATACGGTGCTTTGACTGGAAGCAATTCAAATCAGTAACTATTGCTTATGTGCATCGTCTTATGAGATACCTCGGGGTGCCCCTTTCCGGCGCTGACGGTAAGTACGGTTGAGACGATGGTCGAGTTAGAAAGGATGAGATTCTAGTAGAAAAGAGAGTTACGTTAATTATTGACAGCGAGATGTAAAGTGTACTATCTACCTTTCTGAGACCGCGGTCCAAGCAGTAAAGCCCAAACTGCGGATCGACCTTGATTCATAGTAGGTAGATTATTCGAATTATAAACGAAGTTGCTTGTACCTTCGAATAAGACCCATGCCGCTGGTGGTTGTATAAGTTCAAACTAAGACGGTAGTCCTCTAAGAATGTGATCACAAATGAGCGCGCAAGTAGGGAAAGACCCGTGCTATTGAACGCTTTTAAAAGAGTGAGGGTAACTATATATAAGATGAGATTTGCGAGGCTCGTTGGATGTAAGGAAAGTACGCACGGAGTGAAATTAAACAGAGGATTCGATCGATAGGCTTACAGCCGCTGAGATGATAGGACTTTGGTATGTTCCGAGATCGTGATTCAGCGTTGGGCGCTTAGTTGTGCCCGGAGTAGTCGATGTCATTGCCTAGGTTGCCTCTGAGATAAGGCCATATGACCTTTTCCACGCTGCACATGAAGGCTATCTAGACCAAGTACGGCAAGGCCTGAAATATATATATATATATCACACGAGAGAGGAAACGTTCAGCCGAAGCGTACACAACGTTCACGCACACGGGAATGGTGGCAGGACGATCTAACACTTAAATTATAATAGACATTGATTACGGTAGGAGACTCACTCAATACAAATTCACGGCAATCGCGCATACTTCATAGCGGAACTTTTAAACTGTGAGTGGCTTCCTACTTTGACAGTCTTGTAACACGGATTTCGTGCTTGATTACTTCTACGCCATTTTGTTCTGCCGGACCATGTCAGATTCAGACGACAAAATGAATGAGAGATGGGTACCTCGTGGATCAGACATTTGATCTGGGTCCGAGCCTTCAAATCGGTACGGGATATTCCACGAGTTGAAGAGACTTCATGTCCGCGATGTCACCGGTCACCCTGTTGTGCTTGTGCAAATCTATTTCATCGGTGTGCGCTGTCATAATCGATACGTCGTGTGGGCGAGTGAATGGCTTGCGATCTTTGGCCTACGTTCAAGTAGTTGTGCGAAGCAGTCAAGTGGGTTGGCCTCATTTCAGTAGCCCGTGTGCCACCTGTTATTCCCAGGACGGAAGAATCACTGTACGGCATAACTTGCGTACGTGGAACGTTGAGTTAGTGGAAGATTCTAGCCTGTATCATAGCTCCGAGGCGTAGAAAGCCTATCGACACACGTTGGAGAGAGGCCGGAAAGGTGTTGGATAAAGGCGAGGCACTGCCGCACTGGTGCTATAGCGATGTGGGTCCTGGGACGCCAACCAGGTGCTACCTGACACTGCGTGGCGGAAAATCTTTGCTCCGAGTCTTTTGGGAGAACAAGCTGCGGCGCTGGCAGGTAATATAACGAGCGGACACGTTCACTTTGTATATGCATGTCGCTTGCATGTCGCTATAGGTCGCGATTTGGCGTGTACAAAGCAGCGTGTACAGGCGAGTAACGGCGCGCTCGAGGACGATATGATGAGGTGTGCGGGATGGTTAGGGCGTCGCCAGCGACGTCCGGGGGTCACTCTGGGTGGGATTCAGCGTACGTGGTGCCGGTGACCTGTGAGTACTTGAGTGCGGAGGGGTCAGCGGCGGGGAGGAGGGGCGACGGAGGGCGGTACTTACCTAGTGCTGCCCTCTTTCCTCCCTTGCCCTTATTATATTCACCGCCGTTTCCATAATTGTGTCGTCGTCGTTGTCGGGATCCCCTTGTCGTCGTCGTCATTTAAGTTGCGGATGTGCGAGGCCGACGAGCGCAGGAAACGCACGGCTTAACACAGCCACCACCTGTTGTCACCGATCAAAATAAGGCGAACGAAAGAATAAATGAGCAAAGCCACTGCGTGCAATCTAGGACTCGACAACGAGTAGTACGTAGGCAATTAAATCTCCACCATTGTCGAAATACGACAATATATATTCGGTAATGGACGAAAATGGACGAGAAGAGACATTGAAGAAACCAGCTCTTTGAATGACTATCATACTAAGTACTGTATACATTGATCGAAGGCGACTCGGAGCCAAAAGCTAACCTTTTCGTTGAATCACCGTCAGAGTAATTGATCCCCAACAGAGTGAAACTTCAGCTGCAGCTTTATGGGACGCTGGAGCTTCCTGTCGCATCCCTCGATTTCTCGAGAATACCGGTTCCTCCTGTACGATATTTTCCAAATCCACTGGTTTTTCAAACAAAAAGAGCTTGAAGAAGCCAGCTTCCATTTTGTGGTCTTCTCCCACATAGAAGTTAAAGGGATGCACAGTTGACCCTGCGCCGACTCCGTAACCTATGGTTAGGGAGTGTCCTCTTGCAGGCCAAGACGATTCCATCTTCTCCCCTATCACAGTATGCGGGTAGCTTTTTGCTAGATAACAAGGGTTTCAGACGCGCCATATAGGTGCAACGTGAKTAATCGACTCACAAATTGTAAAGTCGGTGTTATCGAAGTARAAAAGGACGGGAAAAAGGATTTCRTCGTGRTCGGTATTGTTGGTCACTTCGAAACCGTARATTGCYTYGCTGTCTWYYATCACCTCAATATCGATCACAYCTTTCTCACACAGATTGCGAGCGCCATCCACTYTGACGACCCGTGGATGCCCACRACTAGTATCCCTCACTTCGAAGAAYGAGACAGACACCTTCTTAATSACATCGTTKAGGGAGGCGCTTGTCCGTTTTAGGTGATAGTAGTAGTGAGYAAGACCCTTCATGACGTGCGCGAGGTCTTCGTCGGTGTCGGGAATAAAACGTGGTTTGAAGGMGAGGTTGGGYTTTTTGCCGAGTAAATCTTGGTCCACGACATCAAARCGGAGCTGTTTCTCTGTAGCATCGACTGAAATRGMRATATGRGCA
>KN817548.1:203813-277362 GCA_000827495.1 Hypholoma sublateritium FD-334 SS-4
TTTWKKARTRMWGCAGCWGCCTYAGGGTAAGTGCCGAGGGAAAATGTGRAGCCGGAATYSGACACCAATTTAAGGTTYGCAGTAKCAYRGAARACCTTSGTTATCTCRACRGTCGCRATCGAGGCCTCCTTGTGGTCGTYCRRATTGTTCTTGTAAACRGCCAGTTGGTCGCCTTCGCAAAACCCWTGGACGTCTCCGCCCRTCAACGTCAAAKTGTTTTCTTTWTCAAYCAASTTGAAGAATTTCTTCGTAAACGGCGACGAATAGCCTTGGAAAATCGGYCGATTTTCAGAATGAAGTCCTTYGCATTGGGGRTTTTGCCTGGAAGAAAAAYGAAYAGYAGATCATACTTAGCRAATGTCRCRCRATGGATKYWATTGAAATYGTTTACCCATTGATTTTCTTCTGTAGGCGAGTRATAATTTCAGAGCAGGAGATGACGTTAGGTCCGAGKTKCTCCAGAAGCTCGAGCAAAGCGCGCGTAAAGYATCCCTGTTTCGATTGCTCCTTGGCCAAYTCGTCCGATTTGCAGGCGGAAAAAAACACATATGGGTTGGTTCCCGTATGCTTCAGAGTGTAAAGAACACCCGCCCCCCTCATCCCTCCCCATATRTCATGATCCAGCTCGTCGGGAACTCGGTAMTTAAGTTCTGGACCAGATCGGGTGATTGGKYGGGAWTCAGGATTTTGGGTATTCGTCGGAGTCATTCCTCGTAAAGCCGATGCCGAATGACAGCAGTCAAAGATGAKGGTCTGTATGAAGCTGGGATATTAGATTTGCGYGCGATAGCTGACACGCAACATACAATGTTGTCTCCTTTYRCCTTAGCGATCTTGTCCAATAAAGCCGCCAAAGTATAGTCCGGTATGCCCATATTTTGATGGTTCTTAGGATCTTTGCCATAGTCGTAAGGRATGAGAAGTTCAACATGGTCGGGGCATCCATCTACATCGAGCATCMTTTGCGGTGGAAACGCTTGAGCACCGTGTCCGGCATAAAATATGAAGATAGAATCGCCTTGCTTTATGTCGTTGTTATTCGCTAGTTGTTGAAACGCGTCAATGATGTTTTTGCGCGTKGCGCGTTCGTTGAGAAGTAATGTGATGTGGGTTGGATCGATTTTAAGAGTGGACAGCAAATACGTCTGAAACCTCTCTGCATCTGGGACGGCACCGTACAGATCTGAAAATTGCGGCAAATGAAGAGCTTCGGGTGTTAGAACCAGACTGCCTCGAGTGCCCGTTGTGCTTTTATGGCCGCTATAGGTGTTAATGCCGATTAGAAGAGCGTAGAGACTGATGTGTGGAGGATGAAATGAGCCATTATCAATATAAGCAAGTGAACGACTTACTTTGTTTGGCCAGTTTTTGTGTCCGTTGTCCTATCTATTGAAGATGCACTAAAATAGCCAATTAGCTGTTGATCAGTCAGGAAATTTCAAGTTTCGGAGAATGAATTCACACTGCAGGGGATTTTACATCTTTTTTGTTGAAAGTAGCCATCTCGGGCGATCCGCTGTCTAAAAGGGATGGGTTGAGGGTGATTGTCATCAGCCGTTGTTAGCAAAAATTACCTCAAAGCTTTCTTCTCTTCGTAGGTCAAATTGAATCGAAGGAATAATAGGCGAGATTCTGGGAATTGAAATTGTTAGGGATTGTAAGGGAAGGACGGGAGGTGCGATATCTCACTGACGGGCAGTCAAAAAGTTGGGGGATCAGATATATCAATGACGATGAGACTGGATTTATTCATTCAAAATAGCTTCACACCTTGTAGGATACCCACGTGCTTAACTAGTATTGATAGAGACAACTTTGAATGGAGTAACAGTTGAGCGCCCAGATAGCGCGATCGTGGTATCGTCTTGCAGTTCTAGTTCCCCCAAAAATGCATAGAATCGGATCTATGAGGCTAATCGTGCCCAAGGAGAGAGCACACCAATTAAACCGGGGTTTATCGTGTTCGACCGATAAGAATACAGGCGCTAGGAAAGTTAAACAGCAGTAGAACTATATGCTAGGTTCCGATATTATTGGGTTCGGCGCTTGTTCGTGAGAAGTTGCCGATGACATCGCGAAGAATGCCACTGAGATAAGGTCGTATGACCGCAGCCGCACTGCCATGCCATGTGTGCCGGGAGCAAATAAAGCGGGGTGAGACCACATATACATCGACGGTGTCGTAACGGAAGAAACGAGGATTCACTCTGTTCGGAAGGGTGTTTCGAGTGCCTTCAGTGGCACGGAAACTTGGCTTATAATTAACAAAAACATCAAGTATGGTAGGGAGTTTTGCTCACTTGATATCAATTGGTAACAATTGTATCCGCCGCAGCTGGTGAGGACCGTGAGGTTGCCTGCCCTCTGAGAAAATGATTATTACATAGCAAGGCTCTCATCGCAGCCAAAATGGAGTCATCAAACGGGAACCAGTCGCAAGACCGAAACGCAGACGAGATGCATCTCGATGCGGGGGGAAGCGGGGAAGCCGTGGTCGAACAGTGAAATGTGAGCCCGTGGACGACAAAATAGCGCTTCGTACAGGTAGTAAGAGACATAAGCAGACCCCAAGACGCACGAGGTTACAAGGACTTCTGTCAGGCTTGAGCCTTACGGCTAGGGAATAACTAGTCTTGACTTGACTCAACGCCAATTTCAGAACATCACCATGCAGCTACATGGTAGGAGTATCTTTCTTGTTATTTAGTTAGGAGGTTATAACAAGAGGCACGAAGACGCGTACCTCATGAACAAAGCAGCCCTGACGCAATTCAACTTGAATGAAGAATGAGCCGATCTTTCCAATGCCAACCCTACCTACCGATGCCTGCTCTCAAAATCCTCTACGTTTTGTGGTGTTCACGAGCGACAGGCTGTTGACATAGACGCTAAAGTCTGTAAATCTGAGGTTATGTACTGCCAGTGGTGAAGCTTGAAGCTCAAGAGTCAAGTTCAACGAAAGCCACTCAAAAACAGTTGCGGGCCAGAACGTGGGCGGAGTGATCCGCATGCTCACACATGACCAATGCTACGTGCGCCGCGCGCATAGCAAGCGAGTGCGCGATTCAGACAAGTAAGTCGCGACCCAAGGGCCAGTCACAGTCAGTAAAGCGCTCAAGCTTGACTTGTTACTATCGTATGCAAATCGTATGTCTCGACTCTCAAGCTCCTTAGCCAGCAATCAAATTAAACGACCATATTGGTACTTAGTAAGCAAAATATTTCCCCAGTTTTCGTCACGGTTGACCAACGGTCGACGCTCTACAACTTCTTGAGAAATTGAAAGGAATAGAAACGGAAAATACCACCAACAAATACTATTTTCTGATAGGCCTAAGTATATACTTCTTACTCTTTCCGTCGGGTAATAACAGTCAAAGTGATCGACCCCCAGAGCTGTTGCGGGTTTTGTTGGGCTAAAAGAGTAGTCTTCTGTTTCATTGCGCGACTGCGGAGAAACGGTGACTCTGTTTGAGTCATACTGTCGAGATCGATTGGCTTGTTGGAAAGCATAAGCTTGAAGAATCCAACCTCCGTATCGTACGCCTCGTCCATATAGAAACTGAAAGGTGAAACTGTTGACCCTGAGCCAACTCCGTATCCAATTGTCATGGAGGGTCCGGGCCATGGGGATTCCGGGTTGCCTCCAGCGACAGGATGCTTATAGCTTTGAGCTATAAAGCTACCCAGTTAGAACAGACACAGTAGATATTGCAAAATCAGAACGTACTGATCGTGAAGTCTGTGTTGTCGAAATAAAATAGAACAGGGAAGAGATTCGCTCCATGTTCTGAATTCTTTGTAATCTCCAAGCCGTAAAGAGCCTCTTCGTCGATTTCTACGTCGATTACATTGGAAGCGTTGCAAAGATTAAACGAGCCCTCTTCCTGGATAAAACGAGGCTGGCCGGTAAAAGTGTCTTGTAACTTGAAGAAAAATGGGGATATTTCCTTCGTCACCGGAAGGGAGTCACTGGTTCTTTTCAGGTGCCAATAGTAGTGCGCGAGTCCATTCAGTATATTTTGGAGATCGTCGTCGTCGTTGGGCGCAAAACGCGGCTTGAGCTTGAGATTGGGATTTTCGCGAAACACATCCTGATCGAGAACCTCAAAGCAGAGGCGTTCCTCGGTGTTGGTCTTATCGACCGAGATGCGGATATGAGCAGCACTGGGAGTATTAGTGAACACCACATTGCTGAGGCCCGGCAGCTTCCGAATACGACGCACGAGACTTTGGTCTCTCGGGCCAATGTAGAGTTTAAGATGCGGTTCGATGGATCTTGTTAGCAATGCAGGTGCAGGATGACAGGGAAGATGGAAATAGGGAGTGTTTGGCAAGATTTTAAGCCTCGAACTTCCAGAGATATCGTCAAAATTGTCGATGATCACAACACCCACAGGTTTCCCCCGGTCTTCCTTCGATTTGCTCTTGTAAATTGTCAACTCGTCGCCTTTAGAAAATCCGTGTGCTCGCCCCTCCGTCATAATGAAGTCATACGAATTATCGGAGGCAGAGGCTGGCCTTTCAGCTATGTTGAAGAATGTCTTGTCATAGGCTGACACATAGCCATGAAAGATGAGTCGATCTTGATGGACTCCTTCGCACTGCGGGCTTTGCCTGGAAATCATTCGAGCGACGAGGTAAGTCTTAGCTGAAATTTAGCATTTCAGGCTAGATAAAATGCCACTCACCCCTCGATCTTAGGTAGGTGAGTGATGAGCTGGGAGCAGGAAAAAGAACTATGTCCGAGTTTCTTGAGAAGCGCTATCAACGCTGAAGTGAAGCAGCCTCGGTCGTCCATCTCTCTGGCCAACTCGGATGACGAACACGCGGCGAAGAACACATACGAGGTGGAGCCGAAGTGCTTGAGAGGAGTCGGAGTTGTCAATCCCCTCGACAAACTAGTACGGGGCCCAGGATCCGAGTCCCAGATATCTCGATCCAACTCGTCTGGGAGATGATACATCAAGTCTGGGCCAGATCGTGTCAACGCTCGTCCGTTCGACTTGCGAGATCCCCGCAGCGCTGACGCAGAATGGCAACAATCAAAAACAACAGTCTGCAAAAAAATGCACAATCAGACGTGCGTGAAGATAATTGGAGTAGTAGACAAACGATGTTGTCGCCTTTTTTCTCGGCGATTTGGTTGAGTAAGGCCCCTATAGAATAATCCGGAATACCCATGCTCTCGTGCTTCGAAGGAATTCTTCCATAGTCGTGAGGAACAAGAACTTCGACTTTCTCTGGGCATCCTTTCATTCTTAATAATCGTTTCGGAGGAAGTGTTTGAGCGCCATGTCCAGCATAATATATGAAAATAGAATCTCCCTCCTTTATATCTTTGTTGTTGGCAAGATTGCGGAAAGCGGTAATGATACTTGTTCGCGTGGCTTCTTCGTCGCGAAGAAATGTTATTTGGCTTTTAGGAACTCCGAGATCTGAGGTCAGATAGTCGTAGACTTCCTGCGCATCTGCTACGGCTCCGCGAAGGTTGGTAAATGTCGGCACATCAGCGTCGGTGTCACGATCACGATTGCCCGAGCTACTTTGAAGTCCATTATACGTGTTAATTCCAATCACTAGTGCGAAAAGTCTGGGGGCATAAAACGAGTTTAAGTCAGCTGGCAGGAATATTTGGCGAAGAGATGATGTTGCCTACTCCTTCTGTTCCGCCTTCGTCGTTGGCTCGCTAAAAGTCTGATAACCCTTGAATACCATCCTGGAAAATCTTATATGCTTCGATTAATGATACTACGTAGATAAGTAACGCTGAATATACCTCGCCATGGAAGCGACAGAATTCATGAGACTGTTGGTAACCCTGCGTAAAATGTTGGATTAAGTTGAACAGATACGATAAAGTGATGTCCAACCTCCAAAATCTGGCATACGCTTGGATACCCATCTGAGCTCGTGGAAAGTTGAGAACAATGCCTCCACTGGCAGGTAAATCGACGCCAATATACAAGGTTGAGCGCCTTAAATATGTGTGAGGCCGATCGATTATCAGATCTTGAGACTAGATTAAAGCTTGAACGAGCAAACAGGGCGAATAGGCAAGGTACTATAGTCGATTAGTTTTACCCAAATTCCTCCGGAGGCCTGCTGCTACCAAAACTCAGGTCGATCTGATGTGGAGGAGTTCTAATTGAGCGCCTGTTTGCTGAGTGCAATGTGGCTTGCGTGTGTGTACGTGCTAAGGGGATGAGATCCAAGGCGAAAAGGAGCCACTCTTGCTGGCGTTCGCGTCAAGAATGCAGCAGGGCCAGGAACATGTCTTTTAACGGCTGGCAAGAAATTGAAAAAACGAGGCCATATGTTGAACTGAAACGTGTTGTGCGAGGCCATATTTGTATTTCCGGCGAGCTAAGGTCGTCCCAGTCCGTCACACAGCAAGAGACCGCGATCACTGTAACCATAATCTTGGAGCGTGGAGGATACTATGCAGGAAATCAAGGACTGTTGGCGAATACAACGACTGACTGTACTTGGGCTGTACGCACTGAGATTCGTTTATTAAACTCTCATATCTGAAACGTGGCCTGATGTGAACTTTTTGCGTTTTGCGCTGCTTGCGTATTGTCCACCACGCCCCTCGCTACAAGCAGGTGTACGGAGGTGTACGGCCCACGGAATCACTGCAGGCCCGGGTCAATTAGTACACGTTTTAGCAAGAGCCGGGGCCATTATTTTGTCTTCGAAGATATTTGAGGTCCGCAAGCAATGCGCAAGGTGAGTAGAATGCGGGGAGGACATACATGTTCGACTTGTCGAGATTGACGAGATGCATCAGCGAGAAGAACGACGAAGACAATTCGGGAAGCTCTGGGAGAGGTTGGTCGGATGATCGATGAACCGTGAGAAGAATATTGGCGCCCGGGCCGAGTCGCAATTGTCTTCACACATCGAAGGAAAGCAACTTGTATTCGCGTATGTCCCTGGGTATAAGTATTCGCGTCGTTTTAGCCCAAAAATAAAATGTAAAATCGATGCATAAAGCTGAGTGGACTTGGTTAAATTCTCATCAATCTCGAGGATATTCATGACTTTTAAATACGCATAACTGTGTCGTGGGTCGAAGTCAATCCGACAAGTCTTAAGGAGGTGCAGAATATGATGAGAAAGGGCGTTCAAATGTCGTAACATAGTGAGGAGAATGTCCACATTGTACATCCTATACTACGCTCGGACGGCGCTGAACGACTGGAATAACGAGCGTGCCCCACAGTCGCTCCAGCACCGCACGGCTTTTTACTACACCGCGGCTGGATTGGAAAGGAGAAGATTGAGGAACATCCGACATGTCAATTGGCTCTGTGAAAACAAACAGTTTCAAAAAGCCAACATCCAAGTTTTCGCCGTCTCGGAGGTAATACGACCAAGGGGCGCATCCCCCGGAGCCATATCCCAGAGTGAGCGATCCACCCTTTTTCAAGGGAGCCTCTTGAATTGATTTGGCGCCGACAGGAGAGGTAGTGTAATATGATTCTAAAGCAATAAATTGTATTTAGTAGAACAGCACGCAAAATAAAGTACCCACCAATTCCGAAGTCTGAATTGTCAAAATAGAAAAGATTCGGAAAGATATCGCGCCCGGTTTTGTTCGTCAGTCTGATGCCATAGAGATCATCCTCGTTCACAAAGAGTTCAACCATATTGTTCTGGTAAAGGTTCGGCCCTACGGGCGCGAACTGTAGATCCATATTAGCTGATTTTTCAAGCTTGAAGAACTCGAATTGCAGGCTGTTAACCAGCTGAGAGACGTTGTCGCCTCGTTCGAGGTTCCAAAAATAATGGGAAAGGCTGCGAAGCGTTCGGGCAACCTCATGCGTATTAGGAACCAAGGTGGCGATCTGCGTGCGTTTTCCAAAGCGCGCTAAGCTTGGATCTGCCATAACGACCTTGTGCTTTTCCATCGATATCGTAATGTGCGCATCCTCTGGAGCCGAATCAACGAGGCGAACATGCTGCAGCAAGGACTCCTCTGTGCCACCCTGAAACAGCAGGCGAAGCAAGGCCTTATCGTTCGGTGGATTTAGATATAGCCTCAATGCTTCCTTTACGCCAGGCTTGCTCTGTACGGCAAATGCTGGCTGCGTGAGAGCGAAAGGTTCTTTTGTCGTGAATGTCACAGTTGCGGAGAAAGCCTGCAAGTCCTCCAAGCGTAAATTCCCCAGATGCTGGCTTTTGATGTCTTTTCGGGAATACACGCTGAACTCTGCCCCAAGGCTAAGCCCGTTAGCCAAACCAGCATCCATGGTCAGCTTCATCGGATCGGGAGTGCGTCGAAGAGTGTAGAATTTTTGTGCTGGGGAAACGATTTTTCGGTTGAAGATATGCCGATCTTTGTGTAGCCCTTCGCACTGAGGGTTCTGGCTGTTTGAGCCATTCAACTTGGTCAAAATCAAACTCTATTTTTAGACCAGGATTACTTACTTTGGGATGACGTCGAGGCGCGTTATGATCTCGGAATATTTGAGCTTGTCAGGTCCAATCGTGCGGAAGAGTGTGAGCAGAGACGTCGAGAAGAACCCCCGACCATTGGACTCCTGGGCAGACTCGAACGATTGGCAAGCGGATAACAGCACGTAGGATTGCAGTCCCAAGTGACGAAGGCCAGGAGGAACACCGCCGCCTCGCGTGCCACCGGAAGATCCCCATATATTCCGATCGATTCCAGTGGGTATCACATATCCAGGAGGTAGGTTGGCGGAGCGCCGGATGATATTAGCTGACGGTTCATTTCCTCGACTAGCGGAGGCAGAATGGCAACTATCGAAGACCACAGTCTGCAATGGGGCTGTCAGCCGTCCATGAATGCATGGTCTATTAATAGACGTACGATATTGTCTCCCTTTTCCTTCGCGATCTGGTTAAGCAATGCGGCGACGGTATAATCAGGTATACCTGGGACTTCATTTCCCGGTTCATTTGAGAAATTCTGAGGCATGAGCATCTGTATTTTGGCGCCTTTACCACCAGCCTCCCAGCCAGAGGGTGCTTCGGCTTCGCCCCCATGGCCGGCGTAGAAGATGAAGATGGCATCTCCCTGTTTTATCCGGGGATCATCCCTAAGCGAAACAAACGCGTCGATTATTGCAGATCGGCTCGCTTGCTCATCAAGAAGTAGATGAATATGAGAGACAGGGACGGCAAGGTGATTTTTCAAGTATTCCGCAAATGCCTCTGCGTCTGTCGTTGAACCGCGCAGTTTGGCAAGACGCTCCGATTTATATGTATTGATTCCGATGAGAAGTGCGAAGAGAGGACATTCTGATCTGTAAATATCTTTTGAATTAAGCTACGGGCACCATGTCGATAAATCAGACTACGAACGTGGATTCTGCCTGGAAACTACGAGCAAGATGAGAGCTGCTCGCCTTGTACCCGAACGAACGAGTACTGGGTGGGAAGAAGTCAGACTATGATTTTTCTCCGACTACGGGTGTGACATACAAGACATTGAAAATGGCTTCCATTGTACTCTGCCTTTGTGAGCCTGAGAAGAATCGAGGCAGCGGGAGAAAAGACTGTTGTAGGTCGAAGATGTTGTTCCGTGCTGTATTTAAACAGTAAGGGAGATACAAAACCAATTATCAGCGTAATTGTATACCTTGAGCCTGAGGTTACCGCCCTGCTTCGGCAGTTCGCAACGTGGTGCTGTCGAGGCGCTGCTACATAACATTTAACATTCTTCACAGAAAATGGAAAGGTGTCAATGAGGACTACACGACTCGATCGACGATTAATCGCGCACTGCTGTTTCCGTTTACCCTCTGCTGGAAGTCAAGCAATGGGCACGGAATTGCTATAATGCAGGATCGATGATAATAGTAGCCAATGTTTCTAGGACCCCTAATACAAGGATCAGATAGACCGTGACGCTTAGTTTAATTAGCAGAGCCAAGGAATACTAGTAGCAGCCGTTCAGCAGCGCGGATACACAGCTACATCACATAGCCACATTTATTCACATCCATAGAGCATAGAAATTGCATAATTGGCATAGACATAGGAACATCAGCATATTGATGTACATAATTGCATATCTTAAATCATAATCGTAGAAGAGTCGCATATCCTGTGACTTGAACCCGCTCGGAAGTTGACTTCGGTGCATATTTGCGCGCATTTCCCTACACGAGAGCGGCGATGAGGCCTGCAAAAGCCAAAGCCGCCCCACTTCCGACACCGTTGTTCGACAGAGCGCCTCCCGTGCTTTGCGTGCTGGAAGGACTGATGGCCGTGCTCGCTTGAGAAACCACGCTCGAAAGGGCGCTCGCCGCCGACTGCGTCGCCGAACTCAATAGAGAGCTTTGCCCAGAGATGATCGCTGACGATGCAGACATCACGGACGACAAAGCAGATGATGATGCGGCGCTTGAGTAACTTGAATCAGACGACGAGGAGTCGGTCGAAGATGGACTCGGAGTAGAGGTATCGGTTGGAGTCCCTGTTCTGGAAAGGAGACAGAAGCGTCATTATTTAATGAAGTGCTCGCAAAGACAACCAATAAAATGAACGCACTCGGTAACCGTGGTGTCCTGCCCCACAGCGTATGTGACGAAGGATAGGGCGAGAAGTCCGACTGAAATCTTCATTTTGCCTTTGAAAATAGTTGATGTGTTATGTTTTTATGCGTTCGTGAGCGTATCAAAGTGTACAATGTGTGGTGGTTTAGAGGAATTGGTTTTTGAATGTACAAGCGACGAACCCCAGAATATATAGCCTTTTCCAACGAGTATGAGACTAGGATGATGTGGCCATCCTGGACATATTCGCAATAGTCGGAACAGATTTCCGTGCCAAGAAAGGAGACATGATTGACCCGCTGAGAGGTTTCGGAGGATTCTACAGGAGATTGCGAGTGTAAGACGCCCCAGGCTCGACTATTCATTCCATCCGATTCAGTCCCATTAGAGATTCTTCACAGCCGCTCCGTTTGAGGCATCCGAGACGCGAATGTTATTCCTAGTCTTTCATATAGAAAAAATACAGCCAGTTGAAGTTGATGACAAGTTTCACTGCGACCTCAGGCTGTGGCGCTGAGGCCCAGCCCCCAGGACAGCCAGAGGACAACGCATGGATAGCAACTTCAAGTGCGCTGGCAGTTTGGACACGACGTCATTTAGTTGCAGTTCGAGCCCAGAGTTACTGAAGGAAGGAAGGAGTGATTCTGGAGTGATTAGCCCGTGAGCAACTGCCAACCACAAATAAGAGTACTATACAAGAAATCGCTGACGACGAGTCAGGCCGCTGACGCGGTGTCCCGATGCAGAAGCTGCAGCAAGCTCTCACAAACAACGCGTCTGGCTGCGGCGGCCCTGTATCGATGTTGCTACACCGTGATTGTTTTGAATGCCACAGATACTCGTTACTTCCCAAGGACCGCCTTCATCCTCCGCTCACAAGTTCTTGAATCGGACTTCACCATCTACGAGTTCCCAAACTCACGAAACGCCGCTATTACTAGCGATAAAGAAAGCTCTTAGGGGATCTGAAATCGCGCATGGAACCTCTGTTCGAAAGTCGACTTTATTCAAGAGAGGAGCGGCAGACGAGCCGGAACTGATATGGAGCGCGCACGCTGCTGTGTTGAGCTACGCTGGTGTCATGGTGAAGAGGTGGAGCTTCGACGAGGAGGGGGAGTCGATTCAATGGGCTTGCCTTGGCGAGCTCGAACAGCAAACTGGTCCTTCCCCAACAATGCCGTCCAGCGACGCGAACAAAGAGGAGGGAACAACCAGACCTACCTTCGGCCCTTTCTCGCGACATCAGACGGATGCCCAAGCTGAATGTGGATCCGTGGAACCCGTCCCAGCCGCTTTCGTATTCTTGAGGACAACTTGCAGGATATATCTTTTGAACGGCGTGGAGTATCCGTGTTCCATGCCATTTGTCGTTCGCCGAGCCTGGCCAATTCTCCCTCACGGTGTCATGGTTCAACGTGTGCTGGAATCTTCAGAGCTCATTGAAGCGGAAAACACTGGAGAAGACGTCTTGCCCACCATCTTTACGATCACCAGTTCTTTTACAGAACCAGTAGCTGTTGGCCTAACGTCTGGTATCTTAGAGGGACCCCCCGGCATTCCTGCTTCTCTCAAAGACGAATATGAGCACTCAACGAAACCGCTGAAGTCCATTCCTCCAACCGAAATGATCGTTTGGGCCTCTCACCGCAGCTCCGCCAACGACACAAATATTGTTGTGACAGTAAACGTTGAACACCGGCGCCTTTCTATCTGGCGTTACGTTTACATCCGACCAAAAACTGCTCCAACACCGTACACTACCAGCAAATCGACTATGCCCCCCGGTTCGAAACGACAATCCATGCCAGGACGTCGCACGTCTGCCCTTTTTGACGGAGGGCGAGATCGTATTCATTCCATGTCGCCAGGATCGCGCTCGCGAGACACTCCTCTCGAACATTTCGATTCGTCTGATATACCTTCACTATCTGCACTTCCGGGACTGGCCCCGTCACTTTCAACGACCACGACGATGGCATCGCTCATCAGCGGAGCGGAAGGTATGCCACTAGCTGCACCGTATAGACCCACTAACAGAGGCAGGCGGACTTCCTTGTCACGAAATGAGCTTAGCACCACGCTGGATAGGATGGCTTTAGGAGGGAGATTGGGACTCGAATCGATGCAAGCCCTTCCAGAACACGGTCGTATGAAAGCGGCATACTGGATGGAGTCTGTTCTCGTCCGCGAGATTGCAGCTGAAGAGTATGTTGCTTTCTTTTGGTTTGTGTCGCAGGTCTGATGCATCCTCAGTGCTACCTTGTGGCGGGATGTCACCGTGTCATTATTCGACAATCGCTTTGACGGCAAAAAACCTCGCTCCCTACTCTCCATCTGCCTTCCAGCAAGCAAGATCGCACTTATATTCTCTTTGGCCGTCCAACCAGACAGGTCGATGCTAATAACGCTAATGAACGAAACCTCCGCCCTATCAACGACATCTCTTCGAGCAACCCGAGCGAGTATCTGGGATTTATTGGTTATCAGGCCTCACGGGCAGATATCCCTTCTGACTCACGGACTATGCGAAATATCTGTGAAAGTCCACGATCCAATGGATGAACCCTTAGACACATCGGGGTCAGACCTACTTCCCCCAAACGGGAGACACGGTTATGTTGTTGCGGCATCGGAAGCTCACTGGGGTACAACGACTCTGACGTACGAAGACAGGTGGGAATCTCAAGTCACGTTTGACACATTCCCCACAGACAAGCTGGTCGTCGAATGTTTCCAGCTGCTTGCCCTTATTCTTCCCACAGAGCTCACGTTCCCCATTTTCAGCCTCTTTCTCGAGAAATGGTCCGCGAAGGCCTGGTCTGTGGCCGAGGACGTGGAATTTGAATGTTTCTCTTCCTCCCTTTATACAGCCTTCGGGCTCGCCTTCCCTGACCTCCCCCTGCCTACGGACCCTTGGCTCCGCCTTGCTAATTCTACTTCTCATGGTCACTTTACAGAAGATCCCGCTTTAAGCCGGTTGCGGTTACCACCTGTCACCGCTCCTCGTCGCCCACTCCACCATCTCGTACATGGAGGCAATCCACCACACCCCTTGCTTGCCCCACTTCTATACGGCTTGCACACTCTGGCCGAAACTCTCCGCCTGTCGGTACCACGGCATAGGGATTTGCTGAAATTGGCCCCAATCGTCTGTCGGGTCGCGGTGGCAGTGCGCCCTGAATGGGCAGACTATTGGAAGCGGCTGATACCCGACGCCATGAGTGAATGGCCATCGTCTCTAATATCACGTACGTCGAACCGGCCCCCAAACGCGTTTCCAAGCCTTAACCATTGTACACAGAGCCGGAGTATCTCGACGATCGAATACCGGTGTGGCCACCCGATATATCAGCTATCCTCTACGGCCGCGTGAGCACGACAGACTGGAACGCCCCGTGGCACGACGTACAGCATATTGTAACCCGGTTTTCGATAACGCCATCCCTGGAATACGGCGTCTGCGACCCGTTACACGAGTTGCACAAGCTAAGCCTCCTGTACAACACACTGTCGGATGGGAAGGTAACCGATAGCCAAAAGCGAGCAGAGAATGTAGTTCATCAGATGGTGACGCAGAGCGGTGGGGCTGCTGTATGGACAGAACTCCCCCTGGGTATCGCGGCCCCGCTGAGAGAAGCGGCAAGGACTTGTCAACTTGCACCGCCCGGGAACTGGCCATTGGATGCGTATCGCCTGATTGGACGCAATGACCTGGCTACTTCTGCGACCGTGAATCCGGATGCGTTTATCAGCAAGGGATACAAGTCAAAGAAGGAATATATTGTGGGTTCGCTAGTATCCCGTTCATGGACCTTGTTCTTATACTTTTTATTCAGAATCCTTCAAAGCCCCAACAAACGATTGGGGAAATTACCTCAGAATCTCGGACGATGGCAAATGAAGCAGAGGCTCCAACTGGCGTAGATCTCAATCTGAAGGAGTTCACCGATATACGCTTTGGGCTGGATCGTCGGTTGGAAGAGGTAGCACGCATGTTGTGCTCATCAACAATTCCCTCCGTTAAGGGCCTGGATCGACCGGATCTGAGGTACGTGGTGCGCGCTGTACGAGGAAAAATTAAGCTGACAGTCCGCCAGTGAGCACGACCAAACAAAAGAACACCAGAACCAGGTTGTGCGAGTGGCAGAGCGGACATTTGCGCTGCCCTACGGACGCGCTATGTTCACCTTCGGATCCGTCCCGATCGTCACTCAAGAAGCTTATTCTCTCCCCAAGATGGAGTACAACATCCGCGTGCAGCCGCTGAACATCCTCGTCACCCCAGAGCCGGGCAAGATAGCCGGCGAATCTATTGCCTGGGGCGACTTCCATAACGGCGTCGCTGCCGGCCTTCGCATAGCACCAGCTGCTCCTGGGGTGGAAAGTTCCTGGATAGCATTCAACAAACCAACGGAGCTCTCGGCCGAGCACGCCGGATTCCTTCTCGCTCTGGGGTTGACCGGGCATCTGCGGAGCATGATGACATGGCATATGTTTTCTTACCTTACCCCCAAGCACGACTATACCACCATCGCCCTCCTTATCGGCATGTCTGCTGCCCACGTAGGGTCCGGCAACGAGAGTGTCATCAAACTCATAGCTGTACACACGCCGGCTCTTCTGCCCACGCCGAAGGTGGACCTGAACCTGTCGCTCTTAACACAGGCGGCTGGGTTGATCGGCGTGGGTCTGATATTCCTGGGTACCCGAAACCGCCGGATGGCCGAAGTTTGTTTGGGACAGATAGGGCGGCGCGACTTGACGCAGCACAGTGCGAGCACTGAACACCGCGAGGCACATACGTACGCCAGCGCCCTTTCATTTGGGCTCATCATGCTTGGGAAGGGCACAACAATCCCGGCTGACCTGGCGATTCTGAAGCGGTTGAGCGTACTCATTCACCGAGATGACAGCGATGCAATGCAGGAGCACAGGAGCAATCCCTTATTCGACATCAACCTGACGTCGCCCGCGGCCTCCATTGCGCTCGGGCTGATGTATCTGAAGACAGGGCGAAAGGACGTGACGAATATTCTCACCATACCCGACACCATTGTCGCCCTGAACGCTGTTCAACCTACGTTCCTTCTCATCCGCACGATCGCGAGGTCGCTCATTATGTGGGATGAGGTGGCCCCGAACAACGAATGGTTGATCCGGCAAATTCCCAAAACGATCATAGACGCGATTGAAGTGCGGACAAAAACTGGGAAGCCCATAGATGATGCCATGGAGCTGGCATACTACAATATCATCGCTGGTGGTTGCTTTGCAGTAGGCCTTAAGTACGCTGGGACGGCACGCCAAGAAGCATATCAAATGATCGTGAAGCATTTTGACAATTTCTCTAGAATGGCGTATGGAAGCGGCGAGTATATGTCATCTATTTTTATGTGAAATTGGCTAACCTTTGACTTAGGCCCTGCGTTCGATCACAAGATCAAGCGTTCGGCAATTCGAGATGGGTTAAACTTGATATCTCTGTCGCTCAGCATGGTCATGGCCGGCACTGGAGAAATCACTTGCTTGCGTCGCCTCAGATACGCATACGGGATGTCGCAACAACTGATGTATCATCATGGCTTCAAATACGGAGTGCATGTGGCCACACACCAGTCTTTGGGCTTGCTCTTCCTCGGCGGCGGTCGCTTCACACTGGGTACTTCGGATGCCGCCATCGCCTGCATGGTCATAGCCTTCTTCCCACGGTTCAGTCATATCTCCTCCGACAACCGCAGTTTCATGCAGCCATTGCGACATCTGTGGGTTCTAGCTACAGAACCGCGCTGTCTGATCGCTCGCGATGTCGATACCAACGAAGTCGTATTCTTGCCCGTTAAAATCACCATGAAAGAAGGTAATACGGTCGAGCAAACACAGCTGATATCCCCGACTCTCATTCCGGACATGGACAAGCTTATGGCTATCCGCGTGGATACCCCCCGTTACTGGCCGTTTTATCTGGATACGACAGCCCATCCACGACACAAGATCACGTTGCTTCGCAGTCAGACACTATACGTAAAACGACGTACGGCGTTCTTGAGCTACACCGAGGATCCCAGGGGTAGCCGAAGTCTCTTCATTCGATCAGGATCGTCAACGGGCGACGCTGCGACGCTCGATTTCCCACAGCTCACAGACACAAAGACACACCCTGCAGGCGATCTAAGTGAATTCATCACTTCCTTCTCGAACAACGTGCTATTCCTTGCGTTTGCGGACCATTTTTCTAGGGCAGACGACGAAGATCCCACAGACGAAGAGCGTATTTTCCACACCTATTGCCACGCGGCCCTTCTCGATAGCATCCATCAAGACAAACCGCAGACACTGCAGTCTCATCTTACGCTGTATAGCTATCGCACCATGTCCGTAAAATCTCGCTATTTCCACCTTCGTTTACAGGACCTGCGATTTGCGGCCGATTTCTATGCCAAGGTCTACGAACGGCGCTTCAGCGGCAGGCTTGAAAACAATGCTCGGCCTGGACTGATCAGGGATACAACTGTTCAAGGCACCCTCCATGCTCTGGATCGAAAGCTCGACGCGATGCGAACGTTGCCTACGTTCCAGGAATACATCGGACACTACGCCAGGGGAGAAGTATTGCCAACTTTGGGACATACTGATACCCCAATCAGCGTCGATGCCTACGGAGACATTGTTGATGACGAGCTGTTGCAGCGATATCTTGCATGGTATTTGCTCCGCAATGGCGTTCCGGTTTCCACCCTGCTCGTAGTCCTCCGTCAACTGGCCCAAGATGCGCACAACCAGTGCATTAACCTTCCTCCTCCGCTGGGTACCTCGAATGCGCAGGCGCTGGACATGGGAATCAAAGAAGTGCTGCATTCTTCAGGAAACAAGATGACGACTTCACTCGGGTCTGGCTGGAGCGTTCGATCGCTGAACGAAGTACTTGATGCGTGGAAACTCGTTTAAAAGCATCCCTCGAGGAATGCATGTACATTTTTTATGTTTTACTCTGTAGCTATAATGTCCTGTTAACTCATGTACCCGAAAAGCTGTCGACCACAGCATATACTACTTATTCTCTCTTTCGACAGATACTTTATTATTCATTCAATTTCGCATCTTATTACAGTCCAGAGTTTAAAAATAGTCAATGAAAAAACTCAAGACGCACAGAGCTGAGTTCAGTCGAGGCCAAGAGTGCACTAGTAGTAGCAGCGCTGCGGCTTCTGTGGGATCGTCACTTCGTCTTACATTACATGAAGATGGTTCATATGGATTCTCATCTTTATTTTCAATGTTGTTCTCAGTGGCGCACTGCCGTTCATTATTGGTCGTTTGATAGATATCTGGGAAATCTCTGTGGTGAATATATACTTAACCGATCATTGACTAAATATAGCTTTGGGCGCTTAATCTACTCTGAACAGCATCAGCACAAAATTTACACCGAGATGGCGGTCAGCGTGGACCTATCGGAAAAGGTTATTCAGGCCGCGCAGGTTCTTCTCAACTCGTCGTATGTACTACATAAGATTTTTTTTCTGCTACGTTGTATGTTCTTCACTGATTCTTTGATTTCTATGTTAGGATCCTGCGCTGCAATGGAAAGATAGCGCCGATCTCACTACAGAGTAGCATGCCGCCGTCGGTATACTTCACTTGGAAAAGCGAGTTCGTGTACTTCGCGGAACTAACAGCGGCTCAGTTAATTCCGGGAGGGGCGGGCCATGGAGAGTTTGGCGTGGACGCCTCGGTGCCCGCAATGGCCGTCGATGACGAGCAGCTCCTGGAACTGCTGGTCAGTCGATCTGAGCCAGGCACAATTTTGAGGTGTGCATCAGATTCGATTATCTGGGACTACTCAATCCGCTAATATCTTGCGGGGAATGGCATAGATGGGGCTTACGCACGAAATGCGTAGTCGTCCCCAATTTAGCAGATAATCTGTATGCATTCATTCTGTCGCCTCTGTTTGTGTTTATCTTACAGAATTTCCTGTAGGCTTCCGGAGTCTGTCGCCAACCTGACATACGGCTTACGTGCACGCGCGCTCCATGTCCGACACGGCTTACCTATTGCCTTACCTCGCTGGATCCGCTCCGCGCCTCAGCGCGCGCGGTTTCCCCGACACACTTCTCACAACGGTAGCGGTCAGCACGCCTGGGATAATTAGCCTACTTGGAGGCGTGTGTGCACTGGGAGCGCTGAGCGCTCTATGCGTACCACGGCTACCTGCCGGTGTGCCACGCCGAGGGACGGGTGTGTTTACTTGGGCGGCGGCGTTTGGCTCTGGCGAGCTGAGAGTAGTCCATCCCACGGGGTGGGTAAGGCACTTGTTGAGCGCGCGTTAGAGTTAGAGGAGGTAGAGGAGTCTACCGGGGAGGTTCAAGTGGTGGGTTTCTCACTGAAAGCGTGAAAGAAATTCAAATTCTTATGGACGGTGGTGGACATGGATGTATGATATTTATAGAATTCCTCTCGTCGACGGAGGCTATTCGTGTCCCTTCAATGATTTCCAGAGCGAAATACGCCACTTCGATCTGTGGTTCAGATTTTGTGCAACTATTCCCTTCTTTTCCATGGCAGATACTTACCAGCTGACACTACCATTTTTTCGGCTATGTACATTGTACAATCCCATTCAATTTCACACCCGCTTGCGAGCGAGCTGTGCTTTTGGTGCCTGGCCCAGATATACAAATATAGGATACCACGGTTATCAATCACACCATTTAGATTAACGGCGAACCGAACCTTGTCTTCCCTCTGCCCACCACATATACGCCTATAAGCCACTTGTCTAATTTGTCTCGTGCACTCAGGCGCCAGAAAACAACGCAGAATCCCGAGAAAAAATAGCACACATGTTCCGCAGACGCTCAACACCATCTGAAGACGCCCCGCCGCCGTACAGCGCTGTCTCTTCCCCTCGCTCACAACCACACCGCCAGAGGCAAGGCTCTTCGAATCCCCTTTCACCGCCCATCACACCGGGCGCCCGCACGCATATAGCACAGCCCACCAACAGGGCCTTGTCAGAGACAGCCATCGCCCGCACCTCCTCTGCCCCAGGCCCCCGGCATCGCCCCCAATACACACACGCTGCCCCGCGTCCAGCAATCGCAGGCACCCCCGGATTCCCGGTTCTCCCCGCTGGCACGGATCCCGCGCGCGTCGCGCGCCAGAAGATCGCCCGCGAGACGCTCGCCGCCATGGCTGGGGGATCGTACAGCGTGCGCGGCGTCCAGTATGACCTCACACGGCGCATGAACTCTATGATTGAGGGTGTCCGCGTATACGGAGACGATACCAGACTCGAGCCACCCGCAAGGGGGACAGGAGAGAAGCCCACGCAGATCGAGGTACTTGACATGACGACACTCAATGCGGTGCGCTGGCTAGACCGTGAGGCCAGCAGGAAAGTGACGGCAGCGCCAGATGGCAAGGACTCTGAGTATGGCGTATGGGACTATGGCGTCGTCTACGAGAAGCAGCCGTCGCACGCGCGCACGGCTGGCCATCCGGAAAGCAGCCCGCGCATTGGTGTCCTCAACTCGGCGTCGCCACACATACCGGGGGGCGACTTTCGCAGCGGCGATGCTGGGCAAGAGCTCTCCGTCTCTCGGGCGTCGACGTTATCAGCGGCGCTTGAGACGCCCGCAGCGCGCCCGTTCTACCACGCGGCGGAGTGTTCAGTTGAGGACGCGACCAGCCGCAGAGGTGGCTTGCAGACTTCGCTCGCTGCGGCGTATCATACGCATGCGCTCGTGTACACGCCGGGGGTTACTGTGATCCGGGAGGAGACGGGCGGCTGGACTGCGCCACGCGACATTGATGTTATCACCTGCACCGCGGTACACGCGGGCGACGCACGCGCTGCCGCCGCCCAGTCCTACGCGCGCTCGGGATCGCGCTCGCACCCGTCTCGTCCTGCGCCGACGACCAGTGCCGCAGAAGTCGAGGACCGGATCCGCACGGTCACGACCGCGCGCCTGCGCCGCATCCTCGCCGCATTCGCGCACCACGGCGTCGCCACGCTCGTGCTCCCCGCGTTCGGCGCGGGAACGTTCCAGCACACGCCCGCCGCCGTCGCGCGGGTGTACGCCGAGCTGCTGCTCGCCCCGCGCGCGCCGTTCAAAGACGTGTTTGAGCGCGTGGTGTTTGCGATCCCGGGCACGCCCGGCGAAGAATTCAGTGCAGCGCTTTGGACATCCGCGGGCGTCAGTGCAGGCGACGGCCGAGGAGAGGGCCGTCGGACGCTTCACGGAAGCCAGAGACGGGGCCAAAGTGGAAGCGGGTGGCTGGCAGACCTCGCCGCGTCGGGCAGGATACCTAAGCCGCAGCGAAATGGGGCTGACGATCCTGCACTGGGCGATGCGCGCAGTGTGCGCCTTGAGTGGGACGGGGGTTGGGCGTCGGGTGACAACCGTGATGGCGCTCGCGGACAAGATGAACAGGAAGATCCTGCGCGGGGTGATGCGCGTAGCGTGTTTAGCGTGCAGAGCGCCGTACGCGCATATAGTGTATTAGGCGACCAAGATGGCGTAGCTCTCAACCGTACTAGGGGGGCTGTCGGTGGAGGGTTGTAAACGAGCAAGATGGCCCAGGAGTACCGGTATACGACTCTTGGGACTTTGTATGTTGGTTTGGAATATGTATGATTCAGAGTAAATAAATGTACATGTAAGTTTTCTAATTACAAAGTTTCAGGTATCAGCCCTGCCAACCTGCATGAAAGTATGCGAACGTTGTGTCGCCTGTACTCTACATCTCGTTGATCATGCATCTCAGGCTCAATAAAAAAAGCTCTGTACTGCACAGGCGTAGCCATGTTCAATTGCTGGCGATGGACGCGTAGCATATATGTACGACCCGCGCACGGGCATTCCGCGGGGCAGCGCGCCCGATGAGAATTGCCAGCGCGTCGGAGTCGGCCCACATTCTGACTCATGCAGTGCATCGTTGAGCGTGTCAAGCGAACTGATAATTGTCACGCTCTGCGGAGCCCATTCGCAAAGGACACAAGACATGAGTATAATGACTCTAGTCAGCATGCGGTGTTCGATTCTGTGGCCGCCGGATCCATTCACGCTCCTGGGTTCGTTCAGCCCAGCGCATGGGTCAGACATTCTGGCGCTGCCAGTGTGGAGGATCGTGTGTACGTAGCGGCGGGACCTTTGTACTTAACGGCGGGACTTTAGTCACAAGCAACATCTCCTCGTCTGAGCAGATTGTCACTTGCGGAAACGGGCGTACAGGGTGAAAGGAGCAGCGCAGTAGAGGAGGAAGGTGCATTCACTTCGGGCGCACCACACCTGCTCGCCGCAACACATCCAATCCGCACAGGACACCGCCCGTTATGTGCGATAGAACTGAATACAGGAACGAGCTGTCCCAGACATGGTGTAACGCCGCAGTAGAAAAGGCGGACGGGGCGGGATACAGGAAGAAGAAGGCAAGGTTGGCAAAAGGTTGGAGGAACTGGAAGACATATTTTTTATTTTTGGACCTGCCACGTGCTTTTATGATGATTGTTCCCACGGACACGTCGTTGATTATGGACGCGCGTCGCGGACATTCAAGTTGTCGACGACTCGGACGCGACAGTCCCGACCTCCCAGCTTTCTACCACCTTTGAGGGCCTTTGCGCTGGTATTTGGCTGTGTTCTTTCACTCTACATTCCGTCATTTTATTGCCCCACTTCCTCCTTCTTACCACCACCGAACCTAGGCCATGGCTACCGTTACGGATATCGATCTGACTTGCCTTCCTGCTTCGCCGCCCCACAACCGACCACCAAGCGCAGACGAAGATTATTCTTGCACATCTAGAGCATACATTCACCACCGCACTGATTAAGGTCGACTGCGCGTTACCACTCGTGTTTGATCATCGGTGCTATTGTACTGGCTCCCAACGCCGTCGGCAGTTGTTCGTGAAGAGTTCAGAGCCGCTCTGGTGCTACCTGGACCTGATCTCTTCAGTCTCGTCCCGCTCGTGTACTCCGTGCTTGTGTGCACTACTTGCTGCCCTATCAATGCATTTCAGGGCGGATATCTAACTACATGTATGCGCGCTGATCAGAGCGGACAGTACTGGATATGCATAGATCTGGAGAACTGGGGAACTGGGGTGCCCGATAGCCGTTGTATGTGGGAAACAGAGCCTCGGATACACGATCGTCCGTCCGTGAGGCTTGGCTACTCGTGGTGGCGCGAGCATGTATTACTCCTCAGTAAACGCGGGTCGCGCGTCCAGTTGGGTGGCGACTCGCCTTCCAAAGCATCCGTCGTTGTTCAGGACCAGTGCGTAGGCGAGTTCTGCGAGTAAGCGGCAGTAAACCAAAATTGGCTCCATATTCGCATGGTCTAACCGTCTACGCTACCACAGGAGACATTGATAGCCTATTTCGCTTTTCACTCTCCTCTTCCTTGTCGTCCACCACTCTGGATTGCTAGTTCCCTTGGGATGACGCCCATCTGCCGAAGAATCTGTATCATCGTGAGTGGCTAAATATATCACCGAGCACGAAACGTACGCTTGGGGAGTTAACGCAGGCATCGTGAACAGAGATACAAAGGGAATGAAAGCCCTGCTCTGAGTACTGCAGGTACCACTTATCCTTGTCTTAACACCCAGAAACTATTCGTTATTTACATGAGCGTCACATTCGCAGGATGCTGTACCCCGACCGACGATCACAGCGATCTCGCTGCACACATAGCACCTGTGGCAACGATTCTGTCGACATCGCTGCGCTGCAGACCATTCTGTGCAGAGTCTCAGATACTGGCGTGACCTGGTACTGTTCATGTTTTTTTAAAAATCGTTTATTAACTCTCTTCTAGTTTTCATATAAGCATATACCGCCATGACCGATGTCCCTGTACTCAAAATGAAGTTGATTACCATTTGCGTCGATATCATCAACGATCCTACTGCAGGACGCGTCTATGGTCAAGCTGTCTTCCCTCTCAGCGTCAAATTCAATTTTAGCGGCCCAGCTGTTCTTGCACGGTACACAAACATAAATTCTATCTTAGTGAGGCCGTCTTTTCCCAGCTAAAAATAGAAGAAGGCGCTTAACGTACCCAACCAGAATGACGATGCACCCTGCGGTGAGATCACATCTTCGAAGAAAGTCATCTATGCTTTAGCATGCTGTAGGCAATTTTTCTCGTTCCCTCAATGCCTTTATAGCAATGATATCTGGTATTGGTACAACGGGTTTACGAATATGACGGATAAATAGATCGTACATAACTGTTGCATAGATATTCAGCAAAGACTTATGTCTCCCCACTACATGATTATTAACTACGACAATTGTTCATACCACGCCAACGGAGCCCATACTACTCAAGCCCTTTGATTGCAGTTCCAAGTTGGAATTGGCCTTGAATGTGCCTAGCGCGATCTCCGGGCTGCTGCTATCGTACGCAGTGTTGCTACCATTACCAGACGAATGTTGCGGGGGTCTCCCGTATTTCATTTCTGACATGTTTGACTGCGAGATGGTTTCGTTTGTCCACGCCCTCCCACGAGCAACTCTCATGATGATGAGCGTCGTAGACATGCACTGTAGTGAGAGCCTCAGCCACACACTTTTATCCGGAGAGTTACGAAACACACCTGGACCTGAGTCAACAGAGGAATAAAAAGAAGGGCTGCTGTGCTCTGTAGCGTATACAGAACCAGGAATATTATAGAAATTATACCGTAGGGCACGGCGGACTCCAACAACATGGACACGACCGAGGTATAAGTACGTCCGTGGCGCGATCCTAAGGCCTTCGTGATCTTGTAGCGCATGTACAGAAGGCGGGTGACAAGAAGCCCAGTGAGGAGAATGTTAAGACCCATGAGAATGGAGAAGTACGGAAGAGAGAAGTTCAGTGTCGTATGAGCCCAGAGACTGGATTGAGGCTGCGCTGCCTGGAGAACAAACAGAGCGCCAAGGACTAGAAAATAGGCCCAATTAGATCCACGTTTAATGGTCGCCGTAGATTAATTGCTCTCACTTGACATGGCCAGCCACGTTAGAATGGGGACGACGATTACATACCACATGCGATAGACGACATGCACTCGATAAATCTAGAAAACGTTTATAATAAAGCTCTGTTTGGAAAACAAGGCAAAGATATGACAAACTTACTAGTAACGAGTCAGTCAGGAAGCCTACGATAATCGAAAATGAACTTCCGACTGTGTTAACAGTAATAGCTTGCTCTTGAAGCAAGAACATGAGTGGACCACCGGGGAATCCACGATAGTCGATCCAGGCCATTTCGTTAAACTTCATGTTGATAGAGATATTAATGCTGCCACATGCAAACAGAATTAGAACGAGGATAGCCCATTTAGCATTCTTCTTCATGTTCCTTTCTTTGGCGAGGTAGTACAGGCATGCAAATAGTGAAATGATATGCATTCCTGATAATCAAGTGGAATGTCAATGGAGTGCAGACACCGATGTACATTGGGCGAATTACCATAGCCTATAAGTCCCACATTTACGGCGATGTAGTTGGCACGCTCAAACCACAAGAGTGCGGCAGGCTCTTGGGTAGCATACTGACTGAGATCAGACGTACTCATCGCCTGAGCCACGTAGGAAGAGTGGGTCTAAGGAAACCATATTCTACCGTTCTAGATATATATACCCCAGTGTAGATCATCTATTCATAAATTGCAATCAGCGGTTGAGATGTGTCGCAAAATGATGTGAGACAGAAATCGTGATGAATGATAGCGTTCTCTAGCCTCTTGCCCCGCTCATTTGGATTCCTACTATGATATTTGGATATCTCAGATATATCCTGAAACGGGTACAAATAATAATGTCAGAGTCTCGTATAAACTCACGACAGAGCCAGAGCTTCCACGATGCAATTGATATCCCATATCCGATATCAGCGACACAACGTGAAGCAAATGCCAACGTAAAGGTCAAGCTGTTACCACGACGCTGCCCTAGGGAGTGACAGTGGGCGCAAGCGCGTGTTGCCTAAGTCCCCTCAATCAAATGGAAGCCATGATACCCAGGCAAGCTATTTTTGTATGATTATCAAGCTCCCGGGTTGGGTGCGATACTTAATACTAAGTATTCTTACCGTATGGCCAGTGTTTCCATGTCACTGCATGGGATGCCAGGCAATGTCAACATCAAAGATAGATGTTATACAGGATGTATTTGGATTGGCCAAAATTGGGAGTTCACTAAAGCTGCGGACTGGACACTGAGTCCCAAGAATATTAGTTGATGTTGAATGAGGGTCTGCCATAGTACCAAATAATCATAATACCTTTAGATGGAACCCTGGTCACTACAGTCGAAGCGGCGCTCGTGATCGGCGACGTGCACACGAGCTGACAGGCAGTGCGATTCTGATCGGAAACACCATGCTACATACTGCTTTACCAATGTTCCACGCAAATGCATTGAGAAGGGTATTTGATGCAATTATATTTGGAAGGACTTGTAAGTCGTAACTTCTGGGGACACGAAGTGATGAGTGACCTCCGCGGAGGGTTTCAATCCCGATTACTTGGATTAATCGCGCACCGATACTCAGGCAGAAGTTGGACAGAAGATTATATAAAGCTGTTCACCGATTGGCGATCGAGTGACAGCCAGTGACCACTGAAGCTGAAGTACTGACCGGTGAATTGATGAGCTGCCATTTACTGGGTAAAAGTACTATAAATAGTAATACCCAAGCCAGAGACTCTTCAGAAGCAAACTTATCAGTCCTCTCCAGCTGTTCATCGATATCATCGACCACTGTGACATCAGCTATTTCCTGTGCTATTCCCAGGTCGTACGTGTACTTTAGGCGATAAATGCATAAGGCCTTATTGCTTTTTCACATCAATCGAGGAGAACTTCTTCGGAGTCTGAGCCTGTCTGAGCCCACAAAAACCTCGCTTAGATGGTATGTATAGTGGCCAAGTAACCGGAGATTGCACAATGCATCGAGATAAGAAAACACCTGTTTTTTGATCAACTTGATGAAACGGAAAGCCTCCGTTGTGCCCGCATAGTCGGCTATCACGCGCATGCTTCAAGGTGCAAAATTACCATTTTGTACGCTTCAGTCAATTACCTACATGCCGTCTCAAACTTCTGATCAAATGTTGTCTGTATCAGGGGACTAGGCTATCACACAGAATATCAATCTCCACAGAAAAATAGGCATACTGGTCGGGCCAAAGTTGGATGTTCAATTCGATAAAACAGTTGCGAGATAGGTTGTACTTTATCTACTAAGTCAAGAAATCCGACACAAGCTTCATGTACCGATCTTGCTCCTCAATAAATGGAGAATGACTAGAATTCTCGAATGTGACCCATTTAACCTTCTGAATATTGTCGAAGAAAGGCTTCACGACGAAGTCTTGCGAAATGTCCTTCTTTCCGTTGATAACAAACGTTGGTACGCGAACGAGGTGAAGGCGATCGATAATGGTCCAATTCTGCAGAACCCTATCACGCTGGCGTCAGGACATGCTAAACAGGTAAATTTATGGTACACATACGGAGCGGAGGCAACTGTAGGATCTCCATCGGCGCCGAAGACCTGTTCTAAGGTGTACCAGTATGACTCAGGGACAGGGCGAATGACACATCCGTGGACAGCATGAAATTCTTTCAACGCCTCGAAGAACTTGGCCGGCTCCTTCATGCCCCCCATCATACCCTGCTTCACTTTGTCAGGGAACGCGGAGAGGAGCTGTCCGTTGGACTGATTCCAGAGACTGGACGCCGCGAGTGAACTCGAAAGGACTATTCTCTTGAGCCCAGCGGGCTGTCTTCGGACTTCGAACTCCGTTGCGAGAATCCCGCCCCAAGAATGGCCTACAAGCGCGAAGTCGTCCTGAATCTTGAAGTGGTTAAGCAGATTGACCAGCTCATCGATGAACAAATCGATCGTCCAAAAGGTCGGAGGTTTGTCCTTCAAGTGGGTCGATTTGGCGTTGCCGAGTTGATCATACAAGATGACTGGGATATCGTATTTGACTGCGAGATCAGCGAATGGGACGAGGTAGTCGTGGCACAGACCGGGCCCCCCATGAAGAACAACCACGGGAGTGCGCTTGCTGTTTTCCAAGTCGCCGAAGCGCTTGAAGTAGGTCTGGTGCGTCTCATCCTGATACACAAAATCTATCTTCCCGTCTACATATTTAGGGCCTTCAGACGACATGCTGAACTGTAAGGGCATACTCCTGCAGTTAGACAATATGTACTCCGTGGCGGTGGTATGGAACCTACCCAACGGCGAAATGGATTGCGTTTGACTGGAAAGAGGTTTGAAAACGGACGTCGAAGCATACAAAGTGGGGACTTGACGGGAGCAGGTAAGGTTATAGCACGGGTTAAAATGCTAAAACGTCTGGGCCAGCACTTAGAATAGGCGTCGCAGCATTCATGCTAACTCGGCGTGTGAAATGAATTCATAAGTAGAACCACCTTTGCATAATCACCTTGCATATGGTGTGTTCGGGATCGATCACTCACTGCGCATCGGTGACAGCCATCATCACGCCGCCCATCCACCCTCAAACTTGCTTCTGTTCGTCGAGGTGAGATCGAAGACCTATCACAGAGCTTCTAATCCACGGGGACCCCCAAAACAGTGGCGAATAGCGGAGCGTGGATAAGAATCGGTCATGGACGGACGTGTGAGGGTTAGGGGATCCAAGGAGCGCTTGTGTAAAAGTACTTACCAGCGCGAAGGGCCATCCAGAGGTGTCAGCTGACATGTCGGACTTTTAATTGGCAACCCTGTGGGTATTGAATTAATTCTATGGTAAATCATTGAGGTCGCCCCCATCCTGAACTTCAGCTTCGCCCTTCAAAAATGCAAGGTCATTATAGGCTACTTGAGAGCTCCGAAGACGCTAATGAGCCCTACGAAGACCCGCCTGTGTCTTCAAGGATCAGGAAGCGTCATGACGAGCGTGGTAAGAGCCTTGCCAATATACTTAATTGATCTTCAGATATTGAGCATACATATTACTCTGCAGGCAGCGATAAAATATTTTTCTGCGCATGTATCGCAACCTTGTGCACCACAGCAATTTCGATGGCCTTGATTCTGAGTTCATTTTTATACGGATTTCCAGATAGTAGATCTTCCACAGCGAGGTTGCGAGTCTCCAGAGAAACCTTTCGGAGGCCCAGTGTATACATTAATCTGGAAAAAGTGCTAGCCAAACATAACAGCACCTTCCCCCCATTGTTCAATTTTCCACAAATGGTGTACCAGATTTCCTCGCGTAATCGAAGAATGACAGAGGACGACAGAGGCTTGGTGACGCACATTGGCGTTGTATACCCGGATGACCGACATATATACATTAGTCCAAAGGTAATCCAGAGCCAGTCAGATGTTTTACGGACACTAATTTTTATCTAGATATCAACCATAGTTCAATTTCGGCACCTTGACTATGGGATGGAAAATTGTTCATTGATTTATACCGTACCTTTGCTTACGTCAAAATTCAATCCGAACGCTATTGTACTCAATTCAAGCATCATCGATGTTTGGGCTCTCGACACCGTGGTAGAGATTTCAAGGCACATAGGCGACACTTGGAAGTATGCACCGAAAAGAACAAAGAAGCTGGCCACCCTATCTATGTCGAATAATTCCTATTCCTTTCATTGTCGATCAAACGAATTCAGCACCTTTGAGCTATCATGTTCGTCGAGTGCTACCTCGCTATGTCAGGTTGACTTCTGGCAAGACCAGAGAGCAACTCCTATTGGAGGCGAGTCGATATAAAGCTTCGCTGAAATTGTGTACTCACTTTAAAGGCAGGAATACATATAGTACAGCGACAGAATGATAATCTGGGAAAATAAGCAATAAGGGACTTCAACAGGCTGTGTTCCACTGGGAGGGCGGCTGCATAGGGTACTCTGTGTATTTGAATATCATGGCCAAGAGCACCTTTGACATGTTTACTTCTGAAATATTGAAGTCTGTCTGCATTTCTGAGGTTTAAATATTGTTTGAATAGTGCGTCCGACTCGTCACTCGCGCATCGTCCACTGACAATCCTCCGCCACCCATTGTGATATAAGAGCGCATTCTGCTCAAATTCCGCTTTCTCGCTGAACGCCTCTAATATTACCGCTCAGGCGCGTTCCGTGTACCACGAACGCTGACACCAAGCTGCGCACGAGCAACGAGCGTAGTACTACAACAACTTTTGAATCACTTGCCAAATGCGTTGCAAATGCCGAGTTGCCGGGACGAGCGCACCTACTCCCACGCGATCAAATTTAACAAATCCGAGTGCAACGTCCGCGTCACTGCGCTTGACGTGCGCGGTATCAAGCCCGGTATATGAGGGTCGCACCAGGTCCCCCAGTGTCATGCTGTTGATATGAGAATGGTTGTGTGACTTCAACGTCCAGAGTGAGTGAGGCATCCGGCGGGCGTGGCCGCTGTCGTCAGCGCTCCGGGCCCGCCGGAAGGAGCGCAATGCGCATGCCCAGGTACGTCTTGGTACGTGGTCATTGGGTGGGAGGGTGTCGCTCGGAGTGGCGCAGCGGCTTGGTTATAGGATATTAGGATTGTAGTGCTTGAGTAAATCGAGAGACGTCGAAAGGTGTACCGCAGGCCGGCTGTTTTCTAGCGCGCGATCGAACCTTGAAACGCGAGCGGTGTGTTGTAGATGGTGCGCGGCGCTCGAGCTTCGTCGGATGAGCCATCGCTCGCTCGCCCCGCGCTCTGCCGCGTATATAGCTGAGTACTTGACCCAAACGCAGTGCTGGTTCACCGTCACCTAATTTTAAGGACCTTGGACTGCCAGTATTATAATACCTGTTTCTGGCTACATGAAATTCATTGGGAATATCCATGAACCTGAACTTAGGCTGCGATACATTGTACTCATGTATTTGTCTCGGGACTTGAAGAATACATATTTCGGCGTATATAAATGCTTATACATATCGACCAGCGTTCTTAGCCATACCAGAGTCTCCACCAATAACATTCAGAGAGACGTCCTGAGCGATGTTATTACCGTCCGCAAATGGATTTTCTGGGTATGTAAGCGGTAATGTGCGGAGGCGCCGGACTACCTCCACGGACCATCCATGACCTTGAATGATACGAAGGACGATTAATCCAGGCATGATAGCCTACAGAAGAGATTATTATGGTGAAATGATGGACAAGAATAATACGCACCATGACCTGAACCATTAGAGGAAGGAATAAGATCGATGATATCTTCTGAAACCCAAAAAGTACGATAAAAACAAGTGAGATGAGACCAGACGGCAATGCAGATTCTACAATCAATGCTTCAATTCCTGTAAAATGTTTCCCCAGATCATTTGCGGTTACGCAAAGTTGACGGCGTAGTTCCAAAAGACGTGGAACAAGGATGATAGTGATGAAAATGTTTAGCGCCGTCGCTAAAGATACATAAGGCACGGAAAATTGGATTGCGGCAGAGTCGCTCAGGAAAGCAATATTTTCCGGTTTTGTGAGCTGGATTGCATGGAATGCAGACATAACTAGTGCAGAAGTCATTAGAATTAAAACCCCAATAACGTGAGAGTGAGGGAATATTTACTCACCGATCGAGCTGAGCAAAATCAAGCATAATATTCCGGTAACAATCGTGCGCTTCCACAGACTATGAATGCGATAAATCTAGCATTTCCTCAATTTTAGAATCAACAAAAAACAACAGTAGAGCTTTACCATGAAGATATCCGCAAAGATAACCATTATGATGGACGTAGCCACAGCGCCGACATTAGCAGGGTTGGATTGCTGCTCTGTCAGGAATGCGGCTGGGCCATTTAGATAGCCAGCATTGTCAATGAAAGCTAGCTGATTGAAGTGCAAAGAACAGGCAATATTTGCCGTTCCTAACACGAATAGAGCGCTGATAAATGGAAGCCATTTCAAGTTCTCAGAATTTTTCTTTCGTGCTATAGCAGTGGTACACTTGTATAACACGGTGAGATTGATACCTGTCTCGAGTGCTGGTGAGTCTCCCTTTCGAAAAACGAGTGCATGGATACCAACCATATCCTATAGCTCCTAGGATGGTAGCTGCATTCGCCGCTTGCTGGTACCAGAGGAGGTCTGAAGGACTGGGAGAAGACATTTAGAAAAGGGGGGGTGAACCAAGCTTTCACGAAGTAACATCAGAGTTAGGACCGTCAATTTTATTAATTTGGACTCACCGTCGCCCGAGATCTGCACTGCCAGCCCTGCGAACATTGGATATTCATATCTTGTATTCTGATTAGAACCATTCAGGCCGAGTAGTACGGTAAAGTTATAACTCACTAAGTATCTGTGCTTCGATGCTGCGCCACATCAAGAATCTCAGAAGGTTGCGGGAGTTAGCAAGTCAGATTTGCGTACGTGTGGGCAAATGGACCCCGTAACCTAGGTTTGATTGTTTGTTGTTCACATTCATGACAGGCGCCGTTCCGAACTATTTATAGAATTCACACGAACCACAATTTGGCAGGAGCACACCTGAGCACACACATGGCGTGTCAGTTGTGTGCTGATAGCGACCGGGGAACTTGGTTCGATCTCAACGGACTCATCGGTAGTTATGAATATCGAATAATAAACTTCGATTGAAAGGGGTACTGGCTGGCACTGGTTTTTAGGCCTGCAGTGAGCGTGCGTGGGCGTGTGCGTGCCAGTGGGCTAGTGAATAGCAGATGTGAGTGTGTGGACGTGCACTGAACCTTGCGCCGCGTGACTTGTTCCGAGCATGCGTATGCCGTCCATGTAAGCATAGGACTGTTTAGAGGACATTTGACCATACCATAATTAACCAGTTAAATAATTCATCTCTGGCAAAGGTATGACAATATCGCGTAGAAGCTATAGTTCTCAATTGGAGGCCAAGAAACCATAGGTACAACTCGTAATATTACGAATGATCAGTTGGAATGTACAACACTAATCTCAGATGCCGCAAAACCAGCTGCCTTGTCTTTCCATGTTTCGTAGTTCTCCTCTGCAAAAGTTCGTACTTCTACCCAATCCCGACACTCGTGAGTTACTCCTGTCCCATATGCCGCTTGAGTCTTTCGGCCGTCAGTGTTCTCAGCCGAAAAGGCAGGTTCAAGGGTGATATCCGCACTGCAAAGCACCATTTGCCGAAGATACGAAAGGCAGTGCATGACATGCATTTCGTCGTGCTCCAGACGTGACGCATTCCGATGCTCACCACCGAGCATCTTGCGGAACCCGTTTAGGCAATGGAGTTGATGGTACATAGAAATGGCGTAGTAATTCTCTCCGTCGCCGATTTTGACAAATCCGTGGCCGGCTGGAGTGACGGACGCCCAATCGTTGTCGTCATACATCCCATAGCGCTCAGAATCAGCGACCTCGAGCGCAACAGTCTGAAGATTGATTGGAAGTTTTGCTGGGGAGTTGTCGGTGAATAAAAAAGGCGTAGCTGCGAGAGAAGGCGTTCAACACAGGGGACTACATAGTTTATGCATTGAAGAAAAATAACATACGCCAACTCAGAGAATCACACGACACGAATGCAATGCTGATTCCGTTAAGAATGAGGGAAAGTATAAACGCCAATGCTCCGGCGTAGACGACCTTGGCTGGAAGAACAAAGTATTGCGTCTGTTGGGATTGAGAGGTCATTGGTTTCACTTCAATAACTTTGCGCATGGTTTGATTTCACGCCCTTATCATTGTTATTAGGTCGCCCACCTGTGTTGGTGGAACACCGGAAGTGTAGAGATATATGATGCCGATAGTGATCGTTAATCGAGATCTGTTCTGTGTGTCCATAAATTACTTATTTAACCCATACAAACCCGACTATGTAGGCTTCTCGTCAGTCGGCTATCGAGTCTTCTTCAATTGAGATTCGGACGCCCGATGAGCAAAATTTAGAACGTGTGAAACTCTGGAAAGCAGGCTTTGCATCCGAAAGCCTGTTGCTCAGCGCTCAGCATTTATTAGTATTCGGGTTTCAAGTTCAAACTTCAAGTCTGCTTGATCTTGGCTTGATCCTGTATTATTAATAAAACTTAGTCTACCCCGAGATGCAGTTGCAGCCATCAACGAGCGTACTTACTAGGCTGCAGGCGTGATTTTCTGATTTACCGTCCGTAACCCGTTCCTCCAGCCACTACGTCAGGATGTCTCAAGGCCGTGGAGGATCTACAATTCTTGTTCTCCTCCTTACTCTGAGCACTCTGAATTTGGGCTACATGTTGTTTTATTGGAGCAGGCGCCCATTACTAGAAAGTGAAATATATTACTGTGCGTAATAGATCGATAGTCCTCTAGGATTTCATCGCGCCATTTGGAGCTGATTTGGACTCCGAGCAGCGTTCCGTGGTCATGATTACCCAGAATACTTGCCGATTAGCGACCTTGAATATGTCCACATGACTGACGAGGAGAGCATTCACTACAAAGCAGATGGATATGTCTCCGACCCAGAATGGTTTTCAATGGCAGATTTGGCCGCCGGTTCAGGATATATTTGCCTTGGGCCAGACGATCGCATATTTGCCGTGTCGATGTTCCACCAGATGCATTGCCTCCGTATGATCAACCTCGCATTCACAAAAGCTCCTATTGCAACCCCTGCACATCTTCAGCACTGCCTGAACTACCTCAGACAGGGAGCTCTCTGCAGTGCCGATACTTCACTCGAATCTGGTGATTTCGAAATGCGCAATTTTACTTGGGAGAGAACGGGAGCAACGCACACCTGTCGAGACTGGACTCAAGTCTACCTAAACATGGAGCAAAATTTTGTCTCATGGGAAAGTAAAACCGGAAGGTGCGTTCCCACAGTAAAATATTTTAATGGCTCGGATTTACCAATCATATTAGGGGACACGACGAGAATGAAGATTCTTTAAGCCCAATATGACGAATTTTTATTGGCCTGCCCAAAGCCGTTGCAACAAGTGTCATGTAGATTTTCACAACAGCTACCGTATCATTGGGTAGATGCAATGTAAAGCTTCCGGCGTGTATATACGAGTAGTGTCTTCCGGAATTCTGATAGGAAATACAATGGAAAGCAAACTTCTCTGGAGCACTGAAATGTTGAAAGCTCACGATGAGCCCTATGTATAATCATCAGGTTGTCATCGTCTATTTTTAATGGTCGTATGTACCCATATGGAACATACGGACAGGGCGCTGTAGTTCTATTTTCATGCCAGGTAGCACGAGAGATAGGAGTGAACAGGTTATGGGAGAGAACGAGGATGGGTTATGACAGTGAGGGGCGCGAATGTGACTACCGCGGGACTCATTTTCTTTTGTTGCACGGATGTCGCGGAATACTTACCGGCAGTTGCCGCAATGGACCAACGTCACAACAACGAGGATTGGACAGTAGGTAATTTTAATTAGTGTCTGTACTTAGACTTGATTCACGGATACGACTTGAAGCTGGGGGCTTCAACTATCCGGGCGTGTGGCTGTTGTAATTATGCGTAAGTAGTGTACAAGTAGTGCCAGAGCTCAAAAGTGACTTACATTGGTGTGAAGAACACTGGCAGTGTAAGGAGCGCATCCTGCATACGCGCAGAACGGCTCCTTCATTATGCACGCACGTCCTACGCACGCAGAAGCTCCACACTTGCCGATACCGAACGCGATTGATAACCTCACGAACACGCTGAAGACGATCGCACGAGCGCTTAAGCGCCCGCTGGCACGCTCGACACCACTCACGCCTTCAGCATTTCCTAGCGTCCTCACGTCCTCGGCTCCACTCGCTTGCTCGATTCCCTTCCGCATATGAAGAAGTACGCTCTCTAGAATTTCTAGGATATGACTCGATTTCCATAGCTTGGCGCCGGGCATCAGGAAAGTTGATTTATTTACAGCATTTAAAGTTTATGTATTTACTCAAATGTTCGTCCTCTTCTTGTCTCAAGGCTCGAAGGCTCGTTATTGTTTCCGTATTGTCTTCGTATCGTCTCATATCGCCACGCTGAATTCATCACGGAAGTTCTCACACCGTCACGCTCGCATCGCATCGCGTCCGCTAAACAGCGCGCCTCCACCTTCAACCAATGTCCCGTCTTGATGCACGGACAAGACCACCTAGCCTACCATTCATGGGAGCTACTGTGACTACAACGGGTCCGGTGTCAACGTTTCAACGGTCAATGATTTGCAATCTCTTACCGGGGATGGCTAGCCTCGTTGTGGGTCTGACTAAGAGGCGGTTGTCTATAGAGACTGGAGTTTCTTCAGTTAAGCCAATACAACATCCATATCGTTGCCTCGGGATACATGGACGACAGTAATCTATTTAGGTGTATTCATATAAGTCTGATAATTCTTCTCCGCCTCCCTATACACTGCTTCCCAGTCCAAGCAAACGTGTGTGACATCTGGTACCGTTAACCCGTGTCCCTTCGCAGCTCTGACAGTCTCGAGTCGTACATCAGAACTACAGAGGACCATTTGACGGAGATAATTCATACAATGCCCTGCAATTATCGAACGATCGGCTGATACTGCACGTGAATTAGTATCACGGTAGAGGTCATCCAGGATGTCTCGAATAATCCCAAGGCAACGAATTTGATGAAACATCCCAACGGTGAAGGGTCTTCGCCTCGGTCCCAAGCGAACGACCGCTCCACCACTTGGAAGTATTATATCCCATTCGGCTCGCCCTTCAGGGGTATCGAATGCATAGTGTACCGTGTTTTCTAGAGACATATGTACTTTGTCTAGAGCAGGGATAGGCCACTTTTCTGGGTAGTCGTTGTGGAGGTACGCTGAAAAAAGTGATGCATTAAATTAGCGTATAGACCTACACGCAAACATTCCTCACTGTATTCGTGTTTTGAAACCTGGGCATTGATCGGTGAATTCACCAAAAGAAATGTATTGCCGTTGACGGCTATGAAGACCAGGACAGCCATCGCCGTGAAGGACAGTACCGCCCCGGCCCACAGTATGCGGTAGTTAGAAAACTCTACAAGAAAAATTAGTAGATAACTTATTTCTGAAAGCAACAATTACTTGTGTAGGCCATTTTTCAGCAAACAGCTACACTAGCTTTCCAAGTGTAGTGGTAAAACAGCAGGGGTGTCTCGAGTAGATTTTGGAAACCGCAACTTAATATACTCTTGATATAGTACTGCTTCAAGTTCCTTTAAGTGCGCAGATTGTTGCTGCGGCCCTTCAGCGAACGTTACAACAGCATATTCTCAATTTAACATATATTCATATCTCAGGGACATCATCCACAACTACTTGTACCGCTCCGACAGTCCAACACGGACACGGAAACCTTCTTCGTGTTCACGGAAATGACCTTGAATCAAATCTTATATCAGACTACATAACTGTGAAGAAGTGAGGACCTACGTACCGTCCATCTAGAAGCATAACGCCAATCCGCGCTTAGTGATGTCTTCAGCATCGCAGTCAACAGTGTCGACTGAGTGAGGAAAAAAGCATCAAATAAGAAGCGCAGGAACACAATGACAAAACTAACCGGGTGCAGGGGCTGGGGCAGAGCTTGCCAGAGTTATACAGGCAAGAACCATAATTGTTATCTTGTACATTGTGCTGAATGACTTCATGACTTCGACCTTAGTTCCGAAAACGAGCGAGCGCTAGTTGATGGGTAGACTTCGATACTATCAATGCCGTCTTATAATGTAGCTGTGTACGCATTTATATTGGTCGGTACATTTTTACAAACTACTATTTCTTCTTATCTGACGTGGGATATAGAAAATAAATACTTTGAGAATAAATCAAAAATATATCCGAGCGTATCCACATGCCTCAAAAATCTTGTACACCCTTTGTTTCGTGAAATGCGCAGCTGATCATCTCCCGATGCAATTTCCAAATACCAGGGACCATGACCAATATCGAGACAGCTTACCAACGGTGCGGATAGGTCGCGCAGAAGCACGCAGGCAAGGTAATTCAGTATAGAATACCACGATGTACGATTATGGCGTGAGAATAGGCTGCTGGTGTATCTTCCCAACCTGGGGCCTTCACACACCATTAGCTTGTATCGTTCCCTCGCTAACTAGGATCTCCGAAGCCATCAATCATTCAATGTATCGTGCGTTTTCTGGTGCACAGCGAGTGTATAATGTGGGGAAATTCTGATGGAACTTGTTTCTTAAATAAATGCATGGATAATGTCCGGTTTCGGGTCTTGTACTAAAGATCTATTGGTCGGTAATTCAATTCTCGACGCTGCCTGACTTTTAGTTTTGTTCGCGTACCGTTAACTCACAAGTATGTATCCATGTATCCATTGAGGACGAAGGGCCAATTGAACTAACATATCTAGCAGTTGCAATGCCTCATTCTTACGAATCGCTCGCGACCACAGCCGATGAAGAGGCTGAACGTAAATTCCTCGTCGAACCAGGCGAAGATTTCACCGCCCACAACGCTCGTGCGCCATCCAAGAAGTTTATGGTGCTTGCATATGCCCTGTTAATATTGACAATCCTACTCGCCGGGGCCAATCTCGCTACATCATTGAGGATTCGGGGCTTCATGAAGAGGCACAATGGACCGATAGATGCGCTCCCGCGTCCCGATATCTTCGTAGGATTACCAGAGATGCCTCAAACTGGGCGTCATAAAGTGCCTGTGACCCATGTACACGAAAATTCTCCTGAGAATGCTTGAAGCGTATGTCTCAACATCTTCTACATACTTATGGATTTTGACTTTGTACTGGAATTTAGAGTCCGTATAGCTTCTCTCCGTATGACCATGACTCGGAAGGGACGTTGTGAATATACGGTCCATATGCGAATTCCACGAGATGAATATTTGTGTAACGATAATATATTGATTGCTATTGAACTTCTTCTGGTACCATCGCATGTTAGCTGCATCCTATGAATGGTACCCAAGAGTCCCGCTCCATCATACTTCGATATAGGATCGTAAAATAACGAACATGAGAGGATGAATAACGGAGCCTTCAGATATTCGGTGCTCATAGTATGGTTGAAACATTTCCTCGTTAAATTAAAAATACTAGTTCAGTGCTACTAGTCCTCGTAAGTATCCTTATATTTTTCGAAGTTATCTTCCATATACTCCCATATTTGAGACCAATCTGTGCATTGGTGCGTTATCCCAACTCCTGTTACTGTCTCCGCCACCTTGCCGTCTGGTGTGATTTGCTTATGACTTGCTGGTTCCAGTGTAACGTCGGCATTGCAAAGCGCAATCTGTCGCAAGTAGATCAGGCAATGGTCTACATGACTTTTGTCCATGGTGTTGAACTTATAGTCGGGGTTCGATACCATAGCGATGTTGAGATAGTGCCGGAGGGAACGCAAGCAGTGTAAGTTGTGGTAATGAGCCAAGAGATAGTGCTGGCCATCGTCAGGGTGATAGAAAAATCCATCTCCGCGAGGGAGAATCGACTGCCAGTCGGACGAGTTGGCGTAGAGTCCGAAGCGTTCAGATTTGGTCGTAGTCATCGCTGCGCGGCGCAAAGCCACAGGGAAAGTGCGCTCTGACGAGGTAATAGAAGCTGTAGAAATGCCATATTCTATCAGCGCTGTGCGAGTAGGATAAACGGCATAGAAAAATGGCGTCTACTTGAATGCTTGAAGCTCGCGCTGAGCAAAATTTCGAGAGTGTCCGAAGATACTGATATGAAGAGGGCGACGAGGACTGCAGCTACGAGAGGGAGTGGGAGGGTGACACTTCGACCCATCATGTTGCTGGCGTCACGAATATGGTTTAGACCTGTATTAGCTTTTAATCCAGGTTTTCCAATGGGTATCGGGCAGTTTTTCAGCGTAGTAGCATGTTTCTCGTGAACCTCCATCATCCATGCCGCCCATGGGAAATCTATTTTGAAGTGCTGATAGGGCTCTCTACATCCATACGTTCGACCCTCGGTCTCATGAGATCTAGATAGTCTTCTGCCCTTCTCACTGGGGCCGCCTGAGAACCCCTTGTTTATTTACGATCATTTTTCAGACTCTTAGGGGCTCAGTACAAGTACTATAGTTAGCACCGTAAGACTCGGCTCCACGTCGCATGATTAACATTTAGTTGCAAGTGAATCTATAGTTGCATATAATGGATCAAGACCCCGGACCCTCTTAGCAGTGGAAGGGAATGATTTCAGCATCAATCGGGATATAAACTTACCATTTGCAAGAAGTTGCTGATAAGTATCGCTCAACCAATGAATGTCGTGAGTGCTAACATTCAGTAGACGATTTAACATCAACATCAAACAATAATTGGCGTCTTGAGCGGCGGCGCTCGAGCAGCGCCTCAACGGTCTTCTGCGAGGCACGCGCGGCGGCGTGCGTATTCCGCGGAAGACAATTAGGCAAGACGCGAGATTGGCTCTCAAGCTCGCGGAATGCATCAGCGGGCATGCTCTATTGGGATTTGCAGCACATGCCCGGCGATTTTTTTCTGCGCGTTGGGAAATGAGATGTTTGCAGCGATGATTGTGGGTACCCAACCAACACCGAAGGGTTCGGTATTGGTCAGGCTTCTAGCACCGGAGTGCTTGTATGCGCTGGATGGCACAATGAGTCCGGCGTCTTATGCAGGCAGGTAGAAGAGCTTAGACTTATCGTAGACCCACTTTGAGTTTGGGCGAAACACGCGGACGGAAGTGGCGGTCTTCCGCATCCCGGGACCCGGACAGTCTGCGAGCTGCTCGACGTTTGGAGTTAGGAGGTCGCGCGCCGAGCGAAGCCGTGATTGGGGCAGTGAGGGCGCCCACCTGCGCCCACCCGGAGAGAATGGAGCACCCGGAGAAAACGGAGGGAAGCCCAACAGACGATGTCGTCGATCTCGAAGGTATGGCATTTTAGGCTAACGTCCTTCTCCCACTAGATTTGATGTAGGCTGAATACCGTGATATCCCTCAAGACATGCAGATGGCACGACGAGCGGAACGCCTTTTCGAAAAACATCCAGATGTTGGTTTCGCAAGGGCGGTAAACCTTCGCCCGCTTCCGCTGCGATTTTCCAGGGCTAGCAACCATTGTGGCGTACGGAGCACGGGCTGTTCGGGTCGGAAGAAGTGAGGGCGACAGTGAGGTCGAGGAGGATACTACGTCGTAGACGAGTGTGGAGAGTTGTGTCTAGAAAGCGAGGAAGGACGCGCGTCGGACGTCGAGGTGTGGACGGCCCGGGTGGGCGAGGCAGACTTGGCATTGACTCGGCAGCGGGCGGCAAACTCGAAGAAGAAATATATTCCCACGTACCGAACCGAACTTGCGACCACGCGACCTGGTATGTCTCCCAAATATCTCTCTCCGTCCACGGACCACGACAACCTTCGATATCTGCCCACATATAACCGTGTCAGCATCAACCAGCCCCCAAACCGCGTTACTCACCCACACCAACTCCTTGAACATGATCGATGCACGACGCCGCCGCTGCCACTGCGGGATGTTTCGGGTTCTGCATCCCGAGGTTCGCGCTTCTTGGCTTATACGCCGACCCACGAACGTCAGATATTGGTTGAGTAGTCGGACCCTACACCAGCATGGAATACCAGTCTGCCCCGTTTGAGCTCTATCGTGACCGTCGTACACCTATTGCCGTCCTGGCCACCACTGGATCCCACCTTTTCACCGCATATCGCCAGCAGTCGTTCGTGCAGAGCTCTGGCCCGCTTTTCTACTGCCTCAGCCTGGCTCATCTCAGCCCATGGTATCTCTTCCTTCTCGGATTCTACTCCTCATTTCTCTAAATCAAGCTTGAGAACTCGTATCCAGCTGTATGCGCGCGCACTGGCAGAGTGCGGGCTTTCAGTTCTCAACAGTCTGCTCGGTGTGGAGACCATGGAATTAAGGGGCTGCTTGCGCGCCGACTGAGGCGTATGCGGTCATTCACGCCATGAATGTGGGTATTGCTACAATCTTGGAGGCGGCTCGTTCATCATGGCGTTGGGACAATTGTGCAGAACAAGTGTGCTGCGGCAGTTCGACAGGTAAGCACCAGTAAATTGACATTAATTTCCTGCTTTGATCTTCCATGGTACCGGAAGACGCCTCCTACGATCCTATATCGCACTTTGGCCTCCTCTTCAACTTCGTCGTGACCCGTCCGCTTTCTACCGTCGCTTATTTTTGGATGACTTATATGCTGAAGAGATGCCGAGGTGGAAGCCTTCGCAGGTTGCTCGAACGCGGATATCCAAGGCACGGTAACACTGTTTAGAATATTGCAGGTATCTTATCCCCCTTTATTAATCCCCCAAAATTATGCATTATTCGATTAGCGATGTTTCTGCAGGATCCTGTCCTGCAGCGGGCGGTCACGACGATTTTGTCACGTATATACTACGATCGGGAGTCGTTGCCCACTCTTCGCGCCGTTCAGTGCCGCGTTTTAATGCGTGGCGTTCAGGATCCTAGGCAATCCCAGCGAGGAATTTGGCGCAGCGCCCTGAACCGCCGCGGGCAACAGGCGAGGAGAGAGTAGTCGGGTAGGACACGGAAGAGAGGGGGTGGACGTGGAAGGGTGGACGTGGAAACGGAGCAAGGACTTCACTGCGCAGCAGCAGGACGACGCGGACGATCCCGCACAGGGTGATACACGTAGTACGTGCCTCTAGTCGGATAAACAGTGGCCATCGGGCGGCTACCGTTATGGCACGCGTAGCGAATCTGAGCAGGATATTAACGTACAGGGTGGCGTAGGCGTGCGTTCGCAGAGAAAACAGGGACACGTCGAGCATGCCACCACTGCTAGTCGGTGGGTGGGACTGGTGGTGGAGAATCGTGGAGGGCTGGAACTTATTTATCTCGTGCCGCCATGCCAAAGGGGCTGGCGATACGCAAAAATTGCCTTCTCATGATTTCGGCGTTCTTCCAGGGGAAAAAGACAGATAGAGAAAACGGTATGTCGCAAGAGTGGAAAGGCATTTTGGGCTGACGAAGACGTGAAAAGGGAAATCCCTAGGAAAGAAATCCAAAAGAGAAAAAGTTGTCAAAAACCCAACAAAATACGTTCCCACGCGACAAACCGGTGCCGGTGAGCTCCGGACTGCGAAGTTCGAACCAACCTCCTACGCTGTCCACCATCTTCGCGCTGGTCTCTGCCACATAACACACATATATCCATATCTTCACTATCTGATATGAGTTAATCTGGATCTGCAACCACTTTACTCTCCGCCCCGTCTCGCCCCGCCCCGCCTGCCGCCGCCACCGACTCCCAGCACATGGTCCGAGCACGACACACGTAGCCGCAATTGCTCCGACCCGCAGTCCACCAGCAGGTAGCTCTAGCGCCCTCTTAGAGCATGGAAACGCGCGGCTGCACTAGTTGTGGCGTGCACGACATTTCTTCCCGCTCCGTGTGCCACAGGCGCGAGCGGACCCACTGGTGCTGCCTGGCCCCTCTCAGTCTGTGGTAATCCTGTCCGTGCCCCGCTCATCTTTCCTACTGGAGTGGCAATGCATGATATTCACAACCTATTCGTATCCCAACGGATACTCATGATCGGTCGTGGAGAACCGCGGTCAGTTTTACGCTCAGCCCTTATATGGACCCTAATTTTTTTCAGTGGTATCCATAGGTGGTTGAGTGCCGCTATGATCAGAAGCGACGTGCACAACACGGGCATGCGCAAGACGAAAAATTTGACGGGTTTCCTGAACCTCTGCAGCTAGTCGGCAGAGACTTCAAGCGCGCAACTTTAGGGACCATGTCAAGTTCAACCGCACCATGTTGATGAATACATACACGACACTCCGTTCGCACTCGGCCCCGCGGTTGATCTTCGCCGGGTTGGTCGGTCAATTTAAGGTATGCTTTGGTAGTGGTGTGCGCCGATCGGATTCGAGTCTCGACATCCATCCCCAGTGATAGCAATATTTGCAAACGACTCCGCCGCTCAGCGTTGCATTTCCTCCGACCTCGCCTTGGTGTGTCCTGCAGCTCTCCTATTCAAGGTGAATCATTCATCTCCTTTGCGACAGGAAAGCAAAGAACCACATTCATGACACTTGCGGCTACTCTCATGCACGCCAACACGCCCTTCGGACCCGCCGGATACCCCTCAATGGTATCAGCCAGAAATGATCAGTGCCAAAAGATTTCGTATGTAAGTGTATATATGTGCGCGTGAACATTCTTATCAAAACATTTCTCCGAGAAAATTGAACCCAGTCCCTATAGCCCCACCAGCAAGTCTCATACCACCACCCAAGATATCGCCACTGAGAATGTCTTTTCCGGCACGTTTGGTTTCGTCAAAGGAAATGGCTGTCGCGTCTTGAGTTGTATCTGGCTGTCTCACAAGTTTCTACGACACGACATTCAGTATCCCCAGCACAAATAGTGGCCATGTTCTGAGCAGCTCACCGGATCCAAATTGGCTGCTGCCCATCTAGTACTGTCGCTGAGCTTCTTCTCTAGCCCTCCGAAACCAGCACGTTTGCGAGTTTTAAAGCCTGGCAGATCTTTGACTGGCCGGAGAACTTGGTAGCCTCTGGATATTGGATCTGCTGCTTTGTCACAGCTGGCGTGTACGAAGACATCCTTGCGCGCGTTCCACAGCTCATCCCTCTTCTCAGTAGTGAAAAGTGGCATGCGGATAGATCTAGGAAGGCCCAGGAAAGCATTGAATGGTTGGCTATTTCCCCACCCCGCGGCGCGACGGCGGTCCACGTAGTAATTGAGTTTTGTGTCATCTAGATCCACGAATTTACGAAGTTTTTCCTATATGTGATTCCAAGACCACTTAGAAATGCGATTCGTAATGTCTTTTTGAAGAAAACTCACCGCCATCCACATAAGACTAATGTCGGAAAGGTCAACATTTTGATGGCCCCCGCCGACATCTCCATGATCTCCCAGAAACCACACCTAATGGAAAAGTGAGTTAGAGACAAGGCTACATAACATTTGGGATGGTCCATACCTGCTCGAGAACTTGCCTTGTGTTTGGTGCCTTTAACTCGTCCCAGAGTGTGGGAAGGAAGTTCGATCGATTCTCCTGTAATGCGACAGCATGGTAGGCATTATCCACATTGGGCGGCAGGGTCTTGTCGGAAATGCTGAACGCATCGAGAATCGCACCAGTGGCGGTTCGAACGGAACCCACAGTATCCCAAACGCCGACGAATCTGGATAGAGGGTTTGTTAGCCTCCCATATACATAAGTTTGCTGAATTAGCTTGGAATTAGGGCGCACTTTACCCTGACTTCGGGATGCGGAGTACGATACGCTGGGTTGAGAAGTTTCTCCGAGAACGAGTACAAGTCCTTGCCAGACAGGATTCCAATCCGGTCCTGTGGAGGGTGAGCTACAGCAGCCGAAATATCATCTGGACCACTACTTACGATGATACCAGCGACTTTTCGAGCCGTATATGAGCCTCTGACAGATGAAAATACTACGTAAGTCTAAAACATATACCATTGTATCGCTTCCTACCTGGAAAATCTTGGATAATCAAGTCAGTGATCCACAGACATAAAAGCATGGAAAGATAATACCCAAATAAGCATATCAAATCTCCAGCGACGTAGTTCTGCGCAATGAAGGTATAGGCTTCACGGATCTTTGAAGCTAGGGAATGAAACCAGTCATTTAAAGACCTATCTTGAGGCTGTAATAAATAGCGCGACCCACCAACAAACACTCCGAGAGCCTCTTATATCGCCAAATTATATCAGTGTTCCTGTGAAATGACTAAAGTTATCTACTGACGGTTATATTTCTCTCCTAAATCTCCGGAAAGCAATTTAGAGACCATGCCGCTGTCTGGGTCAAACCCTGCTTGTGAACCTAGTCCAGGTTGATAATAAACAATTTGTGGGATTCTGGGGACCGCGCTACACTCGAATTGTTAAGAAATCAAGGTTGTGACGAATGGAAGTTGACTTGCCCTTGGGCAGCTCTGTATTGAGCCACAGTGCGCGCTACCACATAACAGTCAGGTAGGTTACGGATGTGGGGTGGCTCTGGGTGCCTCACAGAGACGCAGTACATTCGTAACGGACTTTGCCAATGATTCCGGAGGGACGGATTCCACTGGGCGACGTGTTGAGATCATGGACAGTCCGCATATCTTTAGATACTTACATCCAAGTATTCCATCGAGGCCGGTACCGTCGCAGAAAACAAGGATGACTTTCGAAGGTTGAGCCATGTAAAGAGAGGTGGGGAAATAACGGAGAAATATATCAGCCTTTTATGATGCGTCTTGAGCTTTTCAAAAGGAGAGGTTTTTCAGGAGTCAACACACCTTCAGCCTTGCGGCAAGTGCCAGGTGTCATTGTTACAATACACCATTACATACGTAGAACATTCTCGTGCCACTCTGGAGCTTCTTTGACCCTATGAATTGCTATTGAATAGATTACATATCACTAAGCCGATAGAAAAATACGGTATATTCGCCCCTGAGAGAACACCGCTGATTGAAGTTCACTCAGGGAGTATCTAGCACGTCTTGATTTACGGAATGGCGCCTATTCTAAAAATAGGTATCAAGTCTGCTGCCGAAGTAGTAACTTGGCGTTGCGGCGTCTTGCTGAATAAAGAACAATTGCTTTGATACTTATGTACACAGTATCTTCTTGGATATACAATTTGTGCTTCCGAGACGACCGTAAACCTCAAAGCGTTTTGACGGATGTCAACGATATGAGAAGGGTTGACACAGCGATTAATAAAGTTGTATAAGGCTTACCGACACAATTCTACCTTCTGTTTTGGGAGCCGATTTTGTTTCATTGAGTATGCACGGCTTGGAAGTCGAACCGAATTAATTGATCCGATTACAATGGAAAATGGTGCACCCTGGTGTACCCCTAGATTACAATGTATTCTTTCCTTCCTTTCCGCTGGTCTGACCGAACACTGGCTTCGGAAAATACCTCAGTACTGCGTGGTGCTACTATTAATAGTGAACTAACGGGGGAGCATTATGTGCCGAGTTGTCAATCATCGATTACTACGGCAACCTGTTCATATCCATTCTAACGAATGAATACCGGTTCAAACAATGAGGATTGACAGTGACTTTTTTTCGTAAACGATTGATGTGGGCGACCTCATGGCCGAATTTTCCGTATTTCCCCTCTCGTCATATACTCACCACTTTTCGAGTGATAACCTACTGCCAACCAACCATCACAACCATTATGTTCCGGCGTGTTCTTATCCCAACCATATCAGAAGAATATCAGCGATCCCAGGTGATTCCTTTTTATTTTCCACAGTAGTTAGATTAGGATTGTTGATTTAAAGACAGGACCATTATCATAGAAAGTACAGTGTTATTTTACAGGAAAAGCGGGGTTATTTAACGAGGTTGGAGGGCATCGTAAGTCGTCTATTAAATTTGATGTTGCAAAATTAATCAAACACACCCGGTCTTGGCCACAAGCTGGAAAAAGCTGAGCGTGCCAAACTCCAGAGTCTAGAACAGCATACGCAGGACGAGAAACTTCTGATCAGCTCTGTTTGCGACAGCATTGAAAGATACAACATTTTGAATGCGTATGTAGGGCAACTCCTTGCACTGCTCGTCGCGTTCCCTCACCAACTCATTTCTTGCCGCTAGAGAACAGAAGTCATGGAGAACATTGAAGACTATGAGCACTTACTGAAATGCCAGACGACGCTCGACATGACAGGATTTTACGACTTGCAAGACTGGGCAAAGGTTCACCGCATTCTTTTCCGTTTGCCAACCCCAATAACACTCCGCCGTTTATGTTTCAGACAACGTATGAGGCCTACAGCGGTCTGGCAAATAGTCTCATCGCATTATCTCTGGCCGGCGCAGCTATAGTCTATGCGACAATATTCAGGTAATACCAGATCTTGATGACATGCTTGAAACACTGACCCGGTTTGTGACCTGGCAGCGCCGTTCGCGGGAACATTGGTCTCATGGTCTTCACATTCCCTCTATTTAGTATCGGATTTATAATCCCAGCCCTTATCCAAACTGCCCTCTCTTGGGCTAACCATCGTACAGCGTTCGCAAGCCAGACATTTTGGAGAATTACAATTGGGTGCGTGACTCGCTGTGTAAAAATCACATCAGATTTGTGTGATATCTGACATAAAACTATGCGTCCATAGCGTGTTCACGGCTTTTGCATCTCTATGCGTCGCGGCGGCTATCACGATACTCAACTTCACGGTTTTCGCACTTCGAAAGGACAGTGAAATCTTGACGGATAGCATTCCAAGGGTCGCGGGAATCGTCGCCTTCACGTTCTCTGGCATGCTGGTCTTGCTGTTTGTATTTTCGATGACGCTTTCCATTGTCGCGCGAGGCCCCAAAACAGTCTTTCTCGGAGAAACTCATATGAATAGGCCGGCGCAAAAAGGGTGGAAGTTGGAGAACTTCGACCATAAGGGCATTGGACTCAAGCTCTCATAGTGATAATGTCGTTCGGAATACCTCGTGTATGGTTTGAGATCCTAATTTTTGCTTGTTCATACATGTAAACGTTCCGAGTCGTGGATTATAGCACTCTGAATCTCTAATACTTTTCACGCAGTGCGGCGTATAGTGTCTAAATATAGCAAGGTTATGGTTAGAGTAAAAATAAGTGTAGCCGTTGCCCATTACCGGAAGGTAGGGCGGAAGCCGACCTGCATAGGAGGATTGAATCCGTCGCTATTCAAAATGTAATTTACAGGGTGAGTGTGATTTTGTGATTTACATGCTTTCGAGTGTGATTTTTGACGAGGGAATCGGCATGTCCGGCGGATCCGGCAATCACGGCATCTACGGCAGCCCGCAGCAACATGGCCATGGTCGCGGGCGAACTCGGTCCACACCAAACGCTCCGCTCGCTGCAAGCATCGGCAGCGACATTTGAGATGTCCATCTCGTGCGCGACGACCACAGCAAGCCAGAACACGGAGGCGACATGCGGACTTGGGAAGTTGGAACGCGGCAGCGCAACCCCCGCGTCCAGCGCAGCGCTTCGTCACGCTCGCTCCTGCCTTTACCCTTCCCCATCCGCATACCTTTGTGACGCTAACGAAGTCGCTCAGACCAGTATACCACGCCCACAGGGTCTTCAGGCGCCAGCGCGCGTCGACCCCGGGTGCGCGCGTGCACTTACACTTGGGCCTACTATCTGACCCTACACCAGCATGGAATCCCAATCTGCACCGTTTGAGCTCTATTGTGACCGTCGTAAACGTATTGCCGTCCCGGCTACCACTGGATCCTACCTTTTCACCGCATATCGCCAGCAGTCGTTCGTGCAGAGCTCTGGCACGCTTTGATACTGCCTCAGCCTGGCTCATCTCAGCTCGTGATATCTCTTCCTTCTCGGATTCCACTCCTCATTTCCCTAAATGAAGCTTGAGAGCACGTATCTCGCTGTATGCGTCATAGCGGGCCTACGGCGACCCTCAGACGGTGCATCTCGCAGACACGCTGACGCTGAAGTCCGTCGTCAAGCACTTCCTCGCCGAGGATCCTCGCGTGGTACGCCATCGTCAACTACGGTGCGCAGCCTCCCCTGCCCACTGCCGCAGGCTCGCTCGTCGCGCGCATCCTCTTCCAACCCGTCGAGGAGAGCCTACGCCTCTTCTTCTCGGGCCTCCGCCCCTCCACGCACGTCCCACCCATCTGTCCGCGCTCGCTTTAGCATGTTTCACACGGTTCTCGCGGTACAGACCGCCGCGGCGCTCCTCCTGCGCGTCATCGGCCCGCGTTTCCTCCCATCGCGCTCCCGCTCCTTCAGTCATGTGCATACCCAGCGACGAGCGCCCCGCGCGTGCTCTCCGCCTGGGTGTGGTACTTCTTCGCACTCGCCGCGAACGGCGCGCTCGAGGCGTTCCTCGTGCGCGTCGCGCGGCCGTACGAGCTCAACGCCCCGACCCGGACTGCGTTATCCCCACCGACCGACTGATTGCACAGGCGGACAGTCCATTTCTCCGCCGTCTACGTCGTCGGCGCGCTCGCTCTGCACCGCCTCGGCGCAGGACGCCGCGCTCGGCTACGCGAACATCGGCAATCTTGCTCACCGTGCGCATCGCGTGCTGCACACTCTTCGCTGTGCGTTTCTTCCGCACCGTGCCGCGCCCCCGCCTCGGATGCGTCTGCGCACCGTGTTCCCGCCTGGCGCGTTCATGTTGGCGCGCGCCGACGCCAGCGCGTTGGTGGTGCTCAGTGCGCGGCGGGGGCGGGGGCGCGGCGCGCTGCTCTATGTCCGGGTGCTGCTGCGTGTCGGCGTGGGCGGCGTAGTGTGGCTGGTGCGGCCCGCACGGGATCCAGAAGGACGGAAAGGACGAGCGATGATTCATTCTCTCTACGATGTAACTGAAAATAAGGTAGTGTACAATAAGGGCTGATAGTCCGGAGTAAGTACTTTTAGTTGGAGGAGGCGAAGGGGACATAGAGCGAGAGATAGAGAGAAAGGGAAAGAGGAATAGTAACGGAAAAAGGAAAAAGGAACGACGGACAGGAAATGGCGTAGATGAACACACGCAGCGTTCTATGGTAAGAATATGAGTAAACTGCCTCGGCTAGAAGACCATGAGAGCATACACGTCGTGACCTGTGCCCTGTCCGATTTTTTGTGGTGCCCCATTGCCATCCCTAGCCCAAAGTGAGCTGCATCCCCAAGTCAGGCACAAGCTAACGCACCAAGCCGCGGGTCGCCCACCATCCAGAGACACTGACTAATTGCAGCCATTGACGCCAGATTCGGATTCCCCGCCACGCCCAAGGACACAGCGATCGGGCGGTGCTTGGCGTCCGCAGCCAGCGTCTGGGCGACAAACGTCGCGGGCAGCAGCCCTATCGCGCTGAAATGCATCAAGACCGTCTGCCCGTGCTCGTCGACGCCGAAGTGGGCGTCATCCATGTCGGACTGGGTGAACATCACGCGGTCGCCGCGGATACTGACGGGAGACACCTTCTGCTGGGCCCTGTGCGAGAGCCAGCCATACGCCTGGCGCAGCGTACATGTGAGCGGTGGTCTTAGAGAGAAAATAAAATCTCGGACGCACTCTGTTCACATACTGATCCAGCGTCGCATTGTCCGGGAAGACGAACGGCGCTTTGGACTCTTTGAAGAACTTGTGGCGGATGCAGCCGCCCCCGATGGGACCTAACGGCTGGTCGGAGAGGGGTGGAACCTCTGATAGCCATTTCATGGCTTTTTGAATCCGCGCGTCGAGGTCTGGCGGAGATTCCTGGAGCCTGATGCGTTCCATGACCAAGTACATCGTGTGTTGGTCGACAAAGTGGTGTAAAATCTTGGCGATACGCGGCGCATCTGTACCAGACTGCTGTGCATGGGCGAAGATAAATTACTGGGTCGCGAGCTCGGGCTCAAGATCCCGCCGGGCGCCATACTTCACGAAGTAGTCCGTCCCGTTGTGTACGCAGTCAGCATTCCGCGAGTTTTGTTCCGTGTGCTTTGCGCACGCGGATATAACGGCGGTCTGCAAGTCCTGGCTCATTGCGAGGTATGCGGGCTGGTGCGAGGTAAGGATGGATAATGAGGGGCTGCAATTGAAACGCACGGGTGGGCTGGGGTGACACGAAACAATAGCACTATACCTAAGTCGAAGGCATGAAAAAGGGCGAGGGGGTGCACGTACGTGGGTCAAAGGAGACAGGTGACCACGACTCTGCGCAGATTCAGAGTTCAATGATGGTGAGGAGTAAAGGTCAGAGACAGCCAGGGATGAAGGTTGGCAGTACGATTCTGAGTCAATTCTGAGTCAATTCTGAGTCTGAAATAGTCATTATACAATGCTGTGCATGGCTCGTATCCTCGCCTGCAGCAACCCGCATGCAGCCCCTGCGGAAAGTTGGAGCAACCAGATTGCATTGATTTTTTTTTCATCGAGAAGGGCAGCGGCATGCCGTCGAGCGCGAGCTCAGAGCGCGGGGGGGTAAGGGCGCGTGCGTGGCGCTGATGTCATGCGAGTCATCTCCTGGCATCTTTGTGTGCCGCCGTGTTGGCGTGCACAAGCCCAGGCACGGACAGACCGTGAAGCGTGAAGCGCGACTAGCCAGGGAACAAGCAATCGCGGCGGGGGCGGGGTGTAGGCGATGTACTTGATCTGGACTCTGGAGAGAGGCGAGACGGACGAGGGGCGGGAGGTGTGCGGCTAGGTAGGCGGCGAGTGGCTTGGGGTTTGTCGCGGAGGGAGGCGCCTGAGCTGGGCAGAGAACGAGCGAGTGGGGTCTGGAGACACGATGTCAATGAGAAGTACAGTCGAATGACGGAAAAGCGCAACTGGCCCAACCCTCACTCTCACATCCCCTAAAATAGTAATTCTTACATACATACCAACCATCAGTTGGGTGTAAGGTGGTTGAGCGCCAGCACTCTCTCCCTTCTTCCAGTGGGCTTGCTCTGAACCTAATCGGCGTGTAAGCGCGCGGCCGGGACGCGAGCGTGCGAGCAAAGTCGCTCAAGGGCGGCAGTGCAACCTTCTTGATCCCCTGCATACGCCAACGACAACCGCGCAGGCCCCTCGTCTGCCCCAGAAGCCAAATGCTGCATCTCCGTACCCGCAGTCGTTCGTACATCATTCGTCCCGCTGTCAAAGTGCAGAGCTTGTTTACTGACGTCCAAGCCTCCAAAATGGACAAAATTCTGTTGGGAAACCATATGTCTTGATGTCAAAGTATCATTTAATCAAACAGTCATAGTATACCATTGTATTCAGAATTCTGCAGTGCAAGCAATGTCCTGGTAACCTCCTTATTTATGAGATTGCAAGTCTCATATTTGTACGGAATTTACAAATTATAGTCACCCTCCTATTACTTCAACGTCCAATCCCGCTGCCTTCTTCTGCGAAACAAGGTCCACCATTTGTTGGCGTGTCTCCGCAGCCGTTATACCCCCGATGTTAATGATCAATATTCTCCATGGCAAGACATTTGGTATAGCATTTTTTCCTTGCTTGCCCTCGAGAAATAGGCGCAGTGTTTCGAGGGAAAAATCAATCTTTCCGGTGATTTCAAAACCCTGCAGCCGCGGACAAATAATACCAACATCCCCTTGTTCGACAAATGATCGTAGGAGCCCGTTGGCATTGCGAGTGCCAATGTTCGAATATGCAGGCCAGAGGCAGAGTACGTCGAGTGAAGGGCAGTGACGGAGAAGTCCCATGGTATCCGTCAATGATTCATCTTTGTCAAAGTATGGGAGAGAAAGTTCCGTAATACACGGCGACCGCTGGAAGAAACCTGCGAAATCAAAAAATCCCTCACGGATGTGCAATAAATCCAGATTTGGTGCAGTGATTAGGTCGAGTATGCTGGGAGCTAGATATGAGGCCGTTTCTATAGTGCTTTCTCGGATGGCGAATGTCTTCAGAAAGGGAAGGCCGATTTTCTCGGAATAGTGTTCTTGTGGGCGATCCGGACCGACAACAATATTGCAGAACTCTAGGCACTTGGTTTGCTGGAGAATTCTTGCTATATCAGTTTTGGAATGGTATTTAGAAGGATAGATTCCACGGAGTGTAACGGAAGTAAGGATGCCCCAATCGACGGTGAACATTTGGATATTGTCTGTTTTCAATTCTACATGTTTGAGTGTCGGTAGTGTGAGTAATACACTGTCGTTAAACACAGTATTCGAGATTGAAGCGTCAAAGTGAAGGGAAACTGTTTGGAGAAGGGGGACTTCGACCGCCGTCAATGCAGCAATGCGGCTCATGGGTGTGGATAGCCTGCTACCACAGCGTGAATCAAAGTAAAGCGCTTTCCAGCGAGTTGAATAACTAAGAAGGGTGTCGAAAAGGATGCTTGACGGATCAGATCGATGGCTTTCAAACAATGCGAATGAATAGGTGGAGCCCTGAATGAATACAGTGAGAGCTAGTCCACCCGCTCGCTCGATCCATATGCGAGCTCTCTGAGCGAGAACGGAATAAGCTTGTTCTTGCTCTCTAATACTGCCAGATAACAGACGCATGTCAACATGCATAGAGGCCCAGATGATAGGTGTTGTCAGCGCGACGTGCCGCATTCCACTGGAGATTTGGGCGAGAACAAAAGGCCATGGATTACTGAGGTAGGACAGCATGGGCATGTTATCTTCCACGCATGCGATGCATATCTCGCGAAGTATATCCTCCGGGAGATTCCGAAAGGGGGAAAAAACTCGCCGATGGTCCGCGAAAGTCTCCAAGATCGCCGCTTCCTCCTCGCGCAGGCGCGCAAGCTTGGTCTCTGCCTGTTCGACCTGCACCATCAATGCCTGTATATGGGCCATTGTGTCGGATATCTGAGCTTCAACGACCTTCAGCTTCGAAGTGGTGGGAGCCACGGACTCCTGGATTATTGCCTTTTCGCGGTCGGTAGGCGGTCGGTTGGTTTTGAGCAGCGTCTGCAGCACTGAATCACCTGCGACAGAACATCAACGGGCCTTGCGAGAGATGGATAAAGATAACTCACTGGATAATGCGCAATGTTCCATTTCTTATTGATGTTGTGTGGTTCTGTGAAGGGGAATTCGAGGGAGCTCCGCAGTGAGATTGATCGATGGTTGAATCCAACGTGTGTGTTATGTCAGTCATTATTTTAGTCCCACCAACTCACACGCGACTGATGTAAATTCGCAGCGTTTAATAATAAAAGTAGTAAGCGCTAGTCTAGTAGTCACTGTCTCTCTATGACTTCAAGTTGGCGCTGCGAATTTGCATCATGAAACAGAGCGGTACTAGTAGAATACGCCCACTGAATTTAATTTCCTATCACTGTAACACATTGCTTCCCCCGCGTGTCTTCAGAACAACCACGCCCTCAATCCGGAGGAAAAACAGAATAAATGGCTGAAACGTGTGTACGAGACTGTCACTGCGGCCAATGTATTGGATCTGGCGCTTGATCGGCCTCTACCCTCCTTCGATATTCGTCACTACCCACAAACTTCTCGGCCACTGTCCAAAGTGTCATTCCTTGCCGGATCTCCTCGATCCAATGAGCTCTCCCTTCCGCCTCTGGGTGCCGACCCAAGACCGATAGGTAAAACTTATCCACAGTCGCCTCAGTTGACAGCCCTTTCGCCGTGTACTCCGGAGATGTGAAGAAACGGCCAACGGTGTAGGCGAGCCCGCGGGTGTATACTTCGCGCGTTGAGCCCTCTAGGACAGCATGACTTTCGGGGTCGCGACCCAAGATGTTCTGATACAACGTCCTCATAAAATCGAGAACTCCGCCGGTGCGCACCCATATTCCTCTAAGCGGTTGACTCGAAGGTGGGCTCGGATTACCAGGTACTATGGGGGCTGTATGCGGTCGCTCGATTATAACTGTGCGGTACAGTGGTGACATGAGTTGCACTGATATACAGCGGAAAAAAGACATGTGTACCTGTATGGCAATATATATTGATTTTCAGACCCGATCCCAGATCAACAGGTAACGACAATGAACCTCTCTGAAGTTCAACGTCATTTCCAGTTGGTAAGGCCATGGGAGATGTCGATGAGCAAAGGATGAATGTGTTAGGAGGTAACAAGTAGGCAGAGCAGTGATTCGACCCCGTTGAAGCACGATTTGACGGGAAGTACTTATATGCTGTTGTATTTATACCTTCTGGGTTGCGTGTTTAAAGCGTGCTGTTCAAATTAGATTCACGTCAGGTCAACGTTGAGTCAACGCAAGGTCGACGAGAGGTGATTCAAAGGCGATTACAACAATAGGACGGAACCCCTACCTAATTTAACATATCTCTCTTAATTTATATTGCCGCGAGCGGGATGTGGTCTACAAAAATAGGGAGAAAGATTCCAGCGCGACATATGTATGTAGTAAACTTCAATCAATTTTGTGACCAAGTCCTAGTACATACGGCGGACCGGCCGCGCGCGCATAAACGCGGTCACATGTAAGTCACATGTTTTTCTGCACGGCACGTAATTTATCCTAGGACCTAGATGCCAGGCGGCCAGGTTACTGCATTGTTCTCATTGAACGTTTGAACTCTAACCACAGGGATCGGCCACATCAACCACCTCAACATCGCTTCCTGCTCACCCGTCGGTGGCCCATTAGCCTAGTTTGCATTGTCCATATCCCCCATCTGAATCAGTGGCAGGCGCGCAATAAGTATTACTGAGTAGAGGATTGGTGGCAGGTGCCACATCTACCAGTTCACTTGCTATAAAAACCAGCGTTCAACAGGTATTTGTTTCATCACATTTCCTCTTTCTTTTGCACGCACAATTAACTATGTCTCTTCGCAATTCTATTTCAGTCTCCGAGGGAGAGAAAGCGGAGCGGCCGCACCTCGAAAATCTACCTCACTCGCCTCGTCCTGCCCAACCTCCACAATCAGCGATGCTTCACGAGTCAGAAAACTCGGAAGGCTCTCTTCTCGGATATGCGACAGTTGAAGACCAACGAGGGCCCATTGAGACTGAACTGCGGGACTATGAATTCGAGGACGAGACGTTAGCAGACCGCGCTTTCCGCAACATTTCCCAGTCCGATGCAGAGATCGAAGCTTTCATCGAAGGTTGCGACTTATACGACAAGGAAAATCTGCGATGGAAACTCCCGGAGAAGCCCTCGGAAGAGAAGAAACTATACGCTCCACTGGCGGCCCTCATCGAAAAAATTAACAATCACTTTGGGCTCGACACTGACCGTACTGTCCTCCAGGTCCACAATACAAAAATGACTCACGTCGAGGGTTCTGACAGTGCGTCGCAGTATCCGGATGCACCACAGAAAAAGGGAAGCTCCGGGTCTACTGAAGATGGCGTTTCCGACCCAGACTTCGCACCCCCTGGCGATGATTCCCAGAGCTCTGAGCCGAAGAAACTGAAATCATCTCCAGATATATGTATCCAGGCTGTGAATCTGAAAAAAGAGGGTCCAAGCAACTTTCCATACATTGAAAGTGGACCCGGCGATCATGCAAGCTACCGCATGACTGTCTCTGCTATCGAAGTCAAGACAGAGAAGAATGTCGACCCCAAGCCCAACCGCATTCAGGTAGCCGTTTATGCTAGGTTCGTCTTCATCGCATCTTTTGTCAACTTGGTAGTTAATATACGTATAGGCAAATCTTCATACAGCAAGGGAACCGCCGCCTAGTCAACTGTTTCATCGTCACTGAGCGACACGTCAGAGTCTATATCTTTGGTCGCGATGGGTTGCACTATTCCGTCAAGGTCAACATCCACGAGAACCCGGAGGTTTTYGTTAGGTTTATGCTCGGCGCACTGTCTTTGGAAGCCGACGTCGTGGGATTTGACCCGACAATATACTACAGSGACGGCAAACGTCACGTTCGGACAGTTGACTCAGACGGCCWTGAAGTTGTGTACACGATGGTCCATGTGCGCCCAGTATTCTATCGCAGGACTATTCGCGGTCGTGGYACAACTTGCTGGATGGTTCAAAACGACGAGGGTGACATTTTTATCGTCAAGGATGGGTGGAAAGCCTTGGACCGTGTCCACGAGTCCACCTTTTTGRAAMTTGCAGAGAACACCGATGGTGTTGGGCAGATGCGAGGGTTCCAAAATCGGTTGGCTCTCCTTTCTCAATTGCGTCTTATCAATGTCGACGATATGTCGGCGGAAATGGCGAAGGTCTTCCGCGATCGCGAACTTTGCCGGGTTATCCTGGACTATTACGGGCGGTCATTGGAGGGATTCAGATCCAGAGGTGAACTCCTCGGCGCTTACCACGATGCTCTTTGTGGTGTGTATCAAAGTGATTGCTTTTGTCGTCAGTGTCGCTTATTGCTTTTAATTTAGGATACCGGAATCTCTACAATGTTGCGGGAGTTCTTCACCGCGATATCAGCGTCAATAACGTTCTCATCGGAAAACCTGGTGCGCCATCCCCAAATCGAGGCGTGCTTATCGACTTGGATATGGCAATCGAACTGGAACGCACCAAAAGCTTGCATAAGGTCGACTTCAAGACTGTAGGCATCACCTTAATGTGCTAAGTTCCTTTGAGCTGACAGTATTTCTTTGAAGGGAACCCGCGCCTTCCAATCAATCAATGTTCTCGAAAGCTACAGCCGAAAGAACGTATCGAAGCCGCATAGCTATATGGACGACCTCGAATCATTTTTCTACGTTTTGTGCTGGATTTGTTGCGGTTACTCAGCTCCAGGGAAGAGGGCCGACGATTTCTCTTCCACATTTGCCAAATGGGAACACCCCACTGCCGAAGAAGGAGCAGACCGCAAGCACCTTCTATATATCGAACCCTTCGAAGTTCAGCGATACCTGACGGTCACAGACTACTTTGGTGATGCATTACTAGCTCTTTTGGGCTCCCTACACGAATTCTTTCAATTCTATGTAAGTTACAAGAGAGAACTAAGAGGAAAGCCACCTCCACCGACCCTAGACTTCGCCGTGGAAACCATCCTCGGACACGTCAAAGCTGCCATCGCCTGCGTCGAAGCCGAGGAAGCCTCCGACCCGGATGTACGCTCTGCGATGCCAGAGCAAGCGAACCCACATTTTTCGCTGATGGATCCACCCCGAGTGTATTCCACGAGGGCGGACTCACGCGCGTCGTCCAAAAGAACACACGACGAGTCCACCGAAGGGGAAGAAAGCACCTCTGCGAAGAAACCTAGGCCTCACCCTCATGCGCCGTTCCAGCCTTCTTCTCTCAGCTCCTCGTCGCTCGCCGCCGACGAACCTTAATCGCAATTGTGCTTTGACCTATACTATCTCCCATGCTTTCTTTCACGTCGATATCATCTCATTATCCATGCATTCGCATAACACCATCGGTCAATCTCCCAGGAACTATGTATTATTATTTCATGCTCTCCAGTCTTCTTTTATCAAGCTACATATCTCTACTGTATGGAATTATTACTCACTAGCATGATTTTACACCGAATGTTATCACATTACCTACTTGATACGTTTTGCCTTTACACCCTCGAGACAACGAGACATCCATGTAATTCTGGCTCGCGAGTCGCGGCGCATTTCACACAAATTTCACAGGACGACATTCTTCCTCTTCTTACCAACTGAATGCTGCGCATGAGCATTACGTACCTTGTACGTACCTGGCAACAAGGCGAGAATCTCACCAGTCACACGCAGCCATCGAACGTTTAGGTCAACGTACAGGCACTCTCATCTTGCGCTCACCATCCCTTGCAGATATCCATCATATATAAAACAGTCAACACGTCCTAAGGTTGTCCTGAGGTTCGCCTGGCTCTTTCACAGGGGTTTCACATGAGTTCCTCCTACATATACTCCATCGATTCACGTCATAAGCGACGATCTTCACAATCGATATCTCGCTTTATGGAATTTGCCTATCGAATTTACGTGGAAGGATATCGTGGACTGGGTCCTAAGGGTGCTAGACAATCTTGGAAATCCGGTACTGGAGCGGATTTTGCACACCTGTCACCAACGAAGTCGGAATCCACGTATTTTGGCCCAAGTTCAGAACCATACAGGGAGCACTCATCTTTCGTGGGACTGTGTGCGAGCGGTTAATTAGGAGCGGTGGCCCAGTTCTGCACCGCCCTTTCGTGCTTCCAGCAGACTACTTCGGCGCGAATGGAAGGTCCACAGATTTTTGGGACGGGCCCTATGGTGGCGCGGACAGCCGGGCCGCACGGATAACACCGACGGAGCCGGTATTCGGCATCGAGGCGCTCAAATGAGCTCATTGAATAGCGCTTATGGCATGGAACTCGGTGGTCGTCGTCATCTCGACGACGACAGCGCTGTTTCTCGCGTACTGTATAATTGGGGGTCAGCGCGGGTGCGGAGGCGGCGGGGGGCGAAGCGCACAAAGAGGAGAAGGGCACTGGAAAGGACGCGTTTGGCACTTATCACGCCTGGAAAGGGGACGTGGGCCTGATCGTCGGTGTGGTGCATTATGTCGACGGAGACCGACGGAGTGTGGCCGCGCACGCTTTGAAAGAGGTTCAAATGTTTTGCCCAATCCCATAAACTTGCATTACCACGCATTTGAGCGTTCTTCGTGCCAGCCAAAAAAAAACATAAGATCAGACAGTTTATTCACCAACTAGTTACAACTTCCGAATCACAGAGGTCCATTTTTTATGGGTTTTACAGATTTATGGGCACGAAGAAGATAGCACAGGCGATACATTGCGATCATTGTGAGGCAGAGCGACTGCCGAATTGCTGAAGAATCACTTTACTGCGCAGCGATACTGTATACGAGCGAGTGAGTCAACAGATATGTCCAATGAGGAAAAATATACGAACGGAATGTTAAAGAGGTGGATGGTTAACGGCCCGTAGTGGCTGCCCAAGATGGTCGCCGTCAAGTCCAAGTACACCTCGGTACCGAGCGACAAGTAGAGCTTCGCCGTACCGGAGATAATTCCGGAGACTCCAAACGTAAGGGTAATGCCGTCGTTGAGGTTTCCAGAGAATGAACCCAGGGTGAACGTTCCCAAAATCGGGACTCTGACGGTGAATGCCGCGCTGACTGCGAGACTGGTCAGATCAATATACCCAGTAATCTGGAGAGGATATAAGTGACTACGAAAAACGTGGATGTACTACGAAAATTTACCGCAAAAACGACAGGGCCGATCGGGATCTGTACGTCGAAGTCATAACGAACAGCCGTTTTTTCACCAAAGGGCGGGGGGCCAGCGATGACAAAGACATGGATATCGGGGCCGTTCCCGTCTTTGTGGCCGTTGACGATACGATGGTGACCATCGGCGAACTTTCCTACGACTAGTTTATTGAACGAGTCAGTGATGCGGACACAGTGAGCCATTGAGACTGAGTACTGAGCGCTCAGCGCCGAGCACGCTACACGTACCAAGATCACTGGCAGGGAGGTGAGTGTGGGACATATCTTTACTGTGTGTTGAATGTAGAAGTGCGACTTGGGATGGAGTTCCAGAGGCAAAATCTGCCGCATTATATAGTCTTGGGGAACAAGATAAATATGACAAATTGTTAGAGTAGACCTATTCTCGTTGAAAACTCGCTGATTGCTGTGATCCAGAAATAGACGCCCGTTCCGCTGATTTAGCATCAAACTTTCATAGAGCAGCCGACGTCGTTGTGATTGATAGGCAATTAAATGGAAAGGTGCCTCAAGCTCTACTCATCCGTAAACTAGACCTTCCGTTCTCCGGAGAACACTGTTTGTGACCACGGGAATTCTCACCATCCCGACCCACTGCGTCTTGGGGCCCATTTTGAACCACTACTTCCAAGGCTCCCGCTGACCCCATAGTCCACCACGTCCAGATTCACAGGATCAAAAATAGTGCATCAAAACGGATAATAGAACGGATGTGTCGCCTGGTTTGCGAGGTCTGTATAACTGGAACAATTCTCAGAGGTAATTCATGCCTGCGGCACAGCACATGGCATGAGGTACAAAAGAAAATCTAGACACAAAGGGGCGAATTCATCAGAAGACATACATAAGAAGCTTGAACTCAACATGTAGGTAATATCTACTGTTAAATTTACGACCGTCTTCCCAACTTTCTCATTCAATGTTATGGTTGGCCAGCGGCGGAGTAATCACATCAGAAGGTCCATACTATATTCTGCTGTCATGAATCCATTTGTATTTTCAAATTCTATCGGTCGCTTCTATGTCTTTCCCAGTCTGTTTCATAGAGAGTCGCAATACGTGATGTATTTGTTTTAAATCGAGAAAAAAGTAACGAGCAAACGGTAAGATGATCATATGTCTCCCTCCTGCAGTGTGGTGCATGACTTATTTAACACACCTGAGTAAGTGAGTCAATTTTGAGTGCTTTGCGGAGGTTTGGAGAGACGCCGGCAAAGAGATGGCTTATATTCCCGTTCAACGTGGGCCTTGTGAAGGGACAGGTGACCTACAGATACCAATCCGAAATGACATCGTCAATTGGTTGTCCAAAAATAGACCGTGGCGGACGTTTTAAGCGCCTGCGACGGCATCGCCGGCATCGCGCTATTAAGTTCGAACATGGTGCCCTCTCGCTCTCGAGGTTTTGTTCTGCCTCTAACAGCGAGGCACAGCAAATAATTCATCTGAGTAGGGAATAACAAAACGCAGCTATAAGTATATGAATTATACAGCCTCTATTATATTCCGTCAGTCTGCATGAGCTACGGCGTACCGTAGCTAGTGCTGTTTAAATTTTTATCCCTAATGGTTAGCTCAATCTCTACCCCACATCATATCCGACGTTTCTCGAGTGTCGGGTAACTTACTAGATAGTTGCGGCTATGGATATACTTAACAGCATTGGCAGCGGCCACTCAGTGTCGTGTATGGCGCAAAGGTGGCGTACATTCATGCAAGGAACCACCTGATTGGTGTAGCATTCCCCAGAAACTAAAGGCCGCACAACATTTTCCTGCACGTGGGATATTCGCGCCTGTAAACGTTCCGAGTCGAGGATTATAGAAACCTCTATTACTTGTTTTCACGGCGTGCGTAAAGTGTCTAAATATAGCAAGGTTATGCCAGTGGTTATAGTAAAAATAAGTGTAGCCGTTGCCCATTATCGGAAGGAATGGACATGAATAGGTAATCACATCGACCTCGTGTCCCGAGAGTCTGCAGTGCAGCTGTCAACTTTTATTCCGCCATCTTAGTGCAAAGCTCGCCACATTTTGCTTCGCATGCGTGAGCAAGATGGCCCTCAGCGAGGTCCACCCCACGACATGTACTACCCATACCCGTGTAGGCAGCGCGTACAATTGGACCTGTTTCTCACTCCCTTTTTCATCTATTGCTCTCACACTGCTCCGTCGAACAGTGGCTCCATCCTCGCTTTCTCTCATAAATTGAAAACGCACGCACTTTGTACCTTCTGTACATATTTCTCTTCCCATGTACCGTCCCTCCCTGGCCCGCATTTTTTATTGGTGGACCTGGGGCGGTACGAGCGGATGGCCATCTGGTACTTTATCTCCAAGCGTCAAACCACAAATAAAAGACATGGTCAAGCTGTACTTCCCGAAATTAAGATATACGGACTGGGCTACTCTGGTGCCCCTTGGAAGGTTATTGACGGAAAATTGCACGTTTTGGATGATTCTCAGCAGGTGCTACCCCGACAAGGCCTCTCCATCTACATAAATTCTTGATAGATACTGATGCTGATAGCCTGATACCCGTTCCTGCCACCTATTTGCGGTCGCACGAGAAGCCATGAGTCTGACAGATTCAGAAGCCTGGAACGTTCGCTGTACTCCTCCCCGACCACCGTCGCCGCGAAGCGACGCGCGCGCTCGTCGCCCTGCTCGTCTACACTACGCCGCGCAACCCGGCCCGTCGGGCCATATGCTGCCGGTCATCCCGCCCCCGGGCCCGTGCGCCGTTGCCCCGTCCGCGTCACAGCCTGCATCCCTCTCTTGTCCCTCTCATCCTTCCGTGACCATTCCAGAGATACGAAGAATGCATCGTGGCATGCCTCGACGCGCAAACGGTGCAGCCCTCCAGCACGCTGACGCTGCAGTTTGTCGTCAGCTCATGGCAGGGCGATACCCGCTCCGCGGCGACCAGGGTGGGTGCGCCATCGAAACCCCACACGCAGGCTCGTTTGTCGTGCGCATGCTATTCCAGCGCGTTTAGGGTGTCAAATGTCTTAGTTAAACAAAATACGCCTAATTTACATGAATATTCACTTCTTCCTTTCCTTCGACAGAGTTATATGCCTAATTTCCTGCACGACAGCACACTAACTGAGATAGAGGGTGGTAAATTGCATTCCCATTTCCCGAAGATCCTGCTCCATTATTATTTCATAGCCGGGGGAATGTTCTTTAGTCCATGATACAACTCGAGGTCCGGACATTTGATTCAATTCTCTTGCATCGATGTCGTTTATTAGACGGAGCGCTGATTTAGATCCAAAGTTACGCGACACATTGACATACAACCACCGATTTGACGTGTGATATTCTGAACTAAATTTCCAGACGTTGAGTATTCCCAAGAATATCACATTAGGGACGGAATATGTTTCCTTGACCTCCAAATTGGAAATAAACTTGGCAGATTTATCATCTCGCTGTAGGACGTGATAATTGTAGGAGATCAACCCGGGAAATTCGACAGAAATAGGACGTCTTGCTGGGAATATGGGCGCATCGCTGGAAAGTGTTTCGTGGAACAAAGGAACCAAGAGTACCGGTACATGGCCACCCAGGTGTGTCATCGATATTGGCCGACTAGGTATGTACTGATGCAGTTCTGTTCGCTTGTAAACAACCGTCCGGTCAAACAAAGAAGATCTTTGTTCGTATTCAGCCATGTGGATGGGAATGATTTGATACTGGTTGGAATGGTTGAAAAGATCTAGGAAATTCGCCTTTGTGGCCATTATTTCACGAATAAGACGCGTGAACGCGGACCGCAATCCTTCGCCGTATGCAACTAATATCGACACTCCAAGAATACCCATTAAGGAGTAGACACTGTCTTCGTTGCGCGTAACTTGACGGTAGGATGCGAGCTGGAAAATACGAGACATGGGAAGTCGCTCCGGATCCTCAAAGCACATTCCCATTTCATTCCCTTTAATGGTTGTGGCGTGGAGTATTTGAGATTGAACAGCCCCTGGGAAAGTGTTGATTTTGTGCCCGAGATAGTTCGTCTCTTCCACATTATTTTGGGCTAAGAAAAACCAGTCTTTGTCATAGAATACCATATTCCGCGGCGCCAGAAGCTCCTGCAGCGTCCACCCACGGGTGAACCACTTGTCACTGTGCATGTCCGCGATCGTGGATGTGTCTGCCAGGTATATGATGCAGACATGAGATTGGCGATACCAGCGATACATCGAGCGGATTGACTCATCGAGCTCCGTGCTGCTGCTCTTATCGATGCAGATAGTGTCCATCCAGCCGTACATAACACCATGCTTACGAGCGGCAACATTGCAAAAGTTGACAATCTTCTTGTTCCCTTCAGGATTGAGCTCTCGCTCCTTCCAGTTGCTGTAGACAACGTCGCCTGGTTTACCTTGAAACCATGTGTGGGAAAGGATGGCATATCTCCCAAGCTCCTTGATGAGTTTGAGCAACGCTGGTGTGTCAAGTGTTCTCCATTTACATCGTGTAATGCGGGATTTAATCTCCTCAGCAATTTCGCTGCGCCCAATGAGACGAAGCTGCATCCCATCGGAGTCAAACGCGAGCATGCGAATTGGCATTTCATTGAAAACGTATTGACGGACCTCATCAACAATCGTCGGCGGTAGCATGTTTATCTTCATCATCGCTTTTCTCAAATTTTAGCATCAACGCAGATTGGAAAGCAAGGGTAGACTGACATCTGTAAAGTAACCAACGTCGCGCGATCGGAACTATTTCACGATCTTGTATATGTTTATGTGTAGTAAGCGTAGATATTAAAATTGCAAAATAACGTCGATGAACATGTCTTTCATGCCTACCTTTTGATGTTACCAATTTGGCTTTGCCGTCAACACTATCATCGTCGTCATGGGCGATGAGATCCTTGACAAATCGCCCGAGAGCCGAAAGCAATTCTTTGCCTTGAGCTCCGCTACATACGCGCTTTGCCTTCGAATCTGAACAACCACGTAAGTACCCGGCTAATCGCAAAGGATAGAATACCATTACCGAAGTCCACATGGTCTTGACGAGCGCTCGTCATACCTGCACCTTCTGCTCAGCACCGCGATGGATCATCGATAGGACCGACACACCTCTTGCTGTAGCATACGCGTCAATGAAGGGTCGCATGAATCCAACAAGACCAGCCAACAGTGCTTGTCCCTGAGCATTGGATGCAGATATGTTCATGTCAAGGGGGTGGATATCTGCAAGCAAAGAAAGACTGGTGAATTATGAGCAAAATGGATAGGCGCCGGCATATCTCACTTGCACTCCCCGGACCAAAGCGTGCACGTCCAGAATCGGGATGCCCTATGTATTTTATTAGCCTCTACATGACGTAAATCATGTAATGCGTCGGTATACACACCCTGACGCTTGTTCATTGTAAGACAGTAGAGAATGAAGTTTATGGGGGTATACGGAACGAGTAGAGAGATTGGAATCGGATCAAGATTCAAAATCGAATGCATACAGTAACATGCTGCTGCTGGGAACATCACCTCCGCCGTTCCGAGTCCTATTTATAGAAATCGAAAAGAAACCGCAGATTAATAGTTTTTACTTATTCTCGCTCTCTTTCGGTGTTCAAGTTGTCAGTATCAAAAAGACGGTGGAAAGGTGTGCCCAGCGGAAGGCACTTTTATTCATTCTAGAAATTGCAGCGGCCAAGTATATATGCAGGAAGGCAGGCCCTTTTTGGGCCCTTTGGCATTTGTCCAGTTCACGATCCATAGCGACATCGCATTTTTTATGTTTAAGTGTATGCAATACCCTCAGGTTTACTGACGCCGCCGCGCTAACAGCGTAAACAACCGACCCCGCGCCAAATGTTGGCACATCGCGCTCGAGTCGCGCTGTGCTTCGGCTGTGCTTCAACAAGCCGGGCCGTCCCGATAATGCCGGCGGCAAAGAGCGTCCTTCTGCACCCTTCAAGTTGCAGGCTGCACCCTCTCCACTACCTTGCTGTATGGCACAATATCGAGATGAGCTAGACTCCATGCTGCAGTTCAGGCCCAGGGACTAATACAGCGCAGCGCTCCACGCTCTTCCCGCTCGTGCTCTAGCAATTTCTGAGCCGTGCATGCCTTACGCTCAGCGCAGGAAACTGGGACTCCGACTGCGCAAGCTCTCAGCTGGGGCGCCCCTCCAGATCCCGCCGTTGACACCGCCTGATTAACAACGTAAGTACGCTTACTGCTCTCACCTCAGGCTTACAGCTCATGTCACTAATAAGTGTCAACGATGAACAGGATACACGTCCGCTGGCGGCAAGGCCTGAGCGCTTCAGCAACTGTCTAGTATGTAGCGGGCCTCTTTGGGACTTCGGTTGATGCACCACCGCGCCCGCCGTCACCTTCCCCCAGGAAAGTTCACTCCCCTTTATTTCTGGTCCTGCGCTCTGATCCCCATATCCCCCAAAGCGACGGCGCACACGAAATCCACCACGCTGCGGAACACGTCTGCACGGGTAGCTTAATGAAGATCTCACCACTCCTATGCAAGCGCGGACCAGACTCTCCGCGCTGCTCAACCCACGCCATCGCTTCGGCGCAGACTGGCACGGGCTCGGCGTGCACGTCCGCTTGGTCGCCGACGCGTGCGTAGAGGCGTGGCTCATTTTTCACCGGGTGCTCAACCTGTTGCGCTTGCGGAGTTCGCGGTAACAACGATGAGTTCAGCGTGGCGCGGCGCCGCTTTGTCCACATCTCAAACCTTGGGTACTCAATACCACCTGTGATACTCGCTTCCGCCATCTCCCCAATACAGTCAGATGCTCTCCAACCACCTGCTCAACTTCGCAGGCGCCGGGCACACCGCACGAAATGCAGTCCGTCGATGTTCTACCCACAGCAACTACTCAGACATCCGACGTGCTATACATATACTTTCTTTATCTCCACCTCCGCCTACTGCACTCGCCTGACCCCAGTCCGGTACTTTCCCTACGCAGCTCACCGGACAGTCATAGATGTTCCGCTGCTGCGACGCGAAACTTCGTAGATGGGATGCATTTTCAGTCGCTGCCGCGACAGTGCGAAGGTGCAAAGTAGGTGGATACTTTGGTTATATATCCCTTCACAGATTTACACACTGATGATTTGGATAGGATCTTCGACGGCGCTATCCTCCGAATTTTCTCGTCATCAGCCTGCATCAGCATATCCAGCGATGTGTGACCCGAACAACTTCAGTCTCCCGATTTACACAACTCCGGATAAACCGCCACGGGCTCTGCTTCCGCATGACGTGTTCAATGTATGCCACCTCAACTATGCGCGCTTCACGATACATCCCGTACGTGAAACATAAGCACCACTCCTGTTACAGGCGCTGTTGGGTCTGCGTTCGAAGAGGGGCCGGCGTTAAGCGGACATGCAACTTCCCCTCGGTGTACTGGGTGAGTGAGGGCGAGCCCATGCGATGTCGGGCTGGGTGGAGGAGGCGTACGGGTGTCCTGGTGGCCACTTAGGCCGGCGCAGCGGGCGGAGTTCTGCCGCGGCCGAAGTTCTGGACAGCACAATCGTGCAAGTGCATGCGCCGGCAGGCGCCGTCGAGGTTCGTGGTGCAGAGAGGAGATGCGACATCGGCAGATCAGCGTTCGAAGAGGGATAAGCAACGTTGCCTTCGCACTCTTGCTGTACCGCCTCAGCGCAGGCGACGCCGCGCTCAGCAGCGCGAGCATTGGCAACCTCGACGTGTGCATCGCGTACTGCATGCGGTTCGCCGCGCGCCTCTGCCGCTCTGCACCCTAACCTGCACCTGCACCTGCTCTTGCGCTCTACGATCCCCCTATATTACCGTATGTGCTGGTACTCGCGGGCGCTGTCCGATGCGCGTGTGCTGCGCGAGGGCGGGTTGACTACGCTCGCCTGCGCAAGCGTGTGGTGGTGGGCTGCAGGCTTCTGTAGGGTGCGTGGTGGTGCAGCGCGCGCGGCGGCGGGAGGAGAAGGACGGGAAGGACGAGTGAAGATTGTGTACTACTTACACGACGTAATGCAAATCCGGCCCGTCGTTGTCGACGATGGCGCTAGCCCTTTTCTTACCCAGAAACGTTTCTCCCCACGAACGAACGGTACGCTCGCGCGTGCGTCAATCTGACACACTCCGTAGCGCGGCGCGGCGCCACCATCCATTGGTCATGTTTCTTGCCTCCACGTCGCCGAGCCCGCGTTTTCTTGTCCAGTCCTAATCTTGTCCGGGCTACTCACTCCTAGCTCTTCTCTGCGTACCATGCATTGCTCGTGAACGTTACAATTTCCGATCTTGGTCGCTGTGTATAAGTAGTGGTGGTAATTATCCGCGCTTCCTGGCCTTTCTTCGATGTGTTATCCCATTGTGCTTGAAGTGCTTCGCATCAATCGTAGGGATTTTCGAGCGATGGGCAAGCTATGGCTTGTCAAATTGATATTCAACTCTTTTGATACATAATTATATGTAAGTAGTATCTTACACGAATGTTTCCTTCTTCCACTCCTACAGATTTGTCTGCCTGTCACTTTCCTACGCACTGGGTGCACTACTTGAGATAGAGAGTGACTATTTTCATCGCCATTTCTCGAAGATCCTGCTCGTGCAATTCTTTATAGTTGGGTGAATTGTCTTCTGTCCATGATATGACTTTAGGGCCGGAGAGCGGGACGAAGGTTTTAATGAGGTCGAACATTGGCTTATTAGATATGTCGAACAAGTTGGTATTGGCTGCAAAAGGCACACACAACCAGTTATTTGACGTTTGGTACGCAGTATCCTTTTCCCAGAAGTTGAGTATTCCCCAAAACATCACACCATGAAAGTTAAATCTTCCTGTGCGCTGGAGACTGGAAAGAGGATGCCAGTGAAAATCAGTCTTCTCGAGAACAAAACAATTTCTGTAGTCGTGATTATCCAAGGGAATTTTGACAGCAGAAAAAGTGGGTGTTCCAGAGGATATGGGTCCATCATCTATTTTTCTGAATGAAGGTACCAAGAGTACTGGTACATGAACACCCAGGTGTGTCATTGATATTGCCTCAATGGGATCGTTGTCATCTAATATTGTGTGGCTAATGATATGTGACTGGTCAAACAAAGAAGATCGCTGTTCGTATTGAGTAATGCCGCTGGGGATAACTTGATCCTCGCCGGAATGATTGAAAACATCCAGAAAGTTCCTCTTTGTGACCATAATTTCGCGAACAAGACGCGTGAACGCGGCCGACGATCCTTCGCCATATGCAATGGATATTGATACTCCAAGAAGGCCCATTAAAGAGTAAACACTGTCTTCCTGTCGCGTTACTTTACGGCGGGATGCGAGCTGGAAAATACGAGAAATGGGGAGTGACTCTGGATTATTGAAACACATTTCCATTTCTTTGGATTGAATTGTTGTCGCTTGGAATACCTGGGAATACGCAGCCGTCGCAAAACAGTTGAAAATGTCCCCGGAACCATCAGTCTTTTCCATGTTATTTTGGGCTAGAAAATACCAGTTCTTGCCATAAAATACCATATTCCGCGGCGCCAGAAGCTCCTGCAGCGTCCACCCACGGGTGAACCACTTGTCATTGTGCATGTCTGGGATCGTGGACGTGTCCGCCAGATAAGTTATGCAGACATGAGATTGGCGGTACCAGCGATACATCGAGCGAATCGACTCGTCGAGTTCCGTGCTGCTGCTTTTATCGATGCAGACAGTGTCCATCCAGCCATATACAACACCGTGGTCACGAGCAGCAACCTTGCAAAAGTTAACGATCTTGTGTCTTTCATTCGTTCCTGCGAGATGTAAGTAATTAAATAATTGGATTGAGTTGCGTAGTGTTAAATGTGGTAATTATACCGTGGACAGTTGTCGTGTGTGTGGGTGTGGAGAGTCAGCGAGCGCCGAGCGATAGCGGTGCTCGTCTGAACTCCAGGGCGAAGGGCCGATGGGGATGCAGGTGGCTAACCCCATAGGCCCTCCTCTACAACTGTCCGGGTGTGGGTGGGTGGGAGAAAATGAATCGTATACCGTACTGATATGCCGCTTGCCGCTTGTTCGATCGACGATGAGCGGCGACGCGGTAGGTAATAGTTACTAAGTGAAGGTGTCGACGAGTCAGCTAGGTGTGGGTGCTCGGTGAGTCACGCCCAGTGAAAATCACCTATATCTATATCACGGCTGGGTGATGCTTAGATAATTTCTTTCCCTGTTTTCCTGGATTGCACTACTTGTACAAAGTTTTTCGATTTCTATCGATTTACAATATTAAAAAAAGTGATTTGTTTCTGTGAAACAGGTGAGTAGGCCACTTAGTACRAACTTAGTGCCGTTTTACACCGTCTAGCTTCGGTTCAGACCTGTTAGCCGGTGTYGCACATCCAACGCACTGTTACGCACATCTGCGGAAATAGGTGGGAATCACTGATTTCACACGGTCAACATCTCGCGCGCAAAACCAAAGTTGGCTCACGCGTCTATACTTAGGTGAACGCGTCTACCATGTTCCTATATCCCAAAGCTCTTCATCGTTGTTCTACGCCTATATAACATGCCAAAGGAGTTGGCAAAGAAGAAGACTTGGACTTCGACGCAGGTGTATACCCGGGCCTGCCACRGTACTCAAAGGTGCRGCTGTATTTTTATAAACTGTCTACATGCACGTATTAACAGATCGCTATATGACTCAGGCAACTTGAGGTTAATAATCAGCAAGAAGGCAACAATGTGAGTCTCCATACCCATACTTTGAATATAGACACTCAATTTCTTCTGGCTGCTTTCAATCAGSCTGTTGRATGCGAWGCAGACGGCCCTGATGAACTCGAAGAAGCAGATCCTGGCTGTTTAGACGACGAATGGCCRGAAAATGACAACAACCCGGCGAGTAGCTATGAGCAAGAGCTCGAAGCCATATTCAAAGCAACACATCTAGAAGATCTTCAAACAGCYGTTGACTTCGTCAAGGCTCTTAAATCGGCATCTTTGGATGATGAATACAATAAGATGGACTCCCAATGGCTGGCTAAACTCAGGAATCCGCCAACTCAGCCCTTCGACATCGTCAGACATCCCRACTTGCGCCTCGGTCTCGACATCTTCTTTATTAGCATGAAGTCCTCCGTAGACACCTATGTAGCCATGCGAGAAGCAATTCAAAGACGTCACTCAGAAGACCAAATTCCGTCGTACGATCAGATGAAGCGAATGATTGCAGCAATCACTGGCATTAATTCGGTTGTGCATCCCATGTGCAAAAACAGTTGCGTTGCGTTCACTGGCCCATTTTCCGACCTGGACAAGTGCCCAAAGTGCGATGAACCCAAGCTATGTCCGCTCACAAAGAAGCCCCACCAAGAATTCCATACRATCCTTCTCGGCCCAATTTTGCAGGCACTTTGGCGAGAGCCATCAAGTGCTCGAAAGTTCGAATATCGTCAAACTATAACACGTACTATCATCGACGAATTAAAACAAAACGGCGGAACTCTTTCGTCATAYGACGACATCTTCTACGGCAGTGGATACCTCGAGAACCTCAGGACAGGTAAAATYGGYGATGATGACATTGTTCTGATGCTGTCTATTGACGGCGCTCAGCTCTACGCTCATAAGGCCTCCGATTGTTGGATATATATTTGGATCATTATGGATTTTTCACCAGACGAGCGTTACAAGAAGAGACAYGTTTTACCTGGTGGGTTCATCCCTGGCCCCAACAAACCAAAAAACCTTGATTCATTCCTATTTCCTGGACTACATCACCTTTGTTCTCTACAACGTGAAGGTCTCCGCATTTGGGACGCTTCAGCAAATCGTGTCTTTACTTCCAATCTTTTTCTCGCACTTAACACCGCGGATGGCCCCGGAATGGCATACCTCAACGGCTTGGTGGGACACCATGGGAAATACGGATGTCGACTGTATTGTTCTGTGCCTGGCCGCCACAAACCGAACGGACCACATTATTATCCTGCTTTATTGAAACCTGACAACTATTCTATGGATGGCTGTGATCACAATGATCTTTCTCACTTTCAGTCTACGTCTACTTCATCYGATTGGTACCTCAAGAATTTACGACATCTCCTACTGGCACCAAACGATACTCAATACAAGAAACGACGGCTCGACACTGGGATTTCRAAGCCGACTATTTTTCTAGGTATCAGCAGTGACCGTATTCTGGGTATCCCGGGCTGTTTCGGTTCTGACATAATGCATCTAGCGTCATTTAATCTAGCTGATCTTCTCCTCTCTTTGTGGCGCGGTCAGCTGTCGGATAACGAAAGGACAGATCCYRTATCAACTTGGCCATGGGCCGTCCTTCGAGGTGACATAGTATGGCAGAACCATGGCAAGGCTGTTGCGGATGCCACTCCCTATCTACCTGGATCTTTCGACCGACCTCCCCRTAACATTGCTGATAAGATCAATTCAGGTTATAAAGCTTGGGAATGGTTGCTTTACCTTTACGGTTTAGCACCTGCACTTCTATATGGCATCCTCCCACAGCCCTATTATTCCCACTTCTGCAAATTGGTACGATCCATGAAGATTATCCAACAGCATCATATCAAGACATCCGATTTAATTATTGCTCAAGATTTTCTCCAAAAATTTGTCCATGAATTTGAGATACTGTATTATCAACGACGAATCGACCGCCTCCATTTCTGCCGCCAAAGCATCCACRCATTGCTACATCTTGCACCTGAGGTGACCAGGCTTGGTCCACYGATTTGTTCATCCCAGTGGACGATGGAGCGCACGATAGGAAACCTTGGAGAAGAAATTCGACAGCCATCCAACCCATATGCCAACCTCTCACAAAGAGGTTTACTTAGATGCCAGGTAAATGCTCTCATGGCTCTAATTCCTGATCTCCAGCGTACACCTCCAGCACTCCCTCGTGGAGGACTTGACCTCGGAGAAGGATTTTCTCTCCTTCRCGCGCAAGACAGATATGATCGAATTATGCGACCATGYGAAGCTCGAGCTCTGGCAACATTTATTCGGACTTTACATGGAGTTGAAATAGGATTGGACTGTCCAAAAATTGCGCGATGGGCACGACTTCGTCTCCCCAATGGGCAAGTGGCAAGGTCACGATGGAAGGAAGCTCAGAAGCCCTTAAACAAAGTTCGAATGTCAAGAAATGTGAAAGTACGTTTGATTTGTTTTATATATCTATGTGATTTTGATTTATCTAAATGACAGTATTACATTGACGAAAAACCTCACTTCGGTGAAGTTTACTTTTATTTCCGTTGTCGTAGCCAAGGACAGGAGATGGTCCTGGCCATTGTATCAGAGTATTCTGAACCTGATCCGGATCTCCTCGCAACATCACATGGGACTTTGATATCCTGTCGACACTTCGGGGACGAAGCTTTGGTTGCTATCAATGTTCTATGTATCAAATCTGTTGTGGCAATGGTTCCCCACTCTTTACCTCATTTTGTAGACTCAGATCATCATTTTTTTCTAGTCGAG
>KN817548.1:280428-363560 GCA_000827495.1 Hypholoma sublateritium FD-334 SS-4
GTAAGATACTATTTTGATCATATTGAGCATTACATTAACACTTCTTTAGGGCACACCGCCCTTCATGTCTCTCGAGGCTTTGAAGCCTTCCCCAGACGGTCACTTTCGGCACCATCCTGGCCATGACTTGGAATCGCTCYTACACACTATGTTGATCATATGCACCTATACGAACGGGCCCGGCGGCAATCTACGCGAATATGTCAAACCTGAAAGAGATGACAATCTAATCAAGCTCGGTGAATGGTTCGGTGCTCCCACTCGACAGAAGTTGGTTGAGGCCAAAACACTCACTCTCGAAGCATTCAACAGCTTCATCCAGCCACATCTCCCTGAATATTGGCAGGATTTCGGGCCGTTTTTACAGAGCTTGATTGATGCGACATGGGATAAGCAGCGGCTCTACGAAGCRAATAATATTGCAACACATGAATCATACCGCAATATTCTCAAGAATGCACTCAACAAGTATACTGCCGAAGAGAAGAAGGAGCTCTCTGTTTACGCTTYGTATCCCAAATCGAAGCGCATAATCAGTGATATCRTGTTACGACAGTCAAAGCGGTTGCGCACAATCAATGATCAAGATCTGGCCGTGGAGAGCGCAGAGTTGTTGCCTCGGAGGAGTCAATCCGAATTTCTTGAACAATACAAGGAGTCCGTCGAGAGGCCTGTAAATTCCTCATCGATTGCCCAAGATGACTCGGAACAGATGAATTAGTAGGTTTGGTAGTATACCCCACTGCCGTCATCTATGTTGCCCGAATATTCTCTCTTCGCATCGCTTGTGGTTTCCCCCCCTACTTTGTACATACTCTACTGCATTTTGTCTTCTGTACAGTGTATATGGTGCGTCTTAGCACTGTATTTACCTGTCATGCTATTTGTACCTGTCAATGCCAATATGATTATGTCATGCTTCCTTACTTGTTCAAGTTCTTTCTCCTCAACCGTGACCATGAATACAGCGATGGCGGGTTTCGAACCCCATATTCGCGGTCCAGTTCCCACTTCTACTCTGCCAGCCATATTTCACGCTCCCAATCCTCTGAACACTTCGCACGTCAATCATTTCCCRCCCACATCAAGTATCGAAACTATGGATGGCTCGATCTATTCTAGACCTTACAGCCTCRAGAGTGGTGGATCGAGGACGGTATGTACATCCCTTCTGCAATATAACTAGGTTAATATTGTTTATTCCCCAGAGCTGGTCTTYGGCAGAGATGAGTTGGGYGCGACATGGTGCAAACGCATCAGAGGATATCCTCCGGCGGGAGAACAYGGAACTTTCGAAACAAGTGTCTATTTTACAGGCGAAGTTCGAGACCTTACAGTATGTTCTCTTAAATACTAACTGCTTTCTCTAGCTAAACTTTTATTAGGGCGGCATATAATCTTTTACTAGAACRAGTGCCCAATCAAGCTCAGGTCGAGCTTCCAAAGTTAGCTCGTGAAGATTACATGCAAATCGACTTCTGGTTCAAGCACCAGTGGATCTCATCRTCRGCCAAYCGTGTTACTGATGTATCCGAGAAAGCCGGCAACGAAAACGACAACGACAAYGGCAACGATAATGATAACGAAGAYGAAGACGTAGAGGGCAACGTAGAAAATGACCAATTACGACCCGTATCTCCTGCTCCAGGTACCCRACGTGGCCAAGGCCGCTCTCGCGCCGGGATAAATGTTTCAATGTGTTACATACAGAATAAGGATGGTCAAGTTATYGATGGCCACCGCGCACGAGAAATCCGCATCCACGCTCGCGCAGTTTTCGTTGGCTTTGCTCTGAAAGGAGAACCATTTGCATCATGGGGAGACGCTGATGCTGCGAGCCGCAAAGTATTCTACACAGAGATGAGTACCCGCTTTGAGGAGCTGCAGTACTGTGACCTAGATTGGAAGGCCGAACAGATTGCGATCGACACGTATCCCGGATGGAAAGTGACCTGGCTAAAGAAGCAGAAAAAAGTAGCAGCCGATCAGCAAAATAGGACAAAACGAGCTCGTCAAGGGTCTGCTGCCGACAAACCTGATTCAAAACGTACTAAGGCCATAGAATTCTCGTCAGCATCGTCAGCGTCACCTGTTCCTGAAGTCTCTCAGGTAGGTCTCGATGCTCTAATATAACAATCTCTAATGAATGTCGTCAAATAGCAATCGGTTCCAACTGTCAACATAATACCAAATACTCCGGCCAGAATTGTACCAGGCATTGTGAGTCATTGTAACCTGTCTACTGCTTTCATATGTTCATTGGATGCATTTCAATGTACAGGACGTCGAACAGCAAGTCCCCCCCAAGCCTTATCACAACTTCTTGGTATTTTTCATATATTTATGCACARTATGGTACTAATTCAAACTGAAGATCAGGAATCCTCTTTCAAATGGTAACACCACATTCACGGCTGCCTCTATGCTGCCAGCAGAACAGTTGATGCCCAYAAATCCTGCCAATATCGTTGGCTTGCACCCTCAGCAACCATTCGAGCAAAACRCTACTCAACCCGTCTTCGGAAATCCTATGATACTGGCRGCCCAACCTGCGCAGAATCATCTGCCTCCTCCTCCTGCAAAACGGTCTCGTACGGGTGCAACAAAGATGCGACCTAGTAAGACGAGTGTCACACCAAGGTAATGTATAATTCTATTCTATAACTTACTTACTCTGATGATATAACTATTTGAGGAACCTGTGCGCCCTCGAATGGATCGTTTCAAATCCCAAAGGAACGACTGATGAATTCAGTGCCTATTATGATGGCCTCCCCGCGGAGGACAAACAGGTCAGTAAATTTTTGGACACCATGATGCTTATCTGACATTGATAAATTCCTTTAGAAATGGGAAAAGCTGTCAGTTGAGGCTAAGGAGTCGGGGAAGACTCCTGGCGAGCGCGTCATGGGGCTGCAGTCGTGAACCTATTTCTGTCCAACATCATATACTTATTTGTCGTTTGATACATAATATATTGCGAATTTGATAGAAATAGATGTACTTAAGATTTATTTCGGCTGTATCAAGCCCATTTCCAGCTATTTATGCTCAATTCTGCCTGATTTCTTATATGACCACCTACGCAAGGATATTTCAACGTAATTCAGACAAAATCAAATACCAATCAAATGACTATAAATTGCCATTTCTACACCGGCAGGGAGCCGCTTTTGACCGGGCTTGAGATTTAGAGGAGGCCTCCCGACTCCCCCTCTAGATTTTGAAACGTCAAAAGCTGTCAAATCGCCTTGATTAGTTTCCTTTTAGGGGATACGGCATGGCGGCAGACGCGTCATCGTTATGTTATGCCCCATATCTAGCCGTCGCTTGACCGCCACTGTGGCCACCACCATCTTCTATAGCTCTCCTCCTCTCCCTAAGTCTATCTCTGACACTCCTGTAGGTGCTAATATCTACACAAACTATTCCCTGTAAGTATAGTCCGTTCCAATTCCCTTGCCTTTGTGACCCTCAATAAGTACCCCCCTCCATTTTCCGTGCCACTAGCGCTGATTTTGCAATATAAGCTGACCTCTGTAACTTGATCGTTCTCCGTTGTCATATAAATTAATGCAAACCATTTCGTAGACTTCAGCATCTTGTAGTACAGACCAGTGTACGGGATCCATTGAAATGAGCAGAGGACAGTGCAGCCTTATCAGATTCAAGATATTGTTGTCAAATCATAGAGTTTTCGCGTTATGGAAATTCATTTATTAATCCATGAAACTCCGACTGACGTCGCTTGAGGTGACACTTGAATATCAATTCAAGTTGGTGTTACGGAAAGTCACCCATTATCATGGCTTGCGCTTATGCATCGCAATGATGACGTACATAGTCAAACGCGTTTTAAGTATGTATTTAGGGCTGCCCAGCCAGTGGAGCGCTGACTGATTCGTGTCAAAGGCAGAAATGTAGGAGAATTCTTTTGATTATGCATCTGGTCAACATTCACATATATCTTAATCCGTTACCAATTTTGATGTTAGAACGACACGATTTCACTGGCGATCTTCCGATGTTGTTGTACTACGCAGAATGGTTTTCTCAGAATTTTCTTAACATGGATGGGATCGACTGTCAAACATAAGATTATCACTCTCTCTAAGTCATACCATGCCAAGAAGTTGATCAAGTGATTGGGCACTAACGCCAGTGTTGCGATGTTCAAGATGACTGCTGGGAGAGGGCCTGAGAAGGCTCGGACCAATTTAAACTGGATCATTTACCGAGGAAGACCGTGTGCGGCGCGAGAGAAATATGTTGTCTGGACGATGAAGAGGGATGATGTTCGCGCAGCCAAGAGTTTGCCAGCCGTTTGTAGCTTGAAGACGTACACATGGATAAAGATGGATGTCCACCTTGTATTTAAAGAAACACATGGATAACCGTTGCGCGGGTCCCCATTGCATTCTTAAAAGGCAGTGTCTGTATATCCATCAAGCTTATGACACAACGGACAACCTAGCCTCAGAGAGACTTGAGGACGGCCTCTGCGCTGGTGACAGTTACATTCGGCGGCGCGGCCTCGACGAACGCAGACACGACTTTGTTGTCCTCCGTGACGATGGTGAAACGCTGTCGGCACGAGCATCAGCGAGTACCGTGCCGCTTGAAAGTGATTACAACGATACCTTGGACCGCAGCCCGCCGAGGAGCGGGGTAGCATCGAAGGCCAGCCCGAGAGCGCGCACGAACGCGCCTTGGTCGTCGGCTATGAAGTGGATGGCTTGACACAAATGTCAGAACATGAGCTGTGGGACACGCCAGCGGCACGCACGCGTTCCCTCAGGCGCGAGGTGCGCTTTCCATGCCCTGGAGATTTATTCGTCAGTATCACGCGACAGTCTAATCACAGCAAGTGGATAGGTAGGTGAGGTTGTCGCTCACTTCATAACGAATACGTCGTTCACCGCAAAGACGTAGATCGCAGACACGCCTTTCGCCTTGAACTCATCGAAGGCGCTGATGAACCCCGGCAGGTGCGCGTTGCAAGGCGTGGTGAACGCGCCAGGGACACCGATCTGGCGATCAGAGTCAGCCTTGGTATACTGAAAGCAACACGCATAATTCTGCACTCGCAGGGACGAGCAACTCACGAGGATGTTCTTGCCGATGAGAACCAGCGGCGTGGACGCATCGGGCGCGTCTTCCTTGACCTTGCAGGCGGGAATCTCGGCACCTGGGCTGATCTGGCTGTGGGTAAGTACAGAGGTGGCGACGCTGTGAGCGGCGTGGGCGATGGATGCGATGGCGGATGCCATGATAGATTGCGTAGGTGCAGTGAGGACGATGGAGACCAGCCATTCTTATTCTGTGTGGATGATAATCACACCATCAGGATCCAGCTGCCACGTTCATTTTGGAAACGCTAAAATGTCTCCCTCTGGCGCGAAGAATGGTAGATAAGCTAGGAGACCCAACAACCCTGGAGGATGCGGGCATTTAAAAAATTCCTCGCGTTATGGCGAATTTAGGGCGAGTTTTCGATTTTTGCGTAAAATCATGCGGTATGCAGATTATGAGATCGACTGTCATCTAATATTTCGTCTGAATAGAATAGTCATTCATCTTACGAAGAGCGTTTTGCAAAGGGAGATAGTTCACACCTGTACACTGACAACAAGTCAGGGGATTGATTAAGGTGATCGGCGACGGAACTCACTAATGGTGGATTTGTATGGTTTACCAATCGAATGGCTAGGTCGAGTGCAGCGAAGATCATGGTCAATGGAATATATCGGTTTTACGCCTTCTGGCGGTCTCGCCACATCCAGTGAAAAGTACGTACGAGCGAAAGTTCAGTCACATCGCACTGGATGGGCAAAGGTTGGTCAATGTTCTTGATTGCAAAACCTGGCGACGCATTTTTCTAGACAATTTCAGGATGAATGACAAGATAATCAAAATCTGCAGGATGATTCAAAGTGACGTTTAGATGTGCTGAAAGGTGGCATTGATAAGGAGCAAAAAGACTGCGATGAGAATACTGCGATGAGACAAACAAATAAAGTAAAGGGGTAAGCAGAGGGAATATGCATAATCACGACCTAACGATATTCTGATAATTTAAGGGCGTACTCTCGTACTCTCGCTGGAATATCCTGTCTTTCTCTTTCACCATCCACCTGCGGCGAAGGACAACCAAGTGAGCACAGAGATATCGCGAGGAGACAGAAGAAGGCTTACACCATCAGTTCATTCGAGTAATCGCGAATGAGGCTCACGGATTCGGCATCGAGGGAAGTTTGCGCGATCATTTGGGGGAGGCTCACTGGGGTGCCCGTCAAGGAGGGCAAGTTGGAAAGTGGGGGGTTTACACACCCAGCATCCGCAGAAGGTGCTCTGCGCCATATATAAGGCTCATCTCCTTCTCCTGCCCGACGATGACTTTCGGCCCCGTCCAGTATTGTCGCCTGACATGCGCATATTGTGCGCGTTCGAATCGATATAGCAGATTGCTTCCAAGGGCTCGATCAAAATAGCACTGCAGACCGTCTACAACCGTTTGGATGACCAGGGCGGGTTCTTTCAGACTGGATGGGGCAGTCATCCTTAGAGGGGTCATGCATGGGCAGAAAAAGTACTTACTGAGGTGGCTTTGTTGTCCTCACATATTCGGCAAACTGTCCCAGAACTTCAACGACGTTCGGCTGCCGTGGCAATGTCACAAGCTAAAAATTCGCATGTTGGCAAATGCGTGCTAGAGTGGGAGGTTGGAAAGGCGTACTTGGTTGTTTTTCGTCACCGCCTCCCAGTCATCGACCAGGATCGTTTTCAGGATCTCTGGGACTGCGAGTTTCATGTCGGGTTTCTTGTTGTGTTCATCCTAGAAGAACGGCGGCGAAAACAGGGAGGTACGTCAGACTTCGCCCAGCGCGAAGGGAAAGAACGAACCCACCTCCTCCCGAGCGCGCTTCGTCCCACGGGTGCCATCCTTCCGTGCGCCCGCCCTCGTACTGATGCTTTCCTTGCTCATACCCGCGACGGCCTTACTCTGCGCCTTGGTCGTCGTTGATCCGCCATGCACGCTGGCGGTGTTGTTCTGCTGGAGATTCTTCTGCAGCGCAAGATTGCCCTCCGTGATCTTGAGGAGGCGGTTCGCGGGGACCCACTCATCCCACCTGTCAAGGGATTGTGTCAGTGTGTTGGTGCGCATCCTGGCGCCCAGGGAAAATGTGGCCTGGCTGCGCTAGGTCTCGCATAAGTGGAGTATTGGGACGCAGGCGGCGGCGCGGAATGGAAGGGCGGAGAGAGATGCGGGGCACGTACGTTTGCTTCCAGCCTTTGTAGTGAACGAGGTAGTGCGGGCCCACAACCCCCGTCGTCGTCGACGTTTCATCGTAGGTTTTGGTTTTCAGCACCTTGGCCTCATAGATTAACGGGCCATGGTAGCACAGAACGCGTTCTTGCGCATTGTATATGGGTGACGATACTGTCGTGGATGCCATGGAGGACTGAGATCCGACGCGCGATAAGAATAACGCGAATGAAAAGGCGGCGAGAGGCAGGTCCTGACAAGAGGGACGAAGTTGCACTGTTACAAAATCTTCGAACAGTTAGTAACGGCGGTCTGTTAAACCATAGATATAAACTACTCACAGAAGTCAGAGATTGCTGTGTTTGAAGGGGACGAATCTCGGGTATTATGTGTCAAAGGAAAACAGGATGATGATGGTGAAAGGCAAAACGGAACTATGGCCGTCGGAGTTGCGTACAATTCCATTTCAAGCAGTCGTCCCTGTGGCTCAAACTCAGACACCGACGGCCACCTCGTCGCACTCCTCGTCTTTCGCGAATCGCTTCAAACTCTTGCTTCTACTTGGAAAACCCTAGGCTACACCCGCCCGTCGTTTCATTGGCAAATATGCGAGATCTTGTGTCAAATTTTGCTCGAATCGAGTTCTCTGGCAGCAACTCGGGCATTCACTCCTCTTGGCCGTGCACGGTCTAGTTATGGCCAAATACGAAACCTCTTTCTATCTAATTCATGCCTCGAATTCTAATAAATTCTGTCCTTGTCGATACTCGTTAGAGCTGCAAATCCATCCCGACGATCCTTAGGAGGCTTTGGGTCGATCACGTATATAAGCCAACCTCACTCTCTACCATCTATTTCGCGGCTCAGAATTATCACCGTGTCTTCTACTACTCGCTTATCAACTTTCTGGATTATTGGCGGCTTCTTTTCTCTGTCTCTTCAGTGCCTATTGAATCTCTGCTATTGAGTGACCACGGTGTAGTTTGTGGTCGAATCTTACAAGTAGTCTGAGACTGGGAAAATTTCTCAACCCAAACGAGCTACAAGGATTCGTACCAGACTTTATATTTGCCTTTCAAACAAAAGTCTGCCTTGTCTGGTACCTTGCTGAAGACTGTCTGAGCGTCGTCTTCGACAGCGAGCAACCGTGGGAAGATGTCACTATAGGGTCCGTGCACAGATGCGGTAAAATCAGGAGGGGAATTGGGATTTTGGGGTGTTCTCTTTGACCATGTCGACTACCAATGCTGCCCTCGACTGGTTACTGTCTCTTTCTGCTACCTTTACTAGCTCTCCGATTCCTAATTCTGATCCTCCTGACTTTACTGACTGGCTGCAAGTCTCGCCGACGACGAGCTCACCAACAGCGGCGACCCTGGCGTCATCGCCGCCTCTCCAGAACATAACCTGCTCGTCTCGAATCAATCTACCTCAAGAAACTCAGGATCTCGGGTTACACTATCTCTACGATCTTTCTGGATACTTCAGCTCCGATATCAGCGCGACTTCAGGCAGTCAAAGCGGCCGCAGCGCTCGCGATGCAACTTTCTACGATGGCCTGTTTCCGGCTTCGGTTCAGCCGCTCATGTTCAGCGAACACCAGCGTATGGCATCTCTGGCATCGTCGACCGCAACGCTTGTCAATACTCCTTCTCCGAGACCTCGTCCAATTACGGCCGGATCGACAGGCTTACTTCGGGAGGACCATTCTAAGTCGCCTTTCTTTCCTTCTGCGTTTTATTCACCTGCTACAAAATTCATCGAGGACCTTCAAAATGCTTCATTCGGATACGCTGATATGATACTCCCTACGCAGATGACTGCGGATATATCTCCGGTCGTGCGCGCGGCCGAGATGAAGGAGCGTCTTCTATCTGACGACAGACCGATTGTATCTAAATCGAAGGCGAAAAGAAGAGAAAAGAAAGCTCGGCGTCACAAACACAAAGAAGCCCCTCAGTCTTTTGCTCAGAGGCTTCGAGATATGGAACCTCGTTCTCACCAGCCTTTTGCCTCTGCTATGTTTGCGCAAAAAAAGTCAGAACTTCTGCTTCCTGTCGAACCATCTGCGATGGCACCGCCGGCTTCTATGCTTCCCGAAAATATGCTCTTGTCTCCCTGCCGGCTCAAAATTGCGCGCCCTGCTTCCGTTCACCGCGAAACTACCCCACAGCTTCCTATTTTACCTGCTTTCATGTCAGATAATCCGACAACCGAAGGAAACCCCTTTTCGACACCGCTCCATGCTCGGGCATCTGTCGAGCCGCTTTCGCCGCTGACTCCTCTCCCGTCTCGATATAGCTCTCCGAGCCAACTACCCCGACTTAAGATCGTCCTCAATCTCAAGCGCGAGCGTCCTATTGAAGATGAAATACCCGCAGTCCGGCGTAGCAAGCGTCCGCGCAGGGCCGTCGCCATTATCGATTCTCCTTCTCCTAGCCCGAGCCCAACCCCGCAGCGGTCACCCTCCGTCATGCAGGAGAGCTCTCCGGATCCCGACGACGAAAGGATCGCCTACGCTACCCGCACCCTACCTACAACTATCGAAGTTTCGGACAATTTCTCGCTCTTCTACCGTCGTTTCCCTGCAAGTTCCTACTTCCAACCCATAAATGCAGCGTTTGTCGCATTTTTTACTCTTTCTTTACACTTTTTCTTACCCAAGTGCGCATTTTTAGTTCACCCTGCACTTTGTTCGAGGTGCCTCACCCTGGAGGCATCTATAACATTCCCCGCGGCGCGCTCGATCTCTACACCCCTCGCTTTGTGAAGGGAAAGGGCGTTGAGAAAGTCGGGCTCTGTCCGATCTGTATCGAACCACCCAGCCGAGGTGGTGAGAAGAAGAAACTGTGGCTCGCGATGAAGTTCTCTGCTTTCAAGTGGTACGTCGCCCAGGTCGCCTAAAACCCGCTTATTCTAAAATTAGATCATGTCGCCGTTTTCCAGAGTATCTTTGCCTTTCGCCTATGTGCATGTCTCATTTTTCTTTCAAGCTATCATATGCAATACGCGCATGGTAATTAACTTCTTTTCCATCCTCCTTCCTTATTTCTGCCTTCTCACGCACTATATCTACAGGAATTTCTGCTTCTACTGGGCGGCCTTTCTCGCCGCCTACTGCATTCCGTATTATCCCAAGGATCAATCCTGGAAAGAAAGAGAAACTCCAGATTCAACAGGGAAAGTGCCACAAGTGCCAAAAATGGGTCGCTGTGGAGGGCATCAAGGACATGGAAAGCAAGGTGACGTTCTAGCTCGCTTGTTAGCGAACTGCATTACTGATAAATCCCACTACGTTCTGATAGGTTAAGGAACTATACTGGTGAGTATATGATTATCAGGATATATCTCAAGGTTTTCGCTCGCTTCCCTCGACGTTACTGAATGATATTTGCGTAGGTGGAAGCATGCAGCGACATGCCACCAGGAATCGACCCTGGAAGGGGAAGGCGACTACTACGAAGAGGACGACGTACTGGCTACGCTCCTCTCGCTTTCGACGGAGCCTGAAGACTCGGCGTAGCGCCGAACTCCAAAATCTCCACTGCGCCCCCGGGCGCCGTGCCTTCGTGGGTCGCACCGTATCCACGACGCATCACTCTCTTTCTAGTCTTATCCGCGAAATGCTTAGAACTTCGGCTTGTTGCTCTCCTCCCCATCGCTGCCTCCATGTTTGTTATGTTATTGATGTATTTAATTTGTTGAACGATTAATGTAGATGCAAAAGGATCATCCATAGAATTTAAACCCGTCAATGCGATTACTGTTTTCTGGCGTTCCGAAGGGATAAGCAGAACAATGGCCAGGAAAACTTGGTATACAACGTCCGAAGTGTGCGACATCGGAGTGTGGAACATCGGCCATATGGGGGAGATGGTTCGAAGTGCCACTCTAGCAACAACAGCAACGCTTGCCACTGGACCTTGAATTCTACCCTGTTCTCTCCTGTCTCCGCCACCGCGACATAACATTTGTGTGTCCCTCGTGCAGAAGTTCGATTTTGGGGTAAATTCAATGCCTAGCCAATATTTTATACGCTCTGATCAAATTCCACTTTGTGGTTTAGACAATATCAAGCCCTGCCATATGGAAATGGGAGGATATGTCAGTAAAATTATCTCGTACTACAGCGGAGATACGGAAGCAAAAAGTAAGCCTTCTGTCAACCATTTCGGGACAATTTCTGGATTTTCATATTCTGATATTATCGTTGTTATTGCCTTTAGACTTAGGCAACCCAAAGGAGGCGCTTCACTTCGACTCTACAATGGCACCATCCTTGTCGAGCCACCACGGGATCAACGTGGTCGAAGGCGTCTCTAGCAATTTTTCCGTCTTCAATCCAGCGGAGTCCGGGGAGACCGTATCTGGCTACCAGCTCGACTTGACGAAATTCGACCGCGGCCATTTAATTATCGTCAAATACGAGCGCTCTTGGGCGCCTGAAGACGATGACTCGCTCGAGAACGAGATCCTGCAACGGGGATCTGTTATGCCCATCCCATATTTCCATCAAAATATATTTCCCTCTCTTCTCCCACTAGACTCCTACATCACCACCGTCAGATTCGCCACTAGGGATGGGGTTCCTTCTTTCAAGGTCGTAGACTGGCGGGACATCTCTGAACAGCCGTATAACAAAATGCCTCGCATTCTAAACATCCCGGTTGCGACAATCTCAAATCTCTCTAGGTCGCCCCAGTTCTTGACCGATCGGGGAGACATCGACATTGTGACCTACGGCGGAGAGCTATACACGTTTAAACACCACGGAATATTCCCAAACTACGCCTTGGAGTACGAAGACAGATGCCTAGAAGAAGCCATCCACATTGCACGCTTCTCCTCACCGTACATCTTACGGCCTTCATACCTCATTTCCGGAAAATCAGACGGTGGTCCACTGCCATTCCGGGGAATTCTATATCCTTACCTTCCTGCTGGCTCTCTCGCCGACGTTTTGAGAAGGATACAGACAACGAAGCCTTTTGAAAAGGTAACCTTGGATTCGCTCCCATTATGGACCAGTAAATCCACAGAAGTACCAAAACTGAAGATCTCGTGGTCGACGAAGCTCCGCTGGTGTGCCGACATGGCCAAAAGCCTGGCCGACATGCATGCTCAGAAGGCCTACGTCGGCCACCTCACCCCGGACAACTTCTTCCTCGACAAGTACGGTGCCGTCAAGCTGGGCGACATCACTCCCATACGCGGCTTCAACGTCCATTACTCCGCGCCTGAGGTGACTGGAACGCACGACAACGCGGACTTCACGCTCATGAGCGCGCGGGATGTGTTCAGCCTGGGGATCGTGTTCTGGAATCTGGCGGAGGAGAGGCTCGACAGCGACCGCGTGTGGCCTGACAGGATCCCTTATTTATCCTGGACCAGTGTGGATAAGCGTAATGCGGTGCCGCCTTGGTTTCGCGTACTGGTAAAAGACTGTATGCACATGAATCCGAGCCAACGGCCTTCAACTGCTGATATTCTTGACACCCTTACTATACATCTCGCTGCTTCGGTATAGTAGCTGGAGGGGTTGGCACATATGTGGTCATAGACGAAGAGTAATATATGTCATTATTTTATTTCACACCTACCCTCGCTCTCTCTCACTATATCACACCTTGGAGATTCCTCTGCAGGACTCGTACCTGATAAGAAAAACCTGAAATATTACACTGCAAAATTACACTAGTATAGCTTGGTTGTGCATTGGTAACACGTACTAGTAGGGGCGTTGTAGCAATTTCATCTATCCTTCAATGCTTTATCTATGGGATAATTGATAGTAACTTTGGATATGGAGGCTTGAGAAACCCTCTCATACATGAGAAGGAGTATCTGGAACACCAGGTATGCGATTGCAATTCTCGCTCTTGCAATATTGGTCCAGCCGAAAGGTTTCCTTGAGCGCGATTGATTGACATGGGACAACCCATCCTGTCACGGGATCTGACGATGCTCGCGAGCAAAATCTCTGCCACACCTTCTGCTGGCCACACAGCATCACATAGCACACGCGTGAGCACATTTCTATAACTACATTCAAACACATGAGAGGGCTGTAGAGCTGGGAAGATCGATAGTAGGCCTCACAGAGTCTCCGAGTTTCTCTTGTTCTTTGAAGTTTTCACTGAAGGGAATTAGAAAATATTCTTTCCGGCAGGATGATTACTGGCGTTGAGTGTGCTGAGAAAGGTGGCTGAGAGGATGGCAATTCACGCATTGAACCGAGACCTTTGGGTTACTGTTCTTTAATGTAAGAGGCCACACAGTACTGTGAAGCGTCATGACACTGAAGCGCAATTTTTTTTGGTTACAGGGCCAAACGGGCACAAAGCGGGCATCGTGTTGCGCTTGTGCGATTGTGATTTATTGCACCGTGTTTCCGCTTGCCAAGGGCCGGATGTTGTAAGATGTATACTACTTACCCATTTTAGGCAACTGCTTTTCAGACTCAGACAGACATCACGTGCAATCAGCAGTGTCAAAAGTGCGATTTCTAATGATAAATGCTATGGTCGTCGTGTGCATCTAGAAACAGCGCTCATAGCTGCGTCGTGCCTTAGGATGTGGGTAAGCGCATTGTTATTAATACAGTCGAAACCCTCATAACCCATACCTATCGGTCCATGGTCCAGGGTATGGGTTATGAGGGGATATGGGTTAGGTGAGGTAGGGTAAAAATAGATTCGAAAAAATCGGAAAAAATCAGAAAAAATAGAAAAAAAAATTATCTGACGAATTTTGAGCTTATAAACATTGTAATAAAAGTGGAATCCAATGGTGATGTCTACTGCTTCTGAAAAAAATCCATTATTGCTGTTTCTTTCATATTCTTGGTCTTCAAGGACACGTTGTTCATCAACTGTGTTCGCATCATTGTCCATCCACCGTTCATCTTCGGAAGAAATAGATTCCCTCCTTGAAAGCTTTGTTTGTAGGCTCTCCTTCCGAAGTTTAATCTTCTCCTTAAATTTAGCAAGGCCTGCTTTGAGGATTTCAAGTGGTTTTCGAGCCATTGACAAGTCAGAGGTGCTTTCAGTATTTTAGAATTAGGGTAGAATATGACAAATAATTTTTATGGATGTTTCAACTTTCGCAATAAGCCCGGATTTGTGGCACATCAGTGTAGGTAGCAACCRGCAGAGAGGTAATCAGATAATGGATTCGTTATCTTAACCCTAATTTAGTGTCTAAAAGCTATGGGTTTTCCCTGCCGATGGCCATGGGTTATGGGTTATTGCGGACCTATGGGTTATAGGTTGCAATTCCCCGCAAACCAACTTGGTCGATGGATTTTTTTATGGGTTATTGGAGGTTATGGGTTATCACAGGCATGGGTTATGAGGGTTTCGACTGTATCATCAAGTGTCACGTTCTAATTTACATAATTTATGTTCTTCAATCTGTTGTAAATCTGAGAACCCACAATTTGCATTGTGCAAGCGAGCGAAGAGACCCCAAATAATCTTCGAGCAATCTTCGTACTCAGTAGGGCTGAGGATAGCGTATCGGAAATCAAACCGAGAATTGAGCAGATTTTTTTTCAGAGATAAGACGTGCTCCAAACAGGTGTCGGGCTCCATGTGTCGATCTACCCAGAAATAACAATTACCAAGACAGGGCATATATTCTTCAAAATCTGATGAGAATCGAGATTTTTCTAGTTCCACGGGGGTCTTTGGCTCCAGAAGGCGTTGACTCATTTTTATTCCTTCTGTGTATAGATCGCGAAAAAAGCTTGTCGTTCAGGGACAAGATTGACCAGAATCATCGGCAATTTTGCACTTGAAGAGCGGCTGTTATCCATGGACAATTGCGGACGATCACACGGTATTTGGTGTGAGCGTCGTCCGTCAATTAATGGTGATCAATGACTATAGAATTCTGACTCCAAGTGCTCCGCAAGCGACACAAATTCAATACCACGCGTTAATCAGCCAGTGAAAAAGCTGCCCAGTGAGATATGGCTTAACTTAGTCTGATGGCATAGCTTTCTATTCAACACAAAGAACAATACGTTCATGAGAGATACTTGAGATTATTCTTTGGTACGCCTATGATGCTTGCCTAAATAAAGGAAATCTCAGTATCTGAGCTGATTGGGATCCGCGAGCAGGCAATAATGCGCTAAGTTCATCCTCCATTTCTACGGTAAGAATCAGTCTGGGGTAAAAGGAGAGCGGATATTAGGCCTACATTGAGGTAGAAACAAGTAGGCTTACGACACAGGGAGTAGCGGATTGTATTTTCGCGTCTAGGAAAAGAAACGGATGGGTGAGGTGAAGAGACCGTCAAGAAGGGTTCGGCATCGCCCGAGTTTGGTTTGTGGAAATGTTTTCCTCATTCCGAGCTCAGTCAACTAACGGCCAACGCCTCAATATTCAATGTTCAACATCTTTCATCACTAGCTGCAAGAATCAGCGATCTGTCTCGGCGCACAATGTCTCAACTGCTCATAGTCCATAGGGCTTCAAGATGTTCAACTTGGGAATATTCAAACCTCTAAACAGGCATTCCTACAGATCCAGGTAGGTGGTGGCTCTCCCGGCCGTTCTAATATGTCACACCCAAATTCGATGACTAGGAAGTTGGCTATAGATTCTCCGACATGGTGGCTTGTAGGTGGCACAATCTTAGGTATCCATTTCAACAGATTGAAGTCGGTGACTTGATGGCCTCAGGCTTCATGGTTCCCCAACACCTTCGCCGTTAATACCAACGTCAGCTGAATATTCGATCGGCCAATACACAAGGGATGTTGTCAGTGGCATAGTCACGCCTGGATGGAGAAAAAGAGATCGAACAAACCATGGTGCGTAGTAGCAAACACAGCGTCGGCCAGTCTTCAGCGGACTACGCTTCTCACCCATCCGATTTTTGAAAGTTCTGCCTTCTAGGAAGAACTGAACGTACGGCCGAGGTCCCCGCCATAAATTCACGACCATGGCCTAAATATCTACTGAGGTCGCGCTCACATTGGACTGGTAAATATGCTGGATAAGTGGCATTCGGACGGTGTTGACGATGTTTTGGGTTCAAGGCTAAGAAGGCTCAAATGGGATTAGGTACGATGTTTCCTCCCAAGAAGCACATCCTAAACGCTAACACCAAATCAGATTTGTAGATAGAGACAGTCACCACACGGACGCATTTCTCAGTCATTCTTTCCATTGTCGCTTACAACCCGAGTAATCTCCTCCCGCACGCCCATGACATTCAGTGGACCGCTCGTACAATTCTATGCCGTGTGCGACCAGTAGGCCGTGAACTTCTAGTTTTCTCGTAGATCCTGGTGGCTGTCAGTCTACTCTATCTCCGTCCCATAATATACGCTGATGGCGCAGTACAGATAATCTGCATGCACCGAGTTGGCGAGGACGCTCGATAAATTGACGTCTTCGCCCGTGTGCAGGCTTCATTGCAGACTCTCGACCTACACCGGTAGTCGAGATATACTCACCAACGTCTACCAATCAAGCCATATTCCAGAAATAACCAGTAATTCCGCGCTGTCCTGCTTTTATCCAGAAGAATATATTTGCCAACATTCAAAGATTCATTGGCTATCTCGGGCACCACAGTGCTGGATATCCAACCAAGGTCTGCATCGCATCTTGCTGCAGCTGTCGCATTAATATATATCTTGGGACGTTCTGCAGTGTGTCGTCAGCGAGCCCTAGGTAGGACTCGGACTGTGGATCGCGTGAGTTTGGAGCGCCGATCCTGGTCGACGTTGATATGGTTCGTGCTCAAACGCTTCTGGAATGAGCTCTAGAAACTCAACAGTGCATCGTATACAGACATTCTAAAAGGTGTTCAGTACTCAAATAACGTTATAACTTGTGATGGACGAAGTTACTGTGATGCGAGCGGTACTCTACCTCGGAGGTACTATTCCTCGGACAACGCACGGGCCTCCGGAGCGCGGCACTGGCATCCGGCCGCTATCCCGAGCCACAAGCTCAAACTGTCAGAGGGGGACTCAAAAGACAAGTCTCATCCTCGATCGAAGCTAGAAAGATCCAAATGATGACAACGCAGGTTATGAGATGAATTTATAGTGCGAAGACGCTCTGGATTCCGCAGTGAAGCCAGGTTTATGTTCACCTAGTACGGAGCGAGGCCGGCACAGGACCCCGGTCACCAGAACCAAACACTGCAGGAACGATAAGTACTATCGAGTGCTGCTTGCTCAATGGCACGGCGTTGAAGACAACTGAAGGTGTACGGAATGCATATTGATATCCACAATGAACACACCGGCGTTGTTCGTGCAGTCAGCGGCATGCAGAATAGACGTTGCTTCGAGTTTCAATGATGCGCCGGCGATTCAGTAAATGCAATTACTCTACGACTAGGATCTGGCATTCAATGGCGCCCGTGTTGAATGCGTGAAGTTGCACCAACATTGCGAGTTGCTCCAGCCTCCGGTCCGTGTTTCTGTTTTATTTTTTTATTTCGATCATTCAGCGAATTTATCACAAATTGCTCGCCAGCCGCGGGCATAGACGGCGCTCCGCTGATCTCTATCTCCAACTATGGACGACCATGCTTCTGGAGAGTGCCTATTCCAATAGGACACGGCTGCACCGAAGATGGGACACCACGAAGGGCATCTGACAGGCGTCGATGAGAAGCGGGCGTGACCGGGCATCAACTTGAATAGTCAAGACCTTGGCCGTTTGTGCCGTCGTTGTAGGTACTAGGTCCGCCTCTGCGCTCCCAGTGGAGCATACACTAGCTGCAGATACGCGCGAGTACGTCGGCATGCATTCAGCGGCGGGTTGAGCGTAACGACGGGCGTGGTTCAAACTTCAGAATGGCCGTACTTAGTTTGAACGTCACATTGAATTGCCAGACGTCGGTGATGTCCGAGCGGCGCGGCCTCGTCGCTGCCATTGGCGCTGGCCAAGCGCTGGCGCTGATCTAACCAAATTGTGACCTCGGAGAACATGAGGTACGACATTCTGCTATCGCACTGTATCCATTGATTGAAAATACAGGTAGTTCCCTCGGTGCCCATAAATCCCCATGTCCTGGTCAACCGAATAAATTATGCAACCCACACGCCTTGCGCACGCCGTCATACATAAATCTTAATCAATCATAGCGGTTTACTTAGTAGGGTAGAGACTATTACTACAAAGCTGAATTTCCTTCAGTTTTTTTTTTAAAAAAAATGCATCATCAGCTCTCTTCTTCACACTAGAGCTCCTATAATTCTCTGTTGACACACCCTGACGTGGTCGTATGTTTGCGAATCACGGCTTGATTTTTTAATTAAAAATCTCCCCGCCCTCTGCCATCGATTACCTGAGTTTCAACTTTGTGTAACGCAGGTAATCCGTTCTTCGTCCTTTTTTCCCATAATTTCTTTAGACTTGACAGCCTCTAAGAGCTTCGTGTTCCGATGATCAATTCATCGACAACAACTTTTTTTGTTTTGTTTTTCCTCTGGTTGTAAGTTGGAAATTAATCATGAAACCTTGTAACGAGAGTACTAATACGTCCGAGGATGTGGGACATGTGTCAGATGAGGCCACAAGGTGTTTGATTACACTGTGAACTTGTCGTGAACATAACTTGCCTCTGCCAGTGAGGATCCGTTTTCTCGCACTTTCTCAGCACGTCGAACACTGTATATCAATCAGCGCCTCTGTCCAGTTTCTTTCGGTCGGTTAGGAAGACATGGGGGTGGCTGTCTCACAAATCTTGGGATCCCAGGAGCCTGACGAAGCAAAAAGTGGGCTACCTCCTGAGTCCCTGATATTGAAATAGCAACTCATTAACATTGTCTGTATCTTTGTCTCGAATGACTTATTTCCTCAGAGCTCGGAAATCCGCCGATCCCATTGTATTTCTGGAAAGATGCACCAGATGAAGTCCTCGATGTATACCATGGATATACCAGGGTGGCGCACTCTATCACGAAAGGCGACAGAGAATTCTACGACAGAGGGGGCGAAACTATCTTCCAGTACAATTTCGACCCCATGAAATTTGACGGCGGAAACCTCATAATCGTCAAGTACAAATATAATTGGAATAAGCCCGATTCCTTGTCGCTAGAGAACAAGATTCTACACAACGATGGGTTCATGCTTGTGGAAGACTTTTATAAAATTATTCACCCCTGTATATTCCCGCCGCAGGCTCATATCACCTCTGTCGTATTCTCAACCAGAAATGGAAGACATCATATTACTCAACATAACACTCGCGATCTCTTTGACCTGCCGTATCCGCCCATCCCACCTGCTGTTCTTTCTTCGCCACTACCACAGTTACTCATCACCGAACTTTTGTCGCCAAAAGGCTTCCTGGGATATCATTGCTGCATTAGCGTTGTTCTGCATGAGGGGGAGCTATATGCCTTCAAGCACCACGAGATCTATCCTGAGCTTGTATGGAACACAGTTCCACCGGTCGACACCCTTCTAATTGAGATGGAGCATCTTCTAAAGGTATCAACTCCAAACGTTCTGAGGGCAACCCACATCATAACAGATCGATCAAGTGAGGGTCGATTTCGAGGGTTTCTTCAGCCATTTTGTCCAGCAGGATCTCTCAAGAATGTGCTCTCATCTCTACATAAAACTCCACCTTCTTCGGCTTGGCTTACGCAATGGAAAAGGCCGAGTCTGAAAACAACACCATTCCTCATATCCTGGACCGTGAAGCACAAGTGGTGTGTTCAGATGACGAGAGCCCTGTTAGATCTGCACGAACAGGAAATGTACATAGGTCGCCTGACCCCGGGCAACTTTCTGATTGACAAGGATGGAAATATCAAGCTCATTGACATATCCCCTGTTACAGAATACAATCTTCCCTATGGCGCACCGGAGAGGTTAAAGACTCGAATCGAACCAGACAAGCACGTGAAGGGGCTGCTCACAGCTGAAAGAGATATTTTCAGCTTAGGGCTCATATTTTGGGTTCTCGCCGAGGAGCTGGTCGGATTTGACAGGGAAACAAGATCCGTTATACCTGTTATAACGTGGACTGAAAAGATGGGCGGTGCTCCACCATGGTTTCGTAGCCTAGTGGAGGATTGCATCAAGCGCGTTCCCCACAGGCGTCCTTCAGCCAGGTTTATTCTTGCCATCCTTATCATGCATCTATTCTAAGTACTAGGATTGACTACCGAAAAGCGCTTGTACCAAATATGGAGATGCTTTAGAATATTTATCATTGCCTGAGCCTTTGATTTCGTCATTCAACCTCTACTAGTAGTACTTCAAAATCATAATGCACGGTGCTTATCAGTAAGTATTCGTCCTGGTCAATGGATCTCCCGTTTTGGAGAATGCACGTTCTGGGTACTATGATCTACAAGATCTAGTGTCCACGTACACGAGCCAAAAAAGCAGAATCTTGATTTGATAGACTGAACGGAGATGAGGGTATTCCACTGATATTTGTGAGTCATTCTGACTGAATTACACGGAATTTGTCAGTATCCCAATTAGTATAACATATCTTCGAGTGCTGTGGAAGACAGGAAGGAGCCAGAAAAACATGCTCACAAATTAAAGACCAGCGGAAGAGGCAATCGTATAAATCGGAGCAGTGTTTTCATCCTCCTGGCGTTTCTTATCTTTCCGAATACAATTCACAAAAACCTGTAAGTCAACATAATCACATTTACGACCAATTTAATAATTCATTTGAAGTTATTATTGCATCCATAGCATTATGTGCCGACTTATAACTGTTGTATATAAATGCGGAACGTCGCATACCGCATCCCATTATTGTTCAGATTGGCGGTCGAAGAATAGCTGCCCACAGAAGGCCGTCGAGATCACGAAGAAAATCGAAAGATGCTGTGGTTCGCCATCGTGCCTGACGAAGAATGGGAGTCCGAAAAATCCCCCTCATACGTAGAACTTAGAAATAACATTTCATATGGTTCATCATGAAGAACGCAGTAATGACAAGTAGTGCTGGTGAGCGCTGAGAGCTGGGATATACATTATGTTTGTGGAAAGCAAGCTGCTGGCCGTCCGTCATAGCTCCTCCGTCCGTGTGTAAGAAACAAAATATGAACAGCCGAACGCGGCGCAAAGCCAGTCAGCTCAAGTTGCTCTCTACGGTGGCGCACAGCTCAACTACTGACTCAGAGTGACAACCTGCGACAACTCGATACCATGTAAGTACGTTTGATGTAAGTATTTTCAAAGTATTTTGCCAAATATTTACATAAGTGATATGACAAGTGCTAACGATTACCCAATGATTAATGTGCCATTGATAATTTACAGGCACCGAAATCAACCACAATCCGCTCACCGCTCTTGCATGGCAAGCTGCATCGCCCCATCATAGCCTAGCCAACACCTGTTGAAAGGCCAAACTAACTTTGGTATCATCTCTCATCGCTTGCACCATAACATCCAGCTATCCATCAATAATGTGGGCCATGATTAGTCGGGTCGCGGCGGCCTTTTACTTTGATGAAGCACGCCGTGAGCATCCCGTTACTTACCACTGCCGCACTGCCAGTGCTTCATCACTGATCGGAATTCTTCCTCTCTAGGACTGGGAAATCCTGAAAAACCACTATTCTCAGCCCCTGATCCACTGGTCACCAGCTACCATGGCATCAGCATATTTAGGCAGTTTTTAATGCCAAGTGTCACCTCTAACACAGCAGAACAAGGAGCAACCGGTTTCACTTACCAAGTAGACTGGTCCAAATTTGACAATGGCTATTTGATCTTTGTCGAATACAAACGCAACGAAAATTGGGAGGATTTTGGCAGTCTGGAGAATCAAATCCTTCTACGGAATACCCACATGTCTGCTCGCGATTTCAACCAAATCATTCTTCCTGTCATTCTTCCTCTTAAGTCTTATGTAACCCACGTCGAGTTCTACACAAGAAACGGCAAACCATACATCAGTCTCAAAGCCCCAGAAGAAATATCCGATTTTCCATTCTTTGACATTCCTTCGATCTTGGACATGATCCCCCGAGTACATATATCGCAGCTTAGGCAACCAAAAAATTTCTGCAGCGACTACAGGTTCATTGATGTTGTCATTTACATGGGCCATCTCTACACTTTCAAGCACCACCCTATTTATCCAGATAAAAAAGCCATGGCTTCAGGAGATAAACTTCTCGATGAGGTCATCTACTTATCTCGCTATTCATCACCATTCATTCTGAAATGCCCTTATATCATCACCGACGACAACCCACGAGGAAAATTTCGCGGATACCTCCAGCCATTTCTGCCAGCAGGCTGCCTACTTGATGTGTTGAAATCGGTGAAGAAACACAGAGATCGTATACAGTCTTCTTCCGAGGTTCCCCAGCCAAGGCAGCCACTGGAATCGAGCCCAACAAATTCTGTGGAGACATCCCAGTTCGATATTTCCTGGGTAACGAAGCACCGTTGGTGCATCGATATGATAAGCGGTGTTCTGGCTTTACACAACGAAGGGTCGTATATCGGCTATATAACTCCCGGAAATTTCTTACTGGACAAAGAAGGCGGCATAAAGCTCATCGATATATCCCCTGGAACACGATTCAATGTGTACTACAGCCCACCCGAGGTGATTACGGATGGGTTAGTCAACCTCGACTACACAGGCCCACGGGATGTTTTTAGCATGGGACTTGTGTTCTGGGTACTCGCCGAAGAATTGCTTGAATTTGACCGCGAGTGGCCAACTGTTTCCCCAACTATATCTTGGACCAACGGCAGGAATTCGGCCCCCTTATGGTTTCGCACATTGGTGGAGGATTGCATCAAGACCGATCCTACTGAACGTCCATCAGCTGACAACATCCTCAACATCCTTAAAGCGAATCTCATGAAGTAGACAACTATTTGTCACTTCGGAGTAGACAGATATGGAGGCAGAAATGTCACGAAACAATGTATGATTTCCATTAATACCTGACATTTACTATACTTCTGTGACTCATGGTCAAGAACTTAAGCAACTACGATATTGGATTACGATCATCCAAGGCCGTGGGACCCTTAATAGAGGTCGCATTAAGAATGTTTGTACATACAATATAGGCACGCGCTTCGAAGGTAGATGTTGATACTTGAGCATCTCTCAAGCCTCGAATACAAATTCCATCACTGACGAATGTTGTCATCGCCTTCTCGTTCGCGTCAAATATCCGTTCATGTTTCACGCCATGCAGTACGTCAGGGTTAGTATGCCAGATAGGCCGTACCTTAGACCCCCAAAATTAGCTCTGCATCTCTACGAAAGTATGCTGCGTACCGATACGGGCGTAGCTTCAATGCGAAGGCTTGATTTCTGTCCCTGTTAATTTACTGCAGGAGGTGGCTCCGCAATAATCTGAGCTTTTCGAGGTTTTTCGAGCGCCAAGGTTGGGACATGGTATTTGTGCGCTAGTAGCGGTTCCAGGTTGCGAGAGCCTGCAATAGCTCATGGTGCTGTGTGAACGACCACACAGGAAAACAGTGGCGACCATGTGGCACATGTTCGTCAGAGTCTGTCAAAGCCGAACTCGCATGAATAAACCCCCAATAGTTCAGTAGTTATGTATAAAGCTCACAATAGACGGAGAATAGTAAAATCGTGTGGTCCTTGTCCTTGGAGAACAAGTAGAAACATGCACTCTATTTAACTATACGAGCTCCAGGAATTTCCATGAAATACACAACTAGGTAACTGACGCACTGTTCGGGTACATATCCAGTGATTCTACCTATATCGGCATGCTTCTATTGAAAAATAAGTGTAGCTAGCCTAGTCTCTCACATTGCAGCAATGTGAGTCTGCGATTACAATGCGAGATACACTCAATGATTCAGAAACAATTCACTGCCTATCTTGGGCAACAATTCAAGTGGCTTGTGTCTGATGTCAGGAGCTGCTCACATCTCCCGCCGCTGTCAAAGTCAAAGGAGAAATATCTTGTTTGGGCCCATCTCAGGCACCACGTCCTGGCTCGGGGTTTGGTGCCCTTGGGAAGATCAACTTCTGATAGGAAATACAGGAGTCCGCCTATAATGGTAGTGTATCCAATGTCCGCATTGGGACACGATCAACCCCTTCGCATGGGCCTTATGTAACTCTTCAGCCATTGAAAAACATATAGTACCATCTGGATAACCTATTTTCTCTGTCTCCCTACAATGTACTTATACTTATACTCAATGGGAGCGCATATGTACAACGAGCGTTCTTTGAGAACCTGTCAGAAAGTCTAGAGTGTCTGGTCCCAGGCAAGTCCCAGGATTATAGTATCGAATGAAAGGTCGAATCTGCAAACGGAGGGAGCGCTTGTTACAATAACGCTCAGGTATTGCGACTGCCAAAGGCATGACCAGAGTCCCGGCAAATGTAATAAATACGACAACTACCATATTTTAGTGACATAGTAGGGCCAAACGAGAGGTACATCTAGTATAATACCGACAGCGGTGAACAGTTTCGCACAAATGCGGATACCAGGTTGCGCTAGAGCTTCGAGGGCTCGGCGCGACTGTTAGAAAGCGTGTTTAGCCAGTAGCCTAATCAATTTCCTCGGTTGCACTTGCGAAATAGGAGCGCAACAGTTTATTTACAAGAAGTACCGACCGCTGCGCGAACTCGAAAAGGTTCCGGGCCAGTAGGAATGCAGAATCCTTCTCGGGGATGCGTCAATTCACGGATTTCGTAGGGCAGGTGCAAGCACGATGCACGAAAAGAGTAAATCGCCGCCTTCATCGTTTTTCTCGATCTCCATGACCCTCCGTAGTCCCGCATCCAGTGCTTTCTCACTCAGCATGTCCTCGTTTTCTGCGAGGACGCCGCGGTCAAGCGGCCCCTTCCGCGACCCTTCTAATTCCCAAAGATGGCCATCCGTGCCCTTGACGAACGCAACGAAATGGTTGCCCCTATCATGATCCACGGGCGGCACCTCCGACTGCCCCTGCTGCGCGGCATCGCGGTGCGCCGCTTCGTAGAACTCGCTTTCCTCCAGCACGCGCGCGCGAGGGAGCATGGTCTTGGGCTGCGCCTCCGCGCGAATACGCGCGAGCTCGGACGCAGGGAGGATGTGCTCTACAGGCGCACCGTTTAGGACGCAGTGCAGAAGCCCGATAGAGCCGCAGGCGTTGCCGATGGTCTGCTTGAACCAAAGGACGGGGTCGTCGCCGACATCTTCATAGTCGCCCTTGCCCGCGTCTTCCTCTTCGCGTGCGCGCTTCCACGCAGGCGTCATAGGGATGGTGACGAGCAGCGCGTGCGCTGGGCGTGGAGCGAGCGCGAGGAGGTCTGGCTCGGTGAGCGAGTAAACGTCGTGGAACGCGAGCGCGGGTGAGAGGCCGAGCCGCGCCGCGAGCGGGTTCATGACATCAGGGTTGTTTTCTGCAAGTACGCTCGAGATCAGAGGTTCAATGTGCGGATGATTAGATGTAGGGATTACCAAGTATCCCGAAAGTCTTTTTGGCCATGGTGGTGGTATGAGTCAAAGTCACCTTGGATCAACCTCGGATCGGATAAGCTAACGCACCAGCATGACCAAATTCAGGTAAAATCTACTCGAACCTATTTTTAGATTTGTGGCACTTGTACCGAGTTTGAACGTTCTGAACCTTCGCTTGCAAAAGTGACATAGACATCATATTAGAGATCGTAGAACATTTTAACTCAAGTAATATATATGTACACATAATACACAAGTCAAGTATCACTGAATAACCACCACGAAGAGGCAGTTAGTACATAAGTTGTTCCTAGAATTGCAAAGCGGCCTCCAGCGTAGAAAACGACGCCGACTGCATTTCGGTGCCACTTCGCAGATAAGGAGCTATCACGTCAATTAACGCATATATAATCCTTAAAACACGTTGCAATTGATGTCGACAACTTGCTGAGTATGTGCTAATAGTAAATGAACCATACGTGCAAATATGTTTTCAGGTGATCCACAGGAACGCCGAGTCGCCGTGTACTGGTTTAAGACATCTGTTGGCTGTCGGTTGCATTGCGCGTGCCTGCGAATAATATTAACGATGAAGTGATCTTTCCTGTGCATTTTAGGGGAATACTTACAGCGCAGCACTAATAAGCTGACTTCTACCAACGCATGTACAAATGGAGAAATACGATAACATACCACAGTGCTAAGGTGCGATTTGGGGTGGAATGAGTAACTACTACGTGGTGTATCTTGCCTTCGAAGCGTAAGTGAGGTGGAGTGACGACAAGTGTGGAATAGTTGACACGAATGCGGATAATTGCCTTCAAAATCCAGAGGTTTCATTGGCACGCCTGGAAAATACCGCTTTGAGTCAATATGGCTTCGACATACTTGGGGAATAAGAACCGGGTCGTATTTTTACAAGAAGATTCAGAGACAAAAAGAACCCGAAGAATGCTCCGGGAAGCTAGGAAGGATGCACTCAAACTGGAATCCGACTCGGGGACGCTTTGATTAATAGATTTCAGGTGGCAGGGGCAAGCACAATACACGAAAAGAGTAAATCGCCGCCTTCATCGTTTTTCTCGATCTCCATGACTCTTCGTAGTCCTGCATTGAGTGCTTTCTCACTCAGCATGTCCTCATTTTCTGCGAGGATGCAGCGGTCAAGCGGCCCCTTTCGTGACCCTTCTAATTCCCAAAGATGGCCGTCCGTGCCCTTGACGAACGCAACGAAATGGTTGTGCTCCACGGGCGGCACGTCCGACTGCCCCTGCTGTGCGGCGTCGCGGTGCGCCGCTTCGTAGAACTCGCTTTCTTCCAGCACGCGCGCGCGAGGGACCATGGTCTTGGGCAGCGCATCTTTACGGATACGCGCGAGCTCTGAATCAGGTAGGATGTGCGCAGCAGGCGTTCCGTTTAGGACACAGTGCAAGAGGCCGATCGAGCCGCAGGCGTGTTCGATGGTCTGCTGGAACCACAGGACGGGGTCGTCGCCGACATCTTCATAGTCGCCCTTTCCCGCGTCTTCCTCTTCACGGGCGCGTCTCCACGCAGGAGTCATGGGTATGGTAACGAGCAGCGCGTGCGCTGGGCGCGGCACGAGCGCGAGGAGGTCTGGCTCGGTGAGCGAGTAGATGTCGTGGAACGCGAGCGCGGGTGAGAGGCCGAGCCGTGCCGCGAGCGGGTTCATAACGTCAGGGTTGTTTTCTGCGAGTAAGTAGGCTCGAAATCAGGCGTTCAATGTGCGGATAATCGATGAAGAGATTACCAAGTATCCCAAAAATCTTTTTGGCCATGGCGATGGTATGAGTCAAAGTTATCTTGGATGCTCGTTCTCATGATCAGCCGTTCTCGTCGCACGATCACTGATGTTTGCCTCGTGCCATCCGCGTTGCAATGGCGCTTCTGAGTTGTTCGGAGTTCCTGGGGTCACTCAAAAGTTGTGTCACCGCGGCTGTTCATTCGGCATGTATAATTAATATTGATTCTGAGCGGCGCGTAGGCGCCCAATTAGTCTGTTCAGGGCTTAGAACTATACGATGAGATCTCGCAAAGATCTCGGGGTCAAAGTTATAACGGCCCTTATTGATCTGCATTATTATATGGACATGTACACAGCGCCCATGAATTTGAAGCGATTTCGCTTCTACGGTCCCATGGAACTCCTTGGGAACAGGAACAAATAAATCACAGATGCTGGTAGAAGTTCGCTATTAATAGATTCTTGAAGGGTCTGATAGCGGCGGTTTGGTCAGAAATCTCTGTGTTGTGCCCCGAAACGGAGTGGTACAGATTATGTATTAACGAAATACTAGTACTAGTACTGATTCTAGTCGATATTTCTGCACGGGGCGATGCGGGGAGTCCGTATCGCCTTTGAATATTTACATGTACAAGTTGCCCAACAACGCGATTTGCTTGGTGGTCCGAGTTTCATGATGGTGTACTGACGACCTTCATGTTTAACCTTGAAAAGTTCCATGTGTGCTCAGGTACTTATGAGATACTGAGATACTTGCCCAACTTTCGTGCACAGTGCACGTCTAACTGGCACGAGCGACGAATGCACAACGAATGCACTTTGATTTTGGCCTGGAGCGTGGGCATTTCTGAGTCATGATCTCAACTGCTGAGACGAATGCCACATCAACCATACAAACTACGTTCACTCATGTTCCGCTCTAGCTTTCTTGTTCCAACAAGATGCTTTTCGAAAATTCGATATATATCAAATTCAACATCGAATTCCGAGTATACAGTCTTGTTCGCTACGCCGAGACGATGGCTTTACAATAACGATATTCGTAAGTCACATTTTACCCATATCGTGGTACCTCATAGTTCCTTTTAACAAATACCAGAGCCTTGCCAGAGATGTCTCTGAGACGATTGAACTTCGATGCCGACGCTCTGGTAGCTGTAGCGGTAAAGGCGTCTGGGGCGTCGGAGGGTAACGAAATAGCAGTCATAGCCGAAGGTACTTTCCTATTCGTCCCGCATTATGAGCTGGTGTACTCAACAGTATTCAGGATCGTACAACCGCGTCTTCCGCATTAATTTTGCGGACGGAAAGGATGTTATTGCACGTATCGCATTTCCTACTGCCGGGCCGAAAAGCCTTCTTACCCGCAGTGAAGTGGGGCATACGTTTTTTTGCGTGCACTAGCGTGCATCGGCGTGCAGCTGGCGCGCAGTTGCGTGCATTAGCTTGCATTAGCGTGCAGGATGCACGCAAGTGCACGCAAAAATCTGGTTGCCCAGTGAAGTGGCCACAATGGACTTTGTTCGGTCTCGTCTTGGCCCTCGCGTCCCCAAGGTGCTGGCTTGGGACGCCTCGTCGGATAACGCTGTTGGCTGCGAGTACATCATCATGGAAAAATGCGTCGGCCCTACTCTTCACAACCGGGTGGATGCTAACCCGAATTCTTTCCGTCACATTTATGACGTCGCAGAGCTAATGAGTAATCTGGCATCAATTCCGTTTTCGCAGTACGGAAGCATCTACTACAAGGAGGACGTTGACCCTCATCTTCAAGAGAGACCTATACGCTGAAGAAATAGATGAAGACGAATTATCTAGACGATTCCGGATTGGTCCGAGCGTGGAACGACGTTTTTATCGAGGCGGGCGCGCTCATCTGCCTGTTGACCGTGGTCCATGTAATTCACTTTTGTTAATGTTCGTGCTACTCTGACATTGATATTTTCAGGGAAGGATATACAGTCCTATATCAGGTCAGTTGCCCGCTGTGAGATCGAGTGGATTAAATCGTATTCCAATTCTCCGGAAGCCCAAAATCAAGTTGGAGCTCGACATACCGCAGAACAACACATAGCATTGCTTCAGAAATGGGCGACCATTTTTCCAGCCGTTCTCCCCCAGAGCATCTACTGCATGCCCACCCTCTCGCACCCCGACTTGCATGCCGACAATATCTGCGTCACTGACGCCGACCCTATGTCGGTCACTTCGATTATCGACTGGCAAAGTGCATCTGTCCTTCCGCTATTCGAAAGCGAAATGCCCAAGTTCCTCGATCATCAAATATTCGGATCGCAGTTCAAGTATATAAGTACTTCTGATAACCTGGAACAACCTGTGATGCCGGACAATTTCAACACACTAGGGAATGAGGAGCGATCTCAGGCGACGGCGGAGTTCTTGCAGGCTTGGCCTAAGCATGCTTACCTCAAGCATCTATCTCAGCTGCATCCTCGACTTGCTGATCATGAAGTCGCGCAGCTTCCTCAGATAGAGGTCCTGAGAAGGGCAATCTACCACTCGGCGCACTCCTGGTCTCAGGGCCTTCCTGCTCTGGAACAAATGTTGATGGTGATTAAGTACGCTTATGGAGGAACGTTTCCTATCCACAAGGACTACCCAGCTGCAGGGATATTTTCTGGCGAGGATCTAGAGCAATACAGCGCAGATATGGATGAATTGATCGAGGAACAAGAACATGAAGCAGCTGTGATGGAATTGCTCCAGGAAGATGGCATTTGTGTTTCGCAGGACGGAGGTGTGGCTGAGCAGGATTTTGAAGCGGCACTGAAGAAAGCAGAGGATATACGGTCGCGTTGTATAGCACATGGGAGTACTGAGCGAGGGTAAATATGTCCCGACTATGGATTCATGTGTGTGATTGATATTGTACAAGTACGTATCGTAGTAAAATTCTGCGTGATGAGTGTGATTAGGCTTATTTCATTTATCATCTCCAAGAAATACGCTTACGGTGATTCGACAGACATTGATCTGGCCAATTCAACGAGAGAAAGCGGCATTCTTGAGTTTAGCCAAACGCCTGTGCAGGCATTATGCTATTAATAGATTTAATAGTAGTTTGAATAATTTCTGATTTTCGTACGAAGGTAGTGCAGCATAAATTAAGCATTAACAGATTACTGAGAAGTGGCTACGGCGGTCTTGGACGCCTTGGCGGAAACGGTCTCGTCCTTCACGATCTTCTTGCCCAACGACGCGATTTGATCAGAGGGCTTGACCACAGCCTCCTTTTTCAGCGCAGCACCGACGTGCAGCGGCATGCGCTCCCAGGTGACGACCTTCATCCCGACGCCGGGCATCGCGTGCGTGCGCAGGTACGCGACCCAGCGCTGCACGACCTCGGGGTCCGCGTCCCACGCCTTGATCGCGCGCTTGTGCACCCGGCGCTCGAAGTTCTCCTGCGCCTTCTTGTGCGCGAACGGGCCGCGCAGCACGGTCCACAGGCGGCGCTGCGTCGGCAGGCTGGCGACCTGCGACACGGGCAGCCCGAGCGCGGCCGCGGCGTGCGTCGCGAAGTGCGTGAAGAGGTTGAGCAGGTGCACGTGGTGCGAGCGGAAGTGGACGTTCGCGACGGGGATGTCGTGCGTGCGCGGGTGGAAGAAGGGCTTGCTGACGCTGCGCCCGTGGATGAGCGTCATGGCGTAGTCCTCCTCCGTGAACGGCGCGAGGTTCGGGTCGAGGGTCTGCTTCAGCGGCAGCGTGGCGGGGTCGTATTTGAGCCCGCGCCCCTCCCAGTTTGTGCTGCTGATACTGAGGGGAGGTTAGACAGGGAAGCTCCGGAAGGACAGTGGCCGTACTCTAGGATAGACTCCGCCTTCTCCACTTTTGACACCCGCCGCCTTGGTTTAGGGACAGTAAGAGATCTTGAGTGGCCAGGTCAGCGAACATATTCGAAAATGAGTCAAATTGAGCGCACTTGGTGGTCAGAGCTTTCGGCGTTGGCGTTGGTGCTGGCGTTGACGTCGTCGCGGCATCCGGGCTAGCACACAGTCAATATCGGCTATACATGGGTAGGGCCTGGGCAGGCGGCGTACGTAGGCACGGTGCTGGCAGCGCGGGCTAGTCTGAGGGTATTTGGGACCCATTGGCGCGTGGAGCGGACGGCGGCGAACATCGTGGTCGTCGTTCCGGTCGAGCTGGTTGCGGTCAAGAAAAGAGAACAAATTTCCCACGGATCTAAGGCGCTCTGCTTTCTGTCGCTTGCTCTCAACCTGCTCTCAACCAATAACGACTTGAAATACGCTCTACGAGGCCTTTATTATTTCTAATCCCTCTGATAGAAGTGGCACGTCGAAGAGCCCTAGATAGATGTTAAATTCGGTGATCACAGCTACGGCCCTACGGTTCAGGAATCAAGAGGAGCTTCCTTCCGTCTTCCCAACTACACTTCCGGCTCAGGCTCAGACTCGACAGGAAAAAGATAAAATTTTGCAGGGGCAGTTCAAGAGGCACTCAAAAGCGAGGGGATCATTTTGTTCTGCACACCTGTCACCCGACACAGCCTGGTCCCGGCAATGCTGCCGCACGGGCTTGAGGCGATCTTCACATCTATCAGGCGCCCAAATTGCATCTTGGCTCTGAACGTTATCATCCTCGGCTGATTCACACGGAAGAAGAGACCACAGCATGCTGCACGCCGCCCTCGATGCGTCTGGTCGCGTCTATCTGCACTCGTGCTACGATGCGTCGGTGGTAAGCTGTGCGGCTCGGAGTCGCTATCTCATACGCTGCTTACCCTGCTCGTTCCCGCCAGAATCTCATCCACGTCAGATCTGACGACCCGGAATACCGAATCAGTGCGTCGCCTGTTGCAGGTTGTACATCCGCGAGCTCACGTCGGGATGGGCGCAGTTGCGCAGAAGTTCCTGAACGGGTGGCTGCACCCCGATAAACCCACGCCGACGATCAAGCGCATATTCTACGTCGCCTACTCGACGGAGGAGGGCCTCGAGCACCTCGGGCGGTTCAGTGACTACTGGTGCCTATCCCTTTGTCGGTTGGGTGCCCGGGCTCGAGCTGACGCAGGTGTGCAGCAACAGGGTGGGCAACGTCGAGATGCTCTTCCACGGCACGCGGTGCGAGTGCCGCATCGGCGAGACGGCGACGAGCGTGACGGTGTGCGCGTCGGAGACGTGCAACCTGTGCAAGATCATCAAGGGATCGTATCGCATGGAAAGGGCGAAAGGCCGTGCGTCTCCTAGGTCGTCGGTTTGCTGCTCTGCAAGGGACCTGACTTTTTTCCAGAGCGGATGTTCGGGCCTGGGATATACTCCACGGAGGTGTCGTCCAAGGCGGACATCTATGCGGACAATGTGGGCGCGAGCCAGAACAAGCACGTCATGATCGTCAACCACGTCGCGCTGGGGCGCTCGAAGATGATGTACGAGGCGTCGCACGACATGCAGCATGCGCCGCCTATGTATAACTCGGTGCGGTCTCTTTTCATTGTGGGGTTCTGGGCTGATGAGATCGGGCTGCAGGTCACGGCGGCGACGTACCCGCAGGGCGGGAAGGTGAACTACCACGAGGCGGTGGTGTATCGCGAGGACGCGATATGCGCGAATGCGATTGTGGTTTATTCATAGGATCCACTGTACAAATCAAGGGGTATAGATGATGCTTTTCCATACAGTTTCGCGAGCTGATGCAGAAGCGTTTGGTGACAGTGAAAGGGTGTGCATAAATATGTAGGCGGCGGGCAACTGGCGTATCGTAAGCTGTTCCAATTCAATAGCCAAATATACACCTTGTATCGGAAATCCGCAGATGGTGCCCCTCCTTCCACGTCCTCTATAGATTGTCCTGCGGAGAGATAAAGGGATGCGTGCATACAACCCCAGCGGCACGGCCCGCCGCGGGCAGACCGCTTCATTCGAACTGTTTCTCGAGATGTTGACGAATGACGGTCGAGACCTCGCGCTTTACGGCGAGGGGGATCGAGGCTGCGCGAAAAAATGAGGGGCCATTGTGGTATGGTGGCACGAAAGAAAAAAGACGCACTGGACGCGGCCCTCGGCGTGATATCAGCCAACAGCCGGTCAAACGCGAGCGGCTCCATGCCCCGCGCAGCCTCTGGTGGGACGAGACGTCGTGAGCACGGTACACGCGCCGCAGGAGGGGAAGGGGTAGGGCGCACCTTTGCTCTTGTGGCGGACGTCGTCGCACCAGCCGCTCTCGTTGAGCTTGGCGAACATGACCGCGCGTATCCTGGGGGGGGGTATGACCTCATATGAGCTGCTTATTACATAGTAGGCGTGCCGCGGTGCGGGGGGGCGGACTCACTGCTCCCATTCGCCGCTCTCGATGAGCCGTTTGCGGAGCTGTAGATAGAGCGCGTTGACGTCGGCGGGTGGCATAGCGTGGGCCGGTGGCGGGAAATAGGCTATAGCAGGCGGGTTGAATGACCTGCGTCCTGACTTGTCCTGACAAGGCGTGTCAGTATAGGGTTGGGCGACGTTGATAGTGCGACTTGGGCGACGCGTAGAGACGCACCTAGGAAAATCAAGATGTCCCGGCCAGCCCAGAGGAGACCGTCGAGCAACCTTCGACGGCGGAGGAGAGCTGCGTAAAAGCCCCGAGGCCACCGCCTGGCGTAATGGTGGACTGTGGGAACATTCGCTGACGTAAGCGGTTGTTCCACGACGCCTGGCGCTTCGGACGCAACCACGAACGAACGCCATGTCGACCCTCGAGAACGACCCCTTCTATCTGCGGTAGGTGTTTTCATCTATGAATTGCACGCAATACTGATGAATAGATAGATACTAGTGAGCAGCGTGGCCTGTTACAGTCGCGCGGGGGACGTGGCTGATCTTTCTTCTTTGCAGCACCGGGCACTCTGGCAAGCACGGCCACGAGTTCCTCGAGTTCGAGTACTCGCACGGGCGGCTGCGCTACGCGAACAACTCGAACTACCGCAACGACAGCCTCATCCGCAAAGAGAGTGAGTTTCTTCCGCTCTCTCGCGGCTGTGGGCCCGGCTGACCGAGCGCCTTTTCTTTTCTTTTCTTTTCTTTTCTTTTCGCGCAGTGTGGGTTGGCCCCCTCGTGGTGAAGGAGCTCAAGCGCATCGTCGAGTCGAGCGAGATCACGAAGTGCGTGCGCTCATTTGCATCATGGATACCGCAGCTGCTGATTTGCGTTGTGCACGCAGGGAGGACGACACGAACTGGCCGAAGAAGAACATCGTTGGGAAGCAGGAGCTCGAGATCCGCGTGGGGAACGACCACATCGCATTTGAGGTCCGCGCCCCCGTTTCTGCCGGTGATACGTGCATGAATGCTGATGTTTGCCTGCTGCCTCGTCGCAACAGACCGCCAAGATTGGCTCGCTGGTGGACATCCAGGACAGCGAGGACCCGGAGGGCCTGCGCGTTTTCTATTACCTCGTGCAGGATCTCAAGGTCCGCTATCTCTGCTGCACCTGCTGCGAGTGTGACTGACACGCCTCTGCGCAGTGCCTGATCTTCTCCCTGATCTCGCTCCACTTCAAAATCAAGCCCATCTAGCGGCTTACCGCACGCCCGTCGTGATGATGTCAGGAAAAGGCGTCCTGTCGAGCTGTGAGTAGCATCCGCTTTCGTCGCTCGGCGGAGACAGCAACTGACGCACGCGGTGCCTGCGATGATATCAGGAAACGTCCAGCCGCCAACACCGTTGTTCAAGAAAGCCTGCATGTTGTACCGCAGGTGAGATTGTCTCGCGACGTTAGCGCGGGCGTTGCTGATCTGGTTCCTCACTTAGTTTATAATGAATCTATTGCTTTGTGACTGTGTAATCGATGATGCGACGTGCTGCTGCTGCTGCGGTAGCGCAGACGTCTGGCTGCCTCCTGCGAACTATCAGCGAGTTATATCGGGCGCGATGTGCTACATATCGGTTTTTCGTGGATGGCTCTTATGAGCGACACCTTTCGCCTGCTACTCTCATGGATTTGACAAAAAGGAATGCGCTATCGCCGCCGTGCTATGATATCGTGCGACTCCAGGTCGTCGGCGCAGCCGGCTGGCAACCTCACCCAGTGAAGCAGAGGTGGTGCATACAATTAGGTTGGGTCAATCTATCTTGGTCTGCGCGTCGATTCGATTGACATGGAAACAACCCCCCGTGCCCGGTCGCCAGCGTCGTTGGCTACATACTCTGTGCTAATCCCGGACGCGGGGCAGGCCGATTGTATATCGGCCTGCCTGCCTGGGTATATGGCTCAGCCGCGCTATTCTTCTGCCATCTTCCATCTTCCCACTTTGTATGTTGATTGTTGTGCGGCACTCAAAAGTCGCCTCTGGATCCAAGTCGTCCTTGTCCTTGTCTGCAGCTGCTCCTGTCGTCCGCTCCAAGACCCGTCGCGTCGTCGTCGGCCGCTGATAATCGCCTAGGTCAAAACGCCGAGTGAAAACATGTCAGCCGCGCGCCCGATGCCCACCCCGCCGGACCAGCAGCACCGCCGGCCGTCCAACTCGCCTGGAGCGTCCGACGCGTCGTCGCCGCGGATGCGCGCGCCGTCGACGCCTATGACCACGCCCACCTTCACACCTACACCCCCACCCACCCCCGCATCGGCGTCGACGTCGGCGCTAGCACCCGCCAGCAGCAGCACAGAGGACGCCACAGCGCTCGCCGCGCTCCTCGCGGAGGTCGACGAGTGGCTCCTGCACATCGGCGCGCGCGTCGCGGAGCTCGAGCGGCGGCACTGGGCGCACCGCGCGCGGGAGGGGGCGCTGCTTGCTGGTGCTGGTGTGGGTGGGCTGGGTGTGGGTGGGTTGAAGGGAGTAAAGGCGGGGCGGGTATGAGGGGCGGGTGGGGGTGTGGGTGGGTGAGGGGGGTTGAAGGGGGTTAAGGGCGGCGGGCGTGGCAGGGGTGGGTGGGGTGTAGGGGAGGGTGGGGTGGGTGGGGTAAGGGTCGGCGACGGAGATAGATGGTTAACGGCACAGCGCACGCGGGCGCGCGCTGTCGACGTGGTTACGTTCGCGTCTCGCGGGAGAAAATTGGAATCGTCGTTCGTGTGCTCGGTATCTGTCTGTCTGTCCGGGATGTGTATAACTTTCTTTCTTTTTGTGTGTATGTATTAAAGTTTCTTCCGCCTGGCCCAATTCTCTGCACGTTTTACTATATGGATATTAATTACCAGGCTGGGACCTGCGGTTGTACTTCTACTTCGTGTTCGATTCTGGTCGGCGAGCTTGTATACTACTTATGTATGCATCCGTGCGGAGAAATGCGATCGCCATTGACGACGTGGGATCTGCTGTTGTCCTGGATGTAGGTGGGTGGGAGCGGCGCCAAAGATAGATCGAATAGAGTACGCCTGTTGGGATCATCGATGTCGTGTTATCGCACTTCATGACGAGTCCAATCGATAGAGGCCTGCATACGAAAGAAGGCGAGGTAGGTTAGGATCGCCGCGCGTGGTGGTGGGCGGAGAGAGGGTAATTATAAGGTGAAGATAGATGGATAGAGTTTCGCCGGCGTCCTGTTAATGGCTAGGCGCTTCGAGCTACTACTTATCGCTTGACGTGCCATGGCTGGTTTGGGACGAAGGGAAAGAGGATCCCGCGTCGTGCGGAGGCGCCCGCACTTGGCCCGCATTTGACTGTCCGCGGCACTCGCATTCCTGAGTTCCAGCAGCGTTCCAAGCTGAAAAGACGCGGGGGAAAATATGGTGTGCAGCGGAGTGATCGTGCGGTCGTTCCAACGCATACAAGCGACGTTTATTCGTAGGTCCGGGGGAGGGGTGAATGGGAGAAGGCAGACAGCAGGCTGACTCGAAGGTGTCATCAAGCTGCGTTAGCGGGGCTTAGTAGGTCGGAATCCAGGGAAGTGCCAAGGCAGTCAGTCGGGCTAGAGGCGTAGACGCTAGAGTCGTTTTTGAATTTGAAGAGGCGTCTTGATGAAGCGTCCGCGCGACGGCAGGGGAAATGCAGTATGAACTTTTTCAGCCCAGACTGACGCAAGCCCGGTCTGCAGCTGAGTCGCCGGCGGCATTGGGGAAGAGAGCCTCCGCCGAGAATAGCAGAGGCGGCGAATGAGGGGCGCTGGGATGGCGCTGGGATAATTAAGTGCTTGCCATGGCGGGTAAGTGGCTACTACTATAAGTAGGTAAGTAAGTGGCATCTCCGCTAAGTGCGTCATGGAAGCCGCGTCTGACCGCTGCGTGACATAATCTGCGAACGGCGGGCGGGGGTTATAGTCGACGACGTTTTTGCGTGCGCCGTGCTGTGAGAAGGCTGCAGAACAAAAGAGTGCGCGTGGATTTTTCGCGTGAATGTTTATGCATATGCATAAGGGGGGCACAAACGTGCTCTGTCGCAGGAGCCGGAATATCTGCGGGGCTGCCCTACGCACCTCGCAATCGCGGTGGGCGAGACGTCCAATCGGGGAAAGTCTTTGGACAGTCCATTGAGGGCGTCCGTAGGTGCGCGCGGGGGAGCCGGGAAGCCGGCCGCTGACAAAGACACGCGGTTGTGCGGGAACGTGGTTCATTTTGTCGGCCGCCTTTCCTAGGCTCTGACGGCGCCTGCCTGCCTGCCCCCTTGTTCCCCCTTATTGGCACACGCCACCGACAGGCTGCGTCTCAGGCTCTCTCCGCTGCCACCACTACCACCGCCCCACTTGCTCCGCCACACCGCTGCGGGCACGCAAGACAGACGATGGACTTTACGACGTTCGCAGGGAAATACCGGCTCGAGGAGGAGATTGCGAACGGGGGGTGTGGTCAGCCGCTTTTCCTTCCTCCTTCCTTCCTTCTTTCCCTTCGTCCCACTAGAAAGGGGAAGGGGGCGGGGTGTTCCATCTGATGCAGCTCGCTGACCTTCGTGTGCGTATCCAGGCACCGTCTTCCTCGGCGTGCACACCGTCGCGGGCAAGGAGGTCGCCATCAAGCTCGAGCCCGCCATCGCGAAGCACAGCCCGCTGAAGCAGGAGTCGAAGATATACAAGACGCTCATGGGCGGCACGGGCGTGCCGTGGATTATGTGGTCCGGCCGCCAGGGCGACTACAACGTCATGATCATCGACCTCCTGGGCCCGTCGCTCGAGGATCTGTTCAAGCGGTGTAATCGGCATTTTTCGCTGAAGACGGTGCTGTTGCTTGCGGACCAGCTGGTGCGTGCCTCTTGCAAGGGCGGTGGCATGAGCTGCTGCTGCCCCTGGGTGGGGGTGATGTGCTGTGCTGATCAATCTCTTCGGCGGAATAGATATCGCGCATCGAGTTCATCCACTCGAACTCGATCGTGCACCGCGACGTGAAGCCCGCGAACTTCGTCATGGGCACGGGCAAGGCCGCGCAGATGGTGAACGTCATCGACTTCGGCCTCGCGAAGAAGTTCCGCGACGCGCGCACCGCCGCGCACATCCCGTACAAGCAGGACGCGTTCCACGGCGTCGGCACGTCGCTCTTCGCCGCGATCAGCACGCATCTTGGCGTCGGTGCGTTGCGTGCCTCGTGTTTTTTGTTCCCCTTTTTCTTACGTTTTTTTGTTTGTGTTTTTTTTGTGTGCGGCTAGAGTCAAGCAGGCGGGACGACCTCGAGTCCCTCGCGTACATGCTCATCTACTTCATCCGCGGCTCCCTCCCCTGGCGCAAGATCCGCGCGCCCCCGTCCCCGCCGCACCTCTCCTCTTTACCCCCCACCGAGGCCGCGCGCGCGCGCAGCGCGTACAACGCCGTCTCCGCGACGTGGGACCTCATCCGCGACGCGAAGATCGCGAACGAGGAGCGCCTCACGCTCGGGCTGCCGCCGGAGTTCGATGTCCTCTATCGGTATGCGCGGACGCTGGAGTTCGATGATCTGCCGGACTATGAGGGGCTGCGGGCGCTGTTTAGGGGGCTGGCGGGGCGCGTTGGGGTGGTGTATGATGGGGTGTTTGATTGGACGGTGCCGGAGGAGGAGCACGCGGGGGGGAGTGGGCATGGGGGGAGGAGTGCGAGTGAGGGTGGGGGGAGTAGGAGGTATTGCGAGGCGTGTAATGCGCGGAGGAGGTAGATGGGCGGGGGGCGCTGGGTGGTGGGTGGTGTTGCTTTTGGGTTGTGGGTGGGTGCTGATTGTTTTTATTTTTTGGGGAGTAGAGAGCGATGGCTGGTGCTCGGCGTGGTCCGCTCCGCCGCCGGCCGCCCGCCGGGCTGACAGGCCGGGCTGTGACTGGCCGTGTCGTGTGTCGTGTCGTGTCGTGTCGTGCCACCCGCCCACGAACCCATCTATATGTCGCAGCCCGCCACGCCAACTAACGCCTCGACACGCCGGCCGGACGACGACACGACATTCAGCACCATCTAAATCTCCCCGACCGCCTTTCCGCCTTCCACCTTCCGCCGTTGCGCTGGTGGTCGGAATCGGACGAAAAAACTATGTCTGGGCCCTTTGGATCAGAACAAAACGAAACGAGCTCTTGGTCGGTTGGTTGCATGCATATGACAGCGTGAACGTGCGGCGCCCACGCACGCCTGGCGCGAGATGAAAAAATCGGCTGCTGTTTGTCTTTCCACTGCGTGCGTGTCCTTCCTTTTCTCCGCTCCAAAATGCTGATGGTGGCTTAGTGCAGCGCGCGTCCAGCGTCGGCGCGGCTGCTACATTAACCTACACCGTCCATCCCCACCCTACCCCTAACCCCAACACACTGCTGCGTCGCTTTCGTATTCGTCTGTCTATCTATCTATCTATCTATCGCGCTTTGATCATGCTTTTTCATCGCTCTTTCGTTTTTTCTTGTTCTTGGCCTCGTGCGTTCCTTCTTTTTCTTTTTGGTGTTTCTTTCCGAGGGGGCGTGAAATGATTTTTTTGTGGATTGTTTGTGTTGTCCGCCTTTTCTTTCCTTGCTTTTCCTTTGTTGGTGTTGTGGTCTGCATGTTTTCAGAGATTTTATGATTTCTTTATGATGGATGCTTCGTCACGATCGTTGTACGATTATGAATTTATGAAAGTAATGTACTACGCTTGTTAGAACTTTGTGCTACTGGCTACGCCCTGTTTGTACGTTTATCTTAACGTTTGTTGCATGTCTCGTGGCTACTTGATTGACGTCCTTGATGGTGGGCTGTAGGGTGGGTGGCAGTCCGCATTGATTGTGTCGGTTTTCGCTGTTCAAATTTCAAATGTCGAGCTAGTACATAGTGTTGAGGGAATCTTCTCTGGTAACAAAAATGTGTACACGATGAAACAAACTACGCAGCACCTTGACTTGACGTGGAGCGGAGTTGATTAGCGCTCAATATCCTCAGGGGCAGTTTTTAGAAGGGTCCTCATCACGCTAAAATACGTAGTTAAAATCTTCTGCCTGCTGGCAGGTAGCTCGAAGGAGTAGATGGGTGGTAACATCTACATCGCACCTCAAAGGGCTGAACAGAGCCCTCGGGCCCCGGGGCAAGAGTAATAATATGATGAAGGCGATGCGCGACGCACGGACCCCGTGCATATGCGGCGCACCACCGCAGCCACGGCTTCGTCCGCTACCACCACCCACCACACCTCCGCGCCCACGCCCACGCCCGCTACCTACCTACAACACCCCCACCACCACCTCCCAAGAACCGCCCCGCACAGATTCAGCCAGCCATGGAAGGGTGGTCCAAGTTCTCGAGCAGCCTGAACAACATCAACTTCGCGCAGGCGGGCACGAAGATCACGAAGGGCTTCAGCTCGAGCGTGCAGGCGACCCGCGAGCGCCTCGGCCAGGTCGCGCCGGATGAGATTACGGAGCTGCCCCAGGGTGAGTGCCTTTGTTGTTGGCGTGTGGGGGATGTGCTGACGACGGTGACGGTGTTGCAGAATACAAGGACCTCGAGGCCCGCGTCGACGCCCTCCGCGCGGCGCACGTCTCCGTTCTCAAGTACGTGTTGGCCCAGCGCCCCCCGGCCGTCCGTTGCTGACCACCCGCAGGGTGACGAAGGTCTACGAGAGCGAGACGTACGACTACCCCACGCAGATCCAGGAGTCGCTCGCCGAGCTCTCCTCCTCGATCGGGTACAACCTCACCTCGCTCGCCGCCTCGGGGCTCACCCGCACCTCGCTCCCCGCGCCCGCCGCGCCCGCCGCCCCGCCGGCGACGCAGCACAAGACGCTCCCGCACGCGCTCACACGCGCGGCGCACGCCGCCGCGGGCAGCGTCGGCGCCGGCCCCGGGGGCGACGCGGATCGGCTGGCGCGGGCGCTCGAGCTGTATGCGGGCGGGTGGGAGAAGGTCGCGGGCGCAAGGCTGGAGCAGGACGGCGCGATCGCGCAGAACTTCTTGCACCCCTGGCAGACGACGCTGAATGCGTCGATTGCGGTGGCGCTGCGCGCACGGCAGGCGGTGCGGGTGAGCCGCCTCGAGCTGGACGCGGCGAAGCAGACGTATGTGCTCTCGCTGTTCCTTTTTTCTGAAAAAAACTTAAAGAATGTGTTGTGCAGGCTTAAGAGCGCGAGCCCCGCGAAGCAGGAGCACGCACGGCTCGAGGTCGAGAACGCCGAGGACGATCTCGTGCAGAAGACCGAGGTCGCGATCACGCTCATGAAGACGGTGTTGGAGAACGTGCGTCTGCCCTCCTCCACCCTTCCTTTCATCATACATGTATAAAATGCTTATCGGTCCCCACAGCCCGAGCCCATCAAGAACCTGAACGAGCTCATAAAGGCACAGCTCATGTTCTTCAGCGTCGCCGCCGAGTCGCTCTCCGCTGTCCAGGGCGAGATCGAGGAGCTCAGCGTTGCCGCCGAGGGCGAGTACAGGTGCGTTTGCGTTCAACTTCGTTAGTTTCCTTTGGAATACACGCTGACGAAGGTGCTGCACTAGGAAGTCCCGGGACCACTGAGATATCTTTGACTTGAGCTAGAGCGCCTGTTGCTTGAGCTTGAGCTTGAGCGTCAGGTCGCTGAGCAGGACCGTCCAGTCAAGGTGCTGGCGAACGCCGGTGGCGGCTGATGTCGGTCGTATTTGTTTGTTTGAAAGTTCCTTTTCGCCATCGGACTGTTTCTCGTTTCGCTTTAATACCTTTCTGCTCTGACTTTGCTTATGCAGTACTCAGTTGCGTACTTAGTTCGTGTTTCGTCGTTTATATTTGTTACCAGAGAAGAAGATTCCCACTGCCGTTGCGTGTTGTGTCGTATTCATCTATGCAGGCCAGAATATACATAAATTGAGTGAGGCAAGAGAAATAACATTTATGACAGTCAAAAGTTAGAATTGAAGGAGTTCCGGGTCAGCGGCCCGGAATCACTGAATCACACTCCGACGTACGTGGCGACAACCTGCAGCAGCGACGCCGCTGCCACATTCTGCACCGACGTTGACGTCCCGCTCGCTCCTCATGCCCTCGCCCCTCCATTTCCTCTCATCCCTCCTCTTCTTTCTTTCTCTGTCTATCGCCGTCCGCGCCTCGGCGCTGACGACCGCCATCGCGCCCAACGAGCGGCTGTGCTTCTACGCCGAGGTCGACAAGCCGGGCGAGAAGATCGGGGTGGATTTAACTCTCTTTGCATCCATCTGAGTACATTACTGACGTATATTGCCCGTCCAGTTCTACTACGCCGTACGTCTGCCCCCGGTGCCCCTCTGAGTCCCACGTGCCACCTAACACCCCCCCGTAGGTCCAATCCGGCGGCTCCTTCGACATCGACTTCGACATCAAGGACCCGAACCAGAAGGTGCTGCTCGACGGCGAGCGCGAGCGGCAGGGCGACTACGTGCTGACCGCGAACACCGCGGGCGAGTACGCGTTCTGCTTCGAGAACGACATGTCGACGCTGAGCGACAAGCTCGTCGACTTCGACATCATGGTCGAGAGCGAGCCGCGCCGCGAGCCGCCGGCGAAGGCGGGCCAGATCTCGGAGCACACGAGCGCGCTGGAGGAGAGCGTGTTCCGCCTGAATGGGATGCTGATGAATATTAAGCGCATGCAGAAGCAGTGAGTTTGGGCGTTCGCTTTTGTCTTTTTGCGGTTGCTGCTGCGCTGCTCTTGTGCACGCGGCCGGCGCTGCTGCTGCGTGGATGGACGACCAGCTGACATTGATGCACCCCGTAGCCACCACACTCAAGAAAACCGCGGTTTCTCGATCGTCAAATCCACACAAAAGTATGGCCTTCCCCGCCTTGAAACAAAATTCCAACTCAACTAACTGCCCCTCCTGCAGCCGCCTCTTCTGGTACGCCATCCTCGAGAGCCTCGGCGTAATCGCGATGGCCATGTACGTCCTTCCATACCGCTTTTCCCGGCATTCAAACTGATTGACAGGGTCGTGGGTTCGCAGCCTGCAGGTATACATCCTCCAGACGTTCTTCACCAAGACAGGACGGCGGTACAAGGTGTAGACTACGACTGCACTCCGTTCCATGTATTTATGACCCCTGGTTACTCCATATTCATGCGATTGCCCTACCCATGCATCTTGAAAACGACGCGGTGTGGCTGGATTGTTCTATTTCATCGTGAAGCTATACAAATCTGCCCACTTTCGAAGAAGCTTCAATTCGGGAAAATTCGCAGAACTCATCCCGCTACCACTAAGTACGACACGGTTGCAAATGGAAATGGGCCTCCAAGTAAGAAGGACTGATCGATTGACGTGGATTGATGGCGGTATAGCAGGATACCAGATAATCGGCGAACGGCATATGGTCTGTTGGAGTCAACCTCGGATGGGTTCTATGCGTCTGAAGTAATATGCACTCAAGTCCAGCCGCAAAATTGTCAAAAATCTCCTTTTGATCTATGCAAGTAGTGTACCAAAAAGGTAAGGGTTGTTGATGATGTTGCCTGGCGTCAGCTTCATAAAGGTGAACTACAGGATAAAACTGTCTAGTCTACTTCCCCTTCGTCTCTGTCTAATTTGAAGGGAAATGATACAGCGGTAATATCCTAAATTATAAGATGTACACAGTACAGCGCAAGTGCAGCGGCAAAATCATGCGTTAAATTTGAAGAACTTAGACTGGACCAGCTATTGTCAGTTTAACTTCTTTGGCGATTTCTCCGGTACTTCATCATGATTAGAATAAGCGGCAAAGAAGGTATAGATCTTTACTCACAATAAATCGGGTTCCTCGTAACGCTCAATGAACGGAAATATGTTTCTACCCTCGAATCTCTTCACTCGCCGCCGTGCTGGACCATAAATAAAACCCACAACGACGTCCCAATCATCAGGGTCCCCATAATGATCAAGAACGAGGTCCGGATCAAGACCGACATCGCCAATATTGCCCATTAACACTCTAAACATATTGTGATAATTGCGAATGTGATTGGGCACCTCCGGGTCCCATGTCTGTGTCGTAAACGCAAAGTCGATAAGCACGGCGTGTGGGGTGTTGGTGGCTGCGTTGACGTGTATGAGGACCTGCCGGGCGTGCCAGTCGCGCTGGCTCACATCCCCGACATCAAGGACGCGGACAGCGTGTCGACAGCTCTGAATCTGGACAAGATTTCGCCAGTATTTAGCTCGCGTGATGAATGTACAGTATGCATTGTACGTACCATCTCGAGCTGGGTGTCGCGACTCGCCGCGCGTACGAAATCAGAGTTTAGCTCGTGGCCATCTATGTATTCCATAAGAATGCCACTGAGAACTGCGCCATCCGGCAGGGTAAACTGGGAAACACAATTAGCCACGCACGTAAACCACATGTTTCGTGAAGTGGAGGTTCACCTGGTGATTTCCATAGAACCAGGGAATGAGGGATCCCTGTGCGGGACGCAGTTTATCGTATGCAAGTGCTTCGGTGACTGCGTAGCCTTCCGCATATGCAACAGGATCAAACCACCGCGGGATTGGGTCATCAGGGAAGGGGTCCTCAAGTGGCTGAAAGCGGTCATCGAATAGCTTGAGGCAAAGCGACGGTGAATTGTGGACAGGGATGCCGTCAATTGTGGAGAGATGGCAGCGGTATACAGTGCATATCCCACGAACAGCGACGCCTCCGTCTATGACACCAAGGATCTTCACTGTAAATGCGCTGCTCTGCTGAAAGGTGTCGTGCAGCCCAGCCGTCACGAGAGGCGAGTCCCGTTGAATAATTTGCAGATGCTTTGCAGTGTCCGGCGGCAGCTCCGATGCGTCATATGGGTAAATGGGGGTTAGCTTCGCCAGAGGCGGCATGTGGATCCCAGATTCGTTGGTCATAGCGCAAAGCGTGTCGCCCGGGTGTGCGACGAGCTTGGATTTCGTTTCTCGCGTGTGCTTATTCCACCGGAAAAACTGGAGAGCACGCTCTCTGTCACGCACGAGCGTCGCATGGTCGAAGTCTGAGTTCCGGTTGCAGGTTGCGAATACATGCTCGTCCGGAAGCAAACGCGAGTCTGGGTCCTGCGGAGGGCCTTCTGGATGAACAAGCGTCTCGTCAATTTCGAGCTCGATATCCGGGGCATTGAAGTAGCATTGGGGGAATGGGAGAGCTTCGAGAACGCATGCGGTAGCGAGGACTCTGAGTGCTGATGCGGGCTGTGTCGTTGGTACGCGTATGAAGGTGTGTTGGGCGGGTTCATAGCCGGCACGAGGGAGAAAAAAGACAGCAATTTCTGCGAGATTTGTTACGACTATAAATTTCGTGGGGTATTTGTTGTGTTCCAGTACTTTATGAAGAGCGTATTCAACACGCGAGGTGATGACACCTGCGGAGGTGAATAATTTATCGGGCTTTGGGGATCAGGTTATCAGATTTTGGTAAAAGAAAATAGATAAAGAGGGAGCAATATCTCACCAGCGTTACGATCATCGGAGGAGATTTTTTGAAGGCGTCAAAGTCTGCTGCTGGGTAGGTCGCACCATAGATGGCTGTCAGGTAATTTTTTAGTCTTGTAAATGAGCGTAGAGACGGGTAGAACGAAACCTACAATTACCCAAGTCAACTTCTGTGAATCCTATTTCTGGCTCCCCTTTCTTACGCAGTTGATTAAAGAAATCTGGTATAGGGCGCATGAGGGCATAGAAGTACTCGTTGGGCTGGAGGCTGATGACAATAAGGCCGGTCAGCAACAAAGCAGTGGTACTTGAACATTTGAATCTTGATGAACATACTTGGAAGAGATGTATCCGCCGGTAGGCCATTGTATTTGCCGCTTTCTATTGTTGATAATTGCGACTTGGAGGACTCTTATCATGATATTGATACGACGCTTGTCTCCGCTGGATTCTTTCCATGCCAGTTTTACGGGTGCTGCCTGGTTAACAGGGTGAACGGATTCTGGCCAAGACGGTGGTGGCGGGATATTTTCGAGGAATATCCTATCAGTGCGCATGAATGCTGTGCTATACATTCTCGTTTGTGTGCACAAATGCCTTCGGGAAAATCGTAAACGGATGAACATGAAGGTTGCATTTGGGTTGCATGATGGCATCAAGTAAAGTAAGTTCGGTTGAAGTAAGTAGGTTGAAGTTCGGTTGACCAATGCATTGATTACATAATGGTTTGACATGTTTTGGAGCAGGTAAATGTATGGAAAATTACAGAATACAAAAACTACAAACGATTTCGAGGCGTTGATAACAGTGAATTGGCCGACGGTTCATCTATGATATCCCTTGTCAAAAGGAACTTGAGAACAAGCCCCTATATCCAGCTATGCCCACCAATTGCATTGTAGTATAAGTAGATACAATTGGATTTTGCAATAAATCAGGACTGAAGCCACCTGTGTTCAAGCAGCTCGGCTGCCGTTCCACGATCCGATGGATGCAGGTGCATCATAGATAGAAAAAAGTCAATAAAATCTTTCTTATCATCAACATCTTTCCAAGCGATCCAACTATGGAAATGCAAGCAGTTGCCTATATTTGGAGGATCTTCAACCTCAGTGCGAGGGGTGTTTGCTGTAATAAAAATATTTCAGTCAGATCTGAGATAGCATGAAAAATAAGGCCAGTTGGCCAGAAGGAAAGCACATACTGTAGGTGTGGAAATATTTCGCAAAATTCCGCCCTTGGCGAATATAAGGGATCTCGAACTCTTGCTCGGCCATTTCCTGCATGAGCTGTAGGTGGTGTCCTGCATTATCTGGAGGAAATTCAAATAACGGGTATCCAGTTATGAGCTCGTAGACCTAAGGCCAACAGAAAGTGTCGATCAAATTTGCATCCCATTTGACCAGAGAGAAGCGGACAAACTAGACATCCCAGACTCCAAATATCTGTACCAAAGCTTGATGTGTTTCCTAAAATGATTTCCGGGGCGCTCATGTTGCCGCAATGCACAGCTGGTTCGCTGGATGGAAGGCTGCCCTCTATAATTGCTTAGAAATATACTCAAGGTCAGGGCTGTGTATGCTCCCAGAGGATATCATTTCTTACCGCTTCCAAAACCTGTTATTTTTATGTTGTGGACCAATGTGTTGGAGTGATCCATAACATCGAAATAATCTGACGGAGTAGATGGAACAGACAACGGCAATCCACCAAGGACTGCCGTTGAGCCCGGTATTTTCCCCGGCCTTGAAGTCATACGGGCTCTGGCATCGTATTGATGCAGGCTCATGTCGCCGGTTGTCAGAGATACAAGTAGATTCTCCGACCGTATATCTTTTCAGGAGTGTTTGGTCAATGTATAATGTAGTAATGAAGATGTGATTTCAGGCATACCTCTATGTACCACACCGCACTCCTCGTGTAGAAAGCGAAGAGCCGTCAATAGTTGGCGAGTGGCAGATTTCGTAAGAGCAACAGAAAGGGCCCTGAAAGGTCCGCGAATTCCTGCCCAAAAAGTTATTAATGGCTCCATGGCGAGGCAGAAGTGCGTCCCAAGATTGTCGGTCATAGTGACCTTGTCGAAGAAAACAGGAAAATATTTTCGAGCAGGGTGAAGTGGTCCTTGGTCCGCGAGCCTTCTTAGAACATGTTTAATGATGAATAGCTCATCGTACATAACACTCTGGGCTTGTGTTGCCTCAGCGGAGAGTATTTTAATCGCGACAAAACGCGAAAGTCGCCATTTCCGAGGGCTGCATAGACAGGTTGAGTGAGCGAGTAAGATATCTGAAATCAGAATTAGAATTCACTTAATATCCTCAGCGAGCCACACAATCGAACGTCTTCCTGTTCCCAACCTTCCGACTAGCTTATAACGCTGGTTTATGTTAGTTTCCGGGCGGCCGGCACAGAAAAATCTACGGTGGTCCTCGGTTGAGAGAGTCGTCGATCCTTCTGAGGCGTTCATGGCGGTGGATTGAGTGGTTGATTTTTCTCGTCGGTGCCTCTTGTGGAGAACGGATGCATTAAGTCCAGTCCCCGCTCATTATCAATCCGGCTTTGTGTTCATCGCCAACGATTATCGCTGATCAGCCGACCAGATAATGTAGTCTGAGTTCCTCGGCCGTTAAAATAGCCAAAATGTGGCGCCTATGAACTTGTAAGACCAATTTCGACTCACCATTCTATTTTCTTGGCGTTCCTTCTGACTGGGATTTTTGTGTATCATATCTTCCGTTTGTCTTCCGTATTGTAGGGCCGGATGGATTGATGGCTCATCATTTTGTCCCATAACGGGCGTTCGGCATCGACGGAGTTTGATTCCTATGTCAGGGTGGCCTTTCTCGCCGCTTTCCTCGCTCAACCAAAAGCTGAAGCAGGCCATACTTCGCCCTCATAGTCTCCCTATACATCCCGTATTAAACGACTAAGTTTCTGAAATTTTCCTGCCGTCTTCTGGAGTCAAGACGTGTCCGCAAGGTCAGTCCCGAATGTCCCTTGGCGATTGCAGAATGGATTTGAAATCCAATAATCTTACTTTCTCTAGCATTACACGGAAAGTACAGGCTCTGCTTTCCAATTATCAATATACGAGCCTATTGGACGTTAAAAACCCAAGTTGTGCCACCGGCCTATCAACACAAGCAAATTGAAAGCCTCTCCTGGGTCTGGACAACCTCCGACCGTGATGCCAGCTCTCGAAAGCCCCACATCTTCATATCCCACTTCTATAATTCCTACTCAAGTCCTTGGAATATAGTACTAAACCTGTACATTACCGACCTAAACTCCACTTTCTCCAAGATCGACTACGGAAAGGATCGTCTGGACAATGTATACATCTGACATCAAGCGTCGTTGTTTGCGGAGGTACGAATGATGGTTCCGTACGTTCCAAACGTCCTTAACTATGTTCAAAGCAATATTACAGATTCCACAGGACTGCAGCGATGGACGCGGCATGTTTTGTTACGCATATTCTGAGAATATGACTCACCGTACAACTTGTGGCTTCGTGTCACCTAAATGGTTCGAAACATAGCTCTCTTATTTCCAACAACAATATCTCATGAAATTACTCGCATAGACCAATACTCAAAATTTTACCCAGCCTCCATACTACGGGCGCTGCACATTTACGCCTCTAAGAGGATAATGCCGCCAGTATGCGACGTAAAACTCACATACCGACAACACTCCGCCCTAGCACCTTTCCGAAACCAGCGCATGTCGAACGGCCTAGAAGCGACCCTCATGTGGACAACTAGCTTCTTTCTTGTCGAACGACCTCGTCAATCTATGGGATGGAAAGGAATAAATTTGAGATTCAAGCTCTCATTTTGGTGTGTAACTTTCATGATGAGACCAGTGGCATTGGCATCCTGATGTAATTTCAGAACACTTGATTGAGTGTCAACTCTTGAAGTATCTCTGAGAATCAAGACAAAGAAATGAGAACATAAAGTCTGAGTTCGCTCACTCAAAGTGGATCTAATGTATGATTATTTCGGACTCGTTCTATCCGATAGATGACCTGACGTCAAATATAAAGCACAGACCTCCTGTTGAATGCTACATAAGACGTTCAATACCTCCGCAACACATTCGATCTACTCACACGAGTTGCGTGTATAGGAGGGCCGGGAAAAGATTAGAGATCAATCGATCAGGGCTCGAAAGGTTGCTGTACGTCACGGTGAAATTTACTTTTACTCCCGCGCCATATCTTTAATATTTATTGTGATAAATAGATCTGAAATAGCCTGTATTTCTCATCTTGACAAGGCGGGGAGCTCACTCTGGACATGGTCGCCGTCACTAATAAACTAAACCCCTCACTTTCTGCTACTCAAACTCAGACAAACCTCAGATTCAGGTGATCTTCAACAATCATCGGAGAGAAGTTGATAATAGGCGAACCTCTCCGAGCCACATAGACCCTCCCTCCTCGCGAGCTCATAACTGTACATTCTATCAGATTAAGAGCATACAAATGCGAGTGAGTCTGTCTAGTTTTCTTGAGCCATATTTCACTTGTATATCTCACGCAGGGATATCATTCAGGAGTCAGAACACGGCTCGGGCTCACGTCGCGTCAGGAAGCACACGTCTCATACGGTACATACATGGAGGAGATTACTTCCGCTCTCAAGATGCTCTAAACGACGCAAGATAAAGGCCATGCGTCCGTGCACGGCCACGCCTCCGAAGTCCGGCCGCATCCGGCCAGTTGCCCGAGAGCCGAATCTTTAATTGTTGCTCGTGGACGCAAATGGTCTGCCTTCTCCTCGAGTGAAGCTAGAAAAGTTTCACTTATTCAAAGTACAGGTTCTACCATGGCCCATTATCCCAATTGTAACCCAGATCCTGCAGCAATCTCAATTTTTATACAGGTTGACGCGGGGCGACCCGAACCAGGACCCCGACCACCAGTAACCAACGTCGGAGGCACTCCGCCTTTCGTCCAATTTACTCTGAAGGATGATGTTGGCAAGGGTCGCTCGCACCACAACACAGCGATGAGCACTTCGGAGGTGATCTGTATTGCATGATTCGGTGTATATGCATATGACAGCTACGTTCGGGTGGCGGGCCTTCCGCATTAACACGCAGTGTTTCGCGAGTCGTCTTTACACAGGACGGCCACTGCATTCGGGCCTCAGCGCATTCCATCTGCACCAGAAATCTATGGGTGTCGCTTGCCAAATATGAAGATCAAAAATTCAGGATCTAATCTAGCTATTCTGTCGTTTGTACGTTCCAACTTCCTGCAACAAATTTGGCTCAGAGGCGCATTGAATATTTACAACAGGCTGACTCGCGCTGGCTCTCGGGCTTTCGCGGTTCAAATCCAAATAACTTGATCATGCCGACTCGATGCACGTCTGTCCACCGTTCCAGCCTCTCTGAACATACCGGAAATCGCTGATAAGAAACATGGGGGTCTACACAGAGGCCAGGACCAACTTTTCAGTGTTGTTTCAGTGCGCCATGAAGGTCTTCGGCTAAGTTTCGGCATCGCATATGTTGAATAGTATCATTCCGGGAGCGCCCGTCCGCCACGCAATCAAGAACAGATACTTATACTTACAGTGTGGTCCGCAGCACCCCGAGCACACTTTCGTGTACGCCCCGGCGACTCAGCCTTCAGCCGCGCTCAGAATTCTCGCCACTGCCCGCATGCTCGAGGCACTCACTCCTGGCCAATACTTCAACATCCCAGATATGGGCCTGGAGCTCGAGATGACGCTCGTTCATGCCTCAAGCTATTCGACGTCCGCTTCCGGGAACTGTCGGCACCCGATGCGGAGAACCCTAGGCCGTACCATTGCTAGTTTGACGCTGTCTTGAATGCAGAGTTATGGTTATGGGCGACCAAGGAAATGGGTGCTGGCGATGTACCTCGACGTACAGGGAACGGTCGTCCATATTCTATGGAAAGCAACAGGTCAGTTGTCATCCCAGTTTTCTTCGCAGACAATGTTCCTGATTAATGTGCTCACTAATTAGGTTACCTCATCCGATGGCACAGTTCTCAACGGCCTCCTCATTCAATACATCGATAGCCAGTTGCTCAATTCCGACTTGATCTGGACGGCGGCGCCGGATGAGAAGCTCGAGACAGTGCGTAAAGAATTCACAAGTAAATCTCCTGCACGAATTAAACCCCGTATCTGGCTATATCGTGCAGATCCAGAGCTGCCACCACACGGCGCGCGACCTCAGCGACGTTGACGACGTGATCCTGTGCGACTAGCAATCACGCCAGATTATCATACACATCAACCCTGCGACAAAATCCCCGCCCGCCGTGCTCGTCAAATTAACGTTCAGGACTCAGACATACGATGCTGGGATGCCTAACCTCATCCGCTACTACTGCGATCTGTTCGTGGTGCTGGCAAGGACCTACCACTTTGGGGAGCCCGACGCCTGGGATCCTGTGGAGGGCTGTATTGTTGGGCCTCGCGGACGAGAAAAAGTGTTCTAGAGCAGGATTATGTTTCCGTTCATCTTGCTAGGGTGGCTGATTACAGTAGTGCAGGTGTTCTGCTTTCGCTGAGATTTGGGATTAATTGTGGTTTCTAGTGTTGGTGGAGGTGCTCAGGAAGGAATCCGAAGGATCAAGTTGATGGTGGCGATTGATTTTGCTGAATTATAGGTAGATACGTCTTCTCGTCTATGAACGGCAAGAGTACCGATGACTTGATATAATTCTTTGTTTGTGGCATAGAATAGGCCGGAAAGTAGTAAGAATACATTACTTGGGTGACAGAGAGTTGGCAACGTAATATCATTATTTGGGGATAGGAATTACTCTACTTTCATTCCTCTGAAGCACGCTTTTTATGGACAAGGCTGCCTCTAGTATCTACGTTGCGGAGACGACAGAATTAACACCAAGATTGTTCTTAAGTACTGCAAAATCTAACCATGGAGTCCCGAGTAGACGCTACTGCATGAGCATTTTCATGCTGGACTACACCAAAATAAAACAACACGACCACAAGCACGCCATCATGGTTCTAGGAGTGGAAACCAGATGTTTCTCGCAAGGTCCCTTCCCCTCGGACTGTCCATCAGTCAGTTCTCCCAGGATTGAAAATGTGTCGAAGAAGGAATTTGAGTAGATCTCCCGCTTCTATTTCATCGCGAGGAAAATATTTGCCGGTCTTGATCGTATACTCGCTGAGCTGCCTCTCAGTGCGGAACACCTTTATGGGGCGATTGGTTCCAAAGGCGTCAACCAAGTCCACAAGGTTTACGTGGGTACGCTGGACAGCCTGAAGAAAGCGAGTACCAGAGGTAAGCAATGGTGAAGTTTAATGAAGTTGGCAGCAAGAGATACGCACCTTCTTACACTCTTCCAAATCGTCAGGGATGGGTTTGATTCCGATGTGCATGCACAGCGATTGCCACGACCCCAAGTCGTCGACGTTGGTGCCGTAGTTGAGGTTGAACTGGTTTGTCAATGCCTGCTTGAAATCAGCATGGGCGTTCATTCGTTGGGAGGCGTATTTGGGCCATTTTTTGAAATCGCACAGCCGATAGAATTGAGAGGATGCAGATTCCGATCGATTATAGCGAAATCCGTCGTATCGTCCAAAGAACGTGGCAAGAGGACTTTTGCGATGCATGGGTTGAAACGTTACGTGGCGGTAACGGAGTACTCAGAGACCGTGGTTTGAGGAAGATGTTGCATATTGGATGAGTGTATTATGTATGATTTCGCGAGCGTCTAAATGGCGGAACCTCTGAGTCAGAAATTGCGTTCAATGGCATTACTAGCGGAATCGTGTACGTACGATATCCGTCTAGGCCCCTTCTGCGGGAGTTAAAATCATAGCATGTCTTTGCGTAGTCCTTCCCATCGCGAGGCAGTAGTTAGCTAGGATGTACCGCCGGATGAATTTCGCCTGCGCAGGCACATTTATCCAGCGTAAAGATATCGGGCCTTCGGTTTGTCGCAGAAGTGATAGAGGTAATTTGCTCGAAATAATTCCTCGAAGACTAAGGTGTATACTGAGTTAAAGCTGTCGGTCCGATCGCCATGGTAATTCTTTAGATGGTGAAGAAGTTTAACCTTCCGGGATGACGATGAGCTACGGTTCGGGAAGAAAGCCAACGACGGAATGTGCTGCTGATTGAAAATCGTCCTTATGATATCATATTGAGGCTCCCATCACGCGATTCCGAAGCAAATCTGGCGTTGTCTTCGCTGGACCCGACAATGCTCTCTGCTGAAAGTTAGAGGCAGCATTCACAAGGATCAATAACGTACTAACTTGAAAATAGACAGGGCCACCTCCATCGCCGTCTTCGTTTCCAAAAGCATAGGAGCGGGCTCCACGCCCAGTCGAGGGCCGAGATGTCTGCATAAATATCTGAATCAGCACGCGAAACGCAAACACGAGAGAACAGGAGAACAGTAGAAAGCAGAACGAAAACGAGGGCATTGAAGGAGAAAATAGAAAGAGAGAAAACACACCATTGCAATTCCACAATAGACGCCTTGGAGGCTAGCCTTGTCGTCGACGGCAGGTTGGGTAATTTCATGTCCCAATTCTTGCCGATATTGTTACATGCGTTCGATCATAGGAAACTCAAGGCACACGACGCAGGTCTTCGCAGGTCTTGTAAGATTCTTCTCAGAGAAGGGTACGTGTACGAGACGCCCGAAGATATACGGGCATACGGGGGCGTTTCGAGCTTCAGAACAGCCCGCTGCTTCGCTTTGTATTGCAGTCGTAGTCTCCGCCGGAGAGAGAATTTTGAATCAGCTGTTGATTAAGCTGCACGTTAGACATTGGCACAGCGGGTGAGATGCGAAAAACGAACGGGTACGGCTCATCCCATCTTGAACGTGGACATGCTGCACCACCATCGAACAGGTGTAGGGCATGCACGCCGGTATCGCTCCTTCCACCACACCAGTCGCAAAGATTCTCCATCATGGATGGAGCATGCTGACGCGTATTTGCAGCGGAGCACGGCGAACAGAATCAGGCAATCCCGTTGCGCGAGACTTCAAAGTTCAGCGCTTCAGCTTCAACGTGATTGCCGAGGGGCAGGGCGCCGATTCGGTTCGTGAGTTGTAGAAGCCTGCCACGGAAAGAATTATCTGTAGGCACGAGTTTTTTCAGGGTCAGGTTCGAGGGTGGGTGTCCTGTTCAAAAACAAGAAGTCCGTTGGGTGAGGTTAGGGGCCTATATGCATCAGCCGGCGAGCGAGGGTTGAGCGAACTTCGAAGGCGTGCTGTACATACTGTAGCAGCGACAATTCTCAGACGGTTGTCAAAGCCGTTGCGCATTTCCTTTCATGCCGCTGGGTACAGGTGGAATTTGGGTGGAATGAGTTTGGGAGCAGGCGGTGGTTGGTTCTAGGTTGGTTCCAGGTTTAAGTTACGGTTGGCCCACGTAACGGTTGAACGGACCGCTTCGTTGCGGCTTCGGAGTTTTAAAATTAGTACATTGACATCTTGGCCGAACCGTCGTACCAACTTCCATCAACCAATTCCTCTCGTTCTCCCAACGCTTGCCGTGTGCTTTACTTGACAGCTCCATAGCCTGGATACCTGATAGGAAACTGAATACCAGATACTACTACTGTAAATAGGAGCATCTAGAAGCTGCGCTACTGGGTAGTCGGAAGAGGCCGGGACACCCAGCACTTACGAATAACAACCACTGCCATGTCCACCCTGTTGAACGCAGGTCTTTTGCCAAATTTCCGCAGAATTTGAACGACCATTTTCCACTTAAGTGAGTACCTGGATAAACTGCGCCGTTAAATACATCATTTAGTTCAAACTGTAGTTATCCAACCAACCATGTTCAATGGCCCATCACTTTTACGAAGACTCCTGCCGCTCATCCAAACCCGAATGCATACCACATATCTAACGCGAGCCGATAAGATATTTATACAAAGTATTCCGTCACCACCATCTTGGCCAAATATTGCATCCTTTTCACCCATTCAATCCCCACCCACACTTCAATGGGAAGAATGCAATGAAAGCAAGCGCCGTCTTCGCGTAATTATACATCAATTTCAGGATAGAATTATATTCAATCGAAGACGAATGATCCAGTGGCCACCCAGCGAGGAATGTATTCTCTCTACGTGCGTTTATTAATTGCCGCTCACTGCCTTGATTACTGACGGGGCTGTTTTGTTAGCCTCTCGCCCAGCGAATATTTCTATGCTCTCATGTGTCCTATCCATGATTTCTTCAATCAAATGAGTAACAAAAGCCGGGTGAGAACACCCGTGGGTTTTGCGAAGATTGACTTGGGGGATTGTGAGTCTATATTTCGGTCTGGTTACAAAGTTATGGTCATGTTAAAAATGATTCGCAGCCATGTATGGGTTGATATATACAACAGCCGATTTCGACAGGTTTGAAATATCGCCGCCAATGATTGTATTGATAGTACGCAAGCATATTCTCGGCTATCCACTTCCCAGAAAATAACAAATGCTTTTCAACAGCCAGACAAACTGTTCAATGCCGACGGAACAATTACCTGGCGCGTCGAACATGCGCTGCGCAAAGTTCTAGACCGCAACAAGTTCCGCTCTCCATCCATAGTCATCACAAACCTCACAGAAATTGCCGTCTTTTTCCCCTCAGATGGCTGGCAGTACACCAATCACGCCTTCGCCCGTGTGCCGACGACACATCCCGCAGCCGCCCTCAGAGTCATTGCGACTGCATGTACGCTTGCAGCACACCGTTTTGACATCGACTATTTTGCCATTCCAGACATTGAGCCCGAAATCGACGACACGCTCGTTCACCCCGAGGGCCCACCGCAAAATCCCGCCACGCCCCTGCTTCCAGATGAACAGCTGTTTCCTACTTGCCGCCGTAACTTGGATTTTGACCATGCAACCCTCGTGCGCGACCGGGAAAGAGCGCTTCAGTTCTTTCGATGGAATAAACACACCCGGCAGACCAAGTCCAAGCTCGTCGCTCATCCGAAGGATACACTCAGTGCTGTTACCCACAAGCTCGGGATCAGCACGCCGCCTGAGTCTGTGTCCTTCCCTGTACACCCATATGATGCATCAGAATTACCACCTGATGCGATGGAGCATCTACAGAGCATTCGCCGCAATTCGCCTCTCTTGATAGCAGGACTCGCGGACGCGTTACAGAACAGCAAGTCGTTCCTGGTCAATATTCTCGATGTTGTGGATGCCGGCTCCACCGAACTTGGATTCTCTACCGTATACCGTTGCCACATCACTGCTATCGACGATGTGCTCGTCCACGAATGCCCCCCGCTCTGCCTCAAACTGTTCGACGATCGCTTCCAGCCGCTGGACCCCGATCCGGAGGCGGCCGTCCCGAGCTGGTTTTATCCCGTTATATATGCGGAAAAGCACGCGGTCAATGAAGCGGCTGCGTACCATAAGCTGCGGAGCGTCCAGGGGACAGTCATTCCATGGTTTTATGGAAACCACCAGGTCAATACCCGGTTTATGTGTACCAAACATGTGTACTGATTGATGTTATTTCATAGTTTTCACTGCCGGACGGAACACTCTTGAACGGCTTGCTTATGGAGTACATCGACGGACACACGCTGAATTCTGATTTCGTCCTGGCCTCAGGCCGTGAGGCTCAAGTCCAGATGGTGTGTAGCGCATGATATTCGGTGTCCGCATGAACTAAGGACGGCTGTTTTGGTACAGATCCAGAGCTGCCGCCACGCAGTGCGCGTCCTCAACGCCGGCGATGTGACCCAGCGTGACTGGCATCCTCGTCAGGCCCTCATTCACACGAACGCAGCTACTGGTCTCCCCTATGCCGTGTTTCTTGATTTTGCGTACACGACGCAGACATGGGACGTTGACGCGCCCAACTACATGGGTAATTATTTCGATGTGTTCACTCTCTTGCTAGGCCAACTCGGACCTGTTGCCTTCGACGCCGATCTGGTTCTTGATCACTTTGGGGACCCTGATGAGTGGGATTATTGTCCAGGGTCATATATAGGAACGCGGAAAGGCCGCAAGAAGCCGTTGGTAAAACGGGGCATATTTCCATTCCTTTTGCCACTCGAAAACGAGTCGGGTACTCAATTAAAGTATGTGCATATATTCGGTATCTCTATTGTGCTAATTTGTAATGTTAAGGGTTAGAAAAAATACCGGAGAAGTAAAACTAATAGCTGCGCCAACATCAAAGTGATCTGAATCGATTCTATACTCTCATATTTGAGAGTTGCAAGTGTTTTATGTATGTTTTCTTCATGTAGTTATTTATCTGTAGGCGCATCGTAGCTTAGGTTTTACAATTTAGTTCATACACAGTATTGGCCTAGAATTCGAAAATATCGTAAAGCAGCATTTGTCCTCGGACAAGTGGAGTCGGGGGCAGACATACAGAGTCACAATTGTACAAATGAATGTCCGCATTGGGGTATAATAAGCAGCTTACCCACATATCCTATCCCACGTCCACCCTCGTCCGCACCGCCATTGTCATCCATCTCGTCACGAACAAATCCGAAACGCATGGCAAGCCCTCCCTCACTCTCACCAGGAGCGCTTTACTATGCATTGTATTCTCGCGGTGACGGGACATTCCACTGGGCCGTCGCGCGCACATTCGACAAACTGCACGCTAAGAATACCGCGGGCCCGTGGGTCTTTGAGCGGGTCGTTGAAGACAGTAGCGCGCAGCCGAGCACGATCTGCGTTATGGTGCAGATAGGCAAGTACATACGCCGGCTGATCGTCTCAGATGCCGTCCTAACATCGCGGTTTTCATGGAACAGGCCGCTGTCCACCATCGTGCACCGCGGACCGGCTGGGCGAGCTGCTGAGCGCGATACCTATGGCCGTTCCTGACGCGTCCCGCGAGGCGGAGGGGATGTTTACGTGTCGCGTTTGGACCACGGCTGCGGGGCGCGCTATGGTGGAAGCGGGCATCATTGCGTGCGCTGATGTCTCTAAGCTGGAGGCAGAGGTGCGTGCGCTTGCGGAGGCGCACGATGCGCAAATTATACTAGGGGTAGCGCCGTTCAGGGTGCATGTATCGGGGCTGTCTAAATAAAGGGTTCTGATTTTTGTTGGCGCATACGTGCTTGGATGCGGCCTCGAACGAAACACTGGAATCAATTATGTTGGAGCTCGGACTCTAGGATGCCTGGAAATCCACCTAAAAATTTACACGACTAAGTACATTGGCAGAGCTACAGCTGGAGATGTACCTTGCTGTATTTTGGATTCTCGTCTAGGAATGTACATTTATGTGTTCTCAAAGTACTCAACGTCTACGCCTTGCGGTAGAGCAGCCTGTTAAACGATACGTTACTAGACACCGACAGTATTACCCAGCGCATTTGTCTTATAAATTTAGTTATGATGATGATTGCATGCGGCCTGGCTCCATTCCGTAGCGTAGAAGGCTGTGTGAGACGGTCACAAGTCGGCTCGTTGCGGCTACTGCAAGAATTCTTGGTCTCGATGTGCCCGCCCTGTTCCACTGGCAGCACTAAGTATCTTCCCTCACTACTGTCTACATGTATCCAGTTGACTTCCCGTCTATCCATCCATCCAGCTCACCATCCGCGGGTACGATCCCCACATCAAATCTTATGCATTCATGAAACCATCTCGCCTTTGAGCCCCGGTAGCGTAAACGAGCGTTGCACGTTTGGAAGTCGGCAACATTAATTGTAAGCGCAATCGTTTGGTTTTTTATAGACAACATAAGAGGATCGTATTTCGAGAGGTACAGAAATTTCATATTCAAATTAACACAGATGAGAGGCCCCAACCGCCACCAGAGATACCAACGGATGCTGAGCGTCTTTCTTTGAGTCTGTCGATTAATTGAACTTGTGTCGGCTTGAAGTTTTCATATCCAATTTAAGGGCACAGTCTCGTGCCTAATTCTTCGCCCTCGGGACAAGCATTTTCCTCTATAGCATGCAATGATCAGTGTTCCATGGTTATTCTCGAAGGGGGGCCGATACACACCCGCAACTTGGAGACACAGATATGGTCAGCTTAATATTTTATATGAAAAGGGTTGGGCTCACTCGGTAAAGCAGCAGCATTAGCAATCAGCAAAGTTGAGGTAACGGCCAAGATGACCCAAACTTTGAATTGGTGAAGCATACTAGTGCGTTGAGAGTGTTTATGAGTGGGCTGTTTATGAGTGAAGCTTCGGTTTGCTTTGTTTCTGCTGCAATACGCCAAGTTACCCTCATTATATACTAAACTAGCAACCTACTTGGAGATAGCTCCGTAAGATCGGGGGATTGCGAATGACTTAAAAGGTGTACCACGATGTATCACTCATGATGGTGATCTTCTATTGAAGTCCAAATTTCAGACTCTGAGAACTATGGGAAACGGTAGTTAGCTTCGAACTGAGGCAAATTCGTCCAAATAGTAGCCCGTACATGAGTCTGTGTTGGAATCAGTATCTCCGCACACTCAAATACAAAGTAAGTAGACCTATTCTGAGAATCTGAAGGCCATGCTGTGTGTTATCTCATCCTATTCTTGTTGGAATTTAGATGATCAAAACTCCAAGGTTGCATCGCCATACATGTAAGATCATACACTCTGGGAATGAGTTTTCAGGTGTCCCCAAAGGCGAACATACGGGCGCGTTGGCACCATCTACCACATACCACATCGATTGTGCGCACTGTGAGTCCAGATGCGTCTTCTTGATGGCCCCTGCGTTCAATTTTACAGTGTAGTCGCTCTACTCATGTCTAAGTCGACTTTCAATAGAATTGATTATCATTCGTATCACAGAAAATGTGTGGCCCATGACCTGGATCCAAATTGGATCCAAACATCACTTATCTTCGAATCCGAAATACTGTGCTTTCCGAATTCCCAAAAAAAAGTGCCATTCTCATCACAAATACCATATGGTTCGTGGACACGCTGATATCTGCAATCTGGATCAAAAGGTCCGCACCGTCGGGTGCCACTAACTCGAGGGTACAGTATATTTCTTGCTAGAAACTTTGAGAAATCATTCCCTGTCTTTATCCGACAAATCTCATTACGGCAAAGTGTCGATTCCAGTATCAAAATAAACAGAAAAATCCGCAGCCATCAGTAAATATTATAATGAATCAACTCTTCTTTTCCATTCGATAAACAGAAGATACCGTGCCCCAACCTCCTGGTAAAGACTTTCCCAATCATAGCATTCCACCTCGGGACCATATCTATCTGTCTCGAAATGTCGCTCTGAGAAATCTCCTTCCTCTAACATATCGTTTCCTTGGCATAGTAAGGTCTGCCTGAGGTATTGCAGGCAGTGGGTGACATGTTTGGGGTTTGCATAAGTATCACTGCGATTCATGAGCGCTTCCTTGAGCTCGACAATACAGTGCAGTTGGTGGTAAAATGTGAGGACAAAAGTGCGGTGATTTGGACCCAAATGGGTTCGCCCCGTTCCTTCCGGAGAATCCAGGATTTGATCCCACTCTTTCTTGGTGTCGACGTCGGAGGCGTTGTATCCATAGTGCACTGTCTCCTGCAGAGTAAGAGATGTAGGATTTAGGGACAAGGATGGGTGATAGAAAGGATAGTCCAGTCCCATAAATGAATATCTGGTGATATCATCTATATAGATTTATTGTCATGAGTACGGACGCTGCGAGTAATCTATTAAGACTGGCCTTTGCGCGAAGAAGTCGCGGCATTCTCGTATTTGAAGGTAAAAATCCTCCACAAAGGAAATCCGAGATTGAGGAGCGCCAAAGTCGTTAGAAGAATAGTAATCAGGGATGGCATTGCCAATGACAACTCATTTGTGTAAGGGCAATACTTGTATAAGTGAGGGGGCATCGGTCGACCAGATCTCAGTGGTCTCTTAAACATAATTTGGCCCCAGAACGCTTTGAATTACCCCAAGGTATGTATTGTGAAGCACTCAATTGACAATCTGGTTCTATTTGAGAACCGATTGACGATGCATTCGTGCACCCAATATCCGTTCCCATCGCCAAATTCCCAGTGACTACTGCGCATTTTGTGGGTTGTATATAACTTGCCATAACATCCGCACTATATTGATCATGATGTGCTGATTCCACAGAATTCCATCCCAGAGTGGAACATCAGATCTCAGAGGACGAGCTGTTGCAGCTATCCGAACCACAAGCACACGTTGTGACTACCTAGGAGTGTGCTTCATATCAGGCCACAGGTTGTATTTTAGCCCTACATATGAAAACACTTCTATTCATTAGATAATCTACATCACGGTTCAGCCGTTCTGTAGTCCCCCCCCGAAACCCGTTAATAATTATTGAATAAATGTATGTACCAATTCCCAAGACATTCCATCGCTTGTGGTCGCTCGTAGCCTCAGAGCCCAATGTTGATACCGACACGCTGAGCCTCACACCTGGTCCTAAGTACACCGCACCGAGCCAAAGAGGGGCTGCGGGGCACAGGCACCCGTATAGCCACACCCGCGACTCCAATACAGCCCGCACTGACTGCTGCTGACACACAATGTCCAGGTGACGCCGACAACAAGACGCGCGGAGCAGACCTCCCAGTCGACGACGGCGCGCCGGCGCTCTCGCAGAGCGGATGTAGCAGCGACACGGTGGGCGCGGGCGTCGTTGAAGGCGGCTGCGACACGGGATGTCAAGCTGGGCGCGTCCTGTCCGCTGTGCTGTGCCGAAGTCGAGAGGCGGAACCGGCGGCGCACACCCCCGTCAAGCTGAACGCTAGATGGTCTGCTCTGGACCCTGCGGGGTTAATATCTTCGAAACACAGCCCGCGCAGGGCGTCCAGCAGGAGGTGCATGTATTGCACGTCCAATGTACGTCCTGCCTATCCGCGCCTACCACCACCGCTGCGACGTGACTACAATCGACTACCCGCTCACAATTATCCCATAATCCACAACCCCCACGTCGGCCGGCTCACCGCGTACCACTCGCTGTCCATCTGCCTCTCGTGCTGATGATGACTGCTCTCTCGCGCACTTAGATTCCTCTCTGCGTCCACGAAATTCGACGGCGACAATATTCCCGCGCCCTCCGCTTCTTTCCCACGACTCGCCGACGCATCGCCCGACGTCGCCTCACGCGTTTCTCGCACATTCCACTCCATTTTCATATTCCATATTACCTCCATCAGTATCCTATGCACTCACGTTTTCAACGCGATTAGCGATCCACAGGGATTCGACAATTAGTCACATTGGTACATTTAGGCGCCCGTGCGCACGGTAACACATTTTATTTCGGATTTACATTCTTATAAATAATCACTCATTCTCTCAAGTAAAATTACATAAAACATATCGTATTTACATAATTGAATATTGTTTGCCCATCGTGATTCCGGTTTTTACCATAATGACTAGTTGCCCACTGGCAAAACAGTCAATACGTAGCCGCAGCCTCCGCTAGGATGGCGACCGCCCGTAACCCGTCTAAACACGGTTCCAGCCCTAATGACGAGTAATCAAGAGTCTGAGAAGCGACGTCTATACCGCCTCAGGACACACTTTAGCATATCACTGGCATGCTTCTACAAGTACTGGTCTTGTAGAACAGCAATAGCGTACAGACCTTATGGGAATTGAAGCTTGAAGTGTGGCTATTAATACTCTCCGTGAAGAATGGACTCCGACTTAGCCGCCGGGCGCCGTTTCCCACAGCGAACTCGGTGATCTGAATGCGTTGCACAATCTTATCTGATGGAAATCTACGGAGTTCTTTACTTATGTGCTTTCATCAAAGATCGCTACATCTGGTAACGCGACCTTTCACTTGCACGTACTTCTCTTGCATCTGATTTACTCAATTTTCTGAAAAGGAAGTCGATCATCAAAGCGGAGGGCCGCATGGTTATTTGTGTACAGACTGCATGCTACACAGATGCTCAACAAATGCTACGTGAATTATTGACGTGGGACGTGCTCATGTTATTGGTGTAGTCTATGTTAAGCAGAACCAATGTGGTCTGCACTCAACGTAGCGACTCGGAGGTGGACTGGTTACCAGACCAAAACATGCGAGGCTTTGTGCCATCCTGCTTGCTGTTTTGAATATAACGCTTTCGCAACGCTCTCGAGAACTATAAAAAGCAATGTGGATCAATTTCCCCCGCACGCCCAGCCTTGCTTCCTTCTGGCCCCCTTCTGACCAGAGGTTTCAAATTTATTTTATACAAAGTTGATACCCTCATAGTTGCGTTTGAGCCCAGTCTGATATTCGTTCTACTGTGCACAATACTGACTGAGAGCCTCATGTCACGGTCTTCTCGTGAAAGTACCAAATATAGATTTTAATTTTGTGTTACCCCGGGCCCATGATTTTGAATGTAACGAAAAAAACTGGAAGAAGTAACAGATCAAGATGGACTGGATATCATCTCACGATGAATTACATCATTTTCTCTGCCTTCATATGGCTAATCAAAAGCATTATAAGATGGGTGCCAATTACCTGGTGCTACAGATACTTTCGGTCTATCATGTCCGCGACTATCAGGCACATTAGAAACCCTACGGGTAAAGTCGACCCAATCTCTTTCAAACTGTAGTATTCATCAGGATTTTTGCAGGCAAAGACGTTGACGACTGCACGGAAGTTTTATATGAGGCATTTAATCGCAGTCGGTTTTCTCTTTCAGAACTTTTATTATTACTGAATGAAACGCATCAAATTCCAGGATATTTCTTCTCAGGACTTGCGAAAAATGAAACCTTCGTTAAGCCGTGCTTACGGGCTCACTTGATGTCTGGGGTCATTGGTGGTGAAATCCACGTTGCGGAGGTACAGGATGTAGGGATAGTTGGGGTCGCAATGTGGTTTGGGCCTCAGCAGAAATTCATGTCGACGTGGGTAAAGAAACATTATTCGTAAAGTAATGCTGCTGACATATCTAACCAAGTCCCGAACAACGGGCTCAAGGATGGGATGATCTAATGAGTAAAGTTGGAAACCTCTACCATCAATGGTGGGACTACGTGAGCTCTTGTTTTGCTACGTCGTGCTTGCAACATTCATCGTACTGATCTTCGCTAAAGTTCCTAAAATTTATATCGGACATGCCAGAGAAGTATTATGGACCAGGAGTGCAATTCAAGTCCTATCATCTTCAGCTTATTGGAGTACATCCCGAGCATCAGGGAGGAGGAGTTGGTACAGCTTTGTTTGAATTTGTAGAGCTCAAGGTTAGTAAAAAATTATGTATCGTATCGCAGTGGCTTCTGAGTCAGGTTTCCGTAGGCCAAGGCTGAACGCAGGAGCGTCGTACTTGAAACAATGGGAGAATCAGCGGTAATTATTTAAATTTCTATCTCATGTTAAAATCAGACTGAGCGTTCATCCAGGTACCCTTCTACAGAGGCTTAGGCTACACAGTATTTGGGCCTGAAACGGTCAAAGCTGCTGCAGAAGAAGGGACATTTCCAGGATATTGGTTTCAGAAAAAGTTTTCCTGAACTTCTGGGTAGGCGGGAAAGGCGATTTTTCTGACCCGTAATACATAATATGTAGTGCGAGAATATACTATGGAGAGTTGACGGCGAGAAACGCTGTCCAAATGCTGAACACGAGCAGGAAAGTTTCATAAATAATATCGTGTGCCCCAAGGTGCGAAATCTCTCGCATGTCAGAACCTTGAGCTGCCCAAGAAGCGGTGGTTTTGGGGACAGACCCGCGCTGCTCCCCGCGAGTAGGCAAGGAATCGCGCTTGTCCAAGCGCGCCTGGTGCGCGCCGTGCGCTGTGTCTGCGAATGTTATCGGAGAGGGGGTGGGGCGGGGCGGACAGGCGCAGACGGCCGATCACTCGCCCGGCATGATAGGTTGTGCGCGGTATGCGAAGTGTATGCAGTGCGCGCTGTGCTATGCACGGTGCGGGAATACGTAGGACGCAGCCGTCGGCGCGGAGGGATGGGCGGCGGCGGCGGGTGCAGAGGAGTAGACGACGAGCGTGGTGCGGGTGATGCGCGTCCGCAGGTCGAAAAGTAGATGAAGATGTGCTGTCTACGCGCCGCGAGATTTATGCGGTGCGTGCGACGCAATACGCGGGGATCCATGGAGCGGCGCGGACGGAGACCATGATGGTAATATAGTCACAGGGGAGTGCGCGTGCGCGTGCGATGGGCGCAGGCGCGCAGCCTCTCTGACATGCCGTTGATCTCCGTCCGCGCGGGCAGCGCACGGTCCAGGACAGGAAAGCGATAACAGGAGAGTGCATCCAGCGAAAGCGAGCGTCGGAGTGGAGACGCGTCTACGGGCATGGTCGAGGTTCACTTTTATCATTAACGAGCGAGGTGCGTGCGGCCGCGCGCGAGGGCGCGCCGGCCGCCGCGCTGCACTCCGCGAGACTGACATAGCACCCCGTCCATTCACTAGGCAGCGATAAGCGAGAGATGAACGACGCGGACCAACAGGCCAGATAGACGGTGGACGGGTGCTTGGAGGATGCGCTACCCCAGGTGAGAACGGCGCAGGCCGGCATATTATCAGAATCTGAAAATACGCATATGCCCCACTCTTGCCGGGTGTACGCGGCAGGTGCAAAGGCGGATGCGATGAGAAGCGAGACGAGCGCAGCCTGCGGCTTCTGGGCTGGGGGACGGTTTCTGGAGGATGGATGGACGGTGGTGTATGCCGGCGTTGTTTTATGTCTTGAGGCAGATCGACGTGGATGTAAATGCCAGGTGTACGCGGCAGGTGTGCAGGCGGATGCAACGAGAAACAAGACGAGCGCAGCCTGTGGCGTCTGTGCTGGACGATATTTGGGAGATGGATGGGCCAGACCGCAGGAGGGAGGGCGATACACGGCGGCGTCGCTTCGTGTGCCAGGGCAGATCGACGCAGGTCTGCGAACTTCGAAGCCAATCGCCTACGTATGCGCTCTGCTGCGCGGCGCGAGTGTGCGACGCAGCGGATGCCGAAGCGATGTGATGCGGAGGCCAGAGGCGAGGCATGCGTGTACTGGTTGGGCTCGGCGGTGGGCAGTGTATCGGATGGGTGGAGCGGGCGCAGACGTGGGGATCAGCGATTTTGATTAGATCTTTGAGCAGGATTCGGCTTCAGATCTTTAGATCAGACGCGTAACGGGTGGTCCAGGGTCCTAGGTATAGCTGGAAGTTCGGCGATTGAGCAGAATGTTGTGGGCTTTCAGGCGAGGAGGCAGATCGAGGACGGCGGGGAGTGTGAGCGAAAGACATGGGCGCTCGCGGCGAGGAAACTGCAGGCCAATTTCTGGGTTCTGAAAGCATCTGCAATGCGCGAGGTCCATTCATGGAGTAATTCAGAAGAAGCGCATGTGAAGTTGGATTACTGAGCGCTCTGGTGACGACGTTCACGAGGAAATGGCGGGCACAGTTGTGATGACTGGCTGCCGACGTCGTGTCGAGCTGACGTGGCGTGGGAAGCGATGTCGGCGCAAGCCGACTGGACGGAGCGAAATCCAACGCAAATCTGTGAAAAAATTTGGCTGGGCGCGGTCTTATTCTAAAATGGTTTATTTGGTGTGTGAAGGAAACTAGTCTTAATCTATCCAGATACACCATATATGACTCGATGCGTGCGTTTGCCTGTGGCCAAGCGCGATTACATCCTCGAGGGGATTATAACGACCTAGTAAGGCCTAGAAACAAAGGAGTGGTGTGCACACACGGATGCGAGTGTACAAAATTCGGCGGCTCATTTCATGCACGGACGGAAGAATATCCCTCTTTGGTTCGTTGGGTGTTCGCGCCCGCGAGGGAGAACTGGCTTAGTCCAAGCGGCGCCTGACGAAGGGACACGTGGGACCACAGCATGCGGGTAGGGATCCTAACGCAACGCGGACGGAACTATGCGTGGCGAGCGGAGGCGCACGCGCATACGAACGCAGGTGCGCGGGAATAGCTGCTCCGCGCACGCAAATGCTGCAGATTAACGGTAGGCACTGGCCACGCGAGCGAGAGAGCCAGTGGCGCATGCGCACGGATTGGCTGTGCGATCGCGGATGCGCGGCATGCGTTATCCGGATGTATGCGGTGCGCGCGACGCAGTACACATACACCGAGACGTGGAGCGAAGTGCAGACACAGACAGACAAACGAGCTAACCAAAAAGTAGTGTGCAGCCTGCGCGCTCGCGCTCGCGTCGCAAACCATCCGCGCGAGTGCGCCGCCGGGTCTAGGAAGCCGAAAAGGGCAATGCGCGCATGTCGGACGCGAGCGCGCGACTAGCAGAGGCGTAGACGGGAAAAAAATTGCCGGTGGCCTAGCGGAGTGCGTGCGCACGCGTGCGAGGCACGCAGCGCAACGTGCCCCGCGAATTCAGCGCAATCTTCCCTGTCCAGGCGGTGTCAGGCAGCGCGCCGCGGGAATCTATAGGGACGAGGGTTGCTTGGACGGTCCCGGGCACGCACGGCCGGCTTCTGTACTCTAAAGGAGAGGGCGGCGCACGGTCCACGGTATTTTAAAGAAAGTAAAAACGGGGTGGTGGGCCCGAAGTAAGCGGCGTTCGACTAACGGCGGCGGCGGAGGTCGCGCGCGTGGACAGGCAAAGGTTCTCATTCAACTATATCAAGCGGTCCGTGCGCTAATGCGTGCGAGTGGCAGTGCACGCAGCACGCAGCGACCCGCGGGAAGTTGAGCGATCGCGCCCATCCAGGCGGCGCCGGCGAGGGGATGGTGTGTGCTCGGCACGCTGGCAGCGAATATTGGCGGGCAGAGCCTGCGGAGATGAAAACGATACCATTAGGACATAGGGCTGCCAACCGTGCCGGGTACGGGCACGGCCGTCCAGATACACGGCAGGTTGACGGGAGGTCAACGGGTGCTGCCGTGCCGGCCACTCTATGCGGGTACAAGCTGTCGGGTCGGGCACGGCTGATAGACGGCCGTATACGAAGACAAACGGCCGTGTCAATATATATAACAAAATCTGATCTCATCTATGTAATTCTAGTCTATTTTTCTATCTAGAGCGATTCCAGTCTATTTCGCTTTTTGGGACTCACGTACTCGAATGTGTTGTTTGAGAATCATAAGGATGCGGATCGTGTCCGGATGGAGACTAGCCCGACGAAGAGCAATTGTATCTCTTCCCCCCGAGAACAGCCTTTCCACGGCAACCGCTGAACCTAAGATGTTTTTAGTATCTGTGCAGACTCAGACTTAAAAGAGTGACATACCTGGTATTGCCAGAACATTGCGAGCAAGCTTGTAAAGATTCGGAAAGCGCTCACGTTGAGCATACCACCAACGCATAGGATTACATGAAATAAACTCCTGGGGAGGCAGGCGAAGATACTCCTCGAGCTCATTGAACGAACTCGGCTGCCGCGATAGCTTTCGGAAGCGTGCAGTGAAATCAAAAACAGGAGTATCTGAGTTGTGTGAAAGGATTGGAAGCATGGGATCCACCGCAGATGATGATGTCGATGATGTAGCCACAGGGGCTGATGGCTGCGATCGAGCATAGAAGCGCATGAAATGATCGTGAAGTGCAGTTTTTGAGTGCTCGAGTCCTTCAAGGAGCTCCGTATCACCAGCATAGTCAGCCTCAAGCTCCGTGTAAGTAATTCGCGGATCCAAAACTGGGAATAGAGATCAATTAGTAAATTTGTAAATTAAGCGCAAGAGACAGAAGTAGACTTACTTGCGGCCCACGTATAGTAAGGTGATTCATCAAATTTTGTGAAGTAGTCGCTAAGCTTGCGGTGAGCACTCAATATTCCAGAGTGGACAGAGGGTGAAACATTAGTGGGAAGTAAGACTAGAATATGCTTGAGTTGGTCCTGAAGGCCCCGAAATACGGCATGTGCTGTGGAGATCATGGGGATGCTGGTAGCTGACATTTGAGCGGTGGCTAGGCGGAACATTTGGAGCCACCCAGCAATAAGTTTGATGTCCTTCCAGTCATCACTGGAAAGGTCAAAGGTACCGATGATGCGATAGTTTGCCTCCACAAAGTGCCGGATGGAACTTTCGTACATAATTGCACATTCTGTAGTAGAACCATTTTGTAAGTAGTCGCTCATCAAAGAAGATATATATATATAATTAACTTACGAAGCATATCATGCGTGGAACCCCAACGCGTACGCACATCAAGATCAGGTATGATCGGGATATGCGGCCTGCCCATGGAGTCTGTCGCAGGATGGACACGACTAACCGTCGCAAGCCATAGCTGTCGGCGCTGAGGGCTGCAGCGTATTGCACGAATGACGTTGCGAAGCTAAATCATACACATAAGCAGGAAAGAAACAAAACAATAGAAAAGAACGCACACGACCGATAGCCGACAGGTTGATGTCACCTGCCGACTCATCCTCTGGTTGATCAATGCCAGATCCATCTGGGGCGCCATCTTCATCAGAAGCAACAGGCCTGCGACTCGCATCCTGATAGTTTGAAAGTGCGTCGTGTGCATCAGTCGAAGATATTGCCTTCGCTTCTTGCAGTAGCTTTGGAAGCAATTGCAACATATGAGTCAAGAGAAATGAGACCAAAACAAGATGATATAGTGACTCACAAGTATAGCAGCAAGGTGAATGGTATGTGGCATGCAGCGCCCTTGAGCATCGCGCGCCGAAAAATGAATTCCTGCGAGATGGCATCGGCGTTCAATGGCGCGGATCATAGTATCATTATTTGTTGCGTTATCCATGACAAACGCCATCACCTGGTACATAATTTTAGTCGTCTACCCATAGTTTGACCAGTCAGAAAACATACCCTATCTTCGAGGTTGTATAGCTTCATAGTTCCCCATACGACTTCGGCCATATTTTCACCGCTATGCTCGCCGATGAGCTCTTTGAAGTCAATAACCACCTCCTCTATGATGAGAGATCAGTACGCAGTTAACCAGATATCAGAAAATTGCATACCATGGTGCCCATCGTTAGTAACATAATGTGCGATGATCGCTAGAAATGCATACTGGTTCGGTGAAGTCCATGCGTCAAGAGCAATCGAAACCTTGCAATCGAGCTCCTGGAATGTGTGTGAAACTCAGTATTCAATCAAATCAGACCACGAGAGACCAAACCTTGAACATGGTTCGCATTGAATCGATGGAATCTTCTCCAAGCTTCATAATGCGTGTGCGAATTGTTGAACGGCCAGGGATCGAGAGTGATTTCCGGGCATGAAGGTGGGTATAATTCAGAAGGGCACGGAAAGCGGGATGCTCGACTTGGTTGAACGGTTGATCACAAGCTACGATCCACTCAGCGAGGATGCGTTCAAACTCAGCTTGATTCCAGGTAACCTGCGTACCTATTAAGATAAGATATAAATGTAGTCAAGAGAATCACATACGGAAGTTTGCCTATCAAAGGCTCCCTGGATAGTTCCCGACGACGCAGATATTTGGAGGGTCTTCAAATGGTCGTTTATTTGATCCATAGTGATGTCTTTTGATGCGAGAGCAATTTGCACTTCAAATGGGGTCGGAAGGGTGTCACGGCTTTGGAAGGACTCATAGAGCCGGTACATCTCGGGGAATTTTGATTTCAGGTGATTGATCATATCTAACAGACGACTTGAGCAAATGATATAGATCAGGGAAACGGGCATACTTTTCAAGCTCGCTTTCATGGTCTTTGAAAGTTTGAATGTCTGGCGTGCACCATGCCAGCACTTATAATACTTAGCATCAGGCGCTGACATGCCATAGTCGTCGCACTCGCGTAGCTCGAAGAACAGATATATATAATTCTTCTTTTTGTCCATCTAGAAAATTTATTAGTATATAAACGAATGATCAACGGGAAAATCACATCACCGAAGGAGCAAGGCTGCTGAGCGACAGCGACTTTCCCACCAATAAAGAAGACATAGGGCTCTGAGTTGGAGAGCCCGGCGCAGTAGAATCATGGGTATTCTTTGCCGCGGCTGCTGGGTTACGAAGGGTTGATTTCAGCTTGCGCTTCTTGGATGTCACGCGCCGACGTTTGGTCTTCCCAGCTGCAGTAAGCGGAATGGTCTTCGACGGAAGGGCATCCGCAATCTATACATGTGTTGGAATGAAGTGAGGCAACGAAAATAAGTATGATCGATAGCACGTACCTCTGAGTTGCTAATGACTAACACCTGATCCTCCTCGGAGTCTGATGCAGAGCTCGAGCAGGTCTTGCTGTCCGGATCTTCGTAGTCATTGTCGTCGTCGTCAGTGCCATCCTCTGCTAAAGGCTGCGCAGGAGAATGCACTGCCCTAGCAAACTCTATTGCAGGAACATGAGCCATACATGTCCTTCGTTTCTTGACAGGAAGTCCGTCGTCGTCAAGCTTCTGAGCTTCGATCCCTTCCAGTAGTCGTGTTGTGTCTTTCTTGCGAAGACCGCGTCCTAAGACATGTTCTACAGAGGCGGTGTTGGTCATATACGTGTCATAGGGCAATATAAATAGTCAAACTTACGTTCTTCAACAGCAGCGTGTTCGAAAGAAGACCCTATCGCGGGTAGATTTGCAGAGTGCGCGACGCGGGGGAGCGGATTTGGATCGTCCGGGTCGTAGTGGAATACAATCTCGGAAGCATCCAGGAGTTGCCCGTTGGCGCCAACAGCGCACTGGTCAGAAAAGGAGCTAACGGTGGTCATCTCAAAGTTAGAGGGAAAAATGGGAGCCCAGAGGATGCACACAAAAGAAGGACGTACCTTCTACTTATCCTTTTTTCTCTGGATCTCGTCTCGTCGATATGCGGCTCCAGTCATTGAATGAGTGTTTCCGAGCCTACGGATGCACGATTTGGGTGCCTCGAGCTGAAGCTAAGGAAAGAGGTGTACCTTGGATTTAGCATGTTGTTGCAAGGGGTGAAAGGAGTAGAGCTCAAAGCAAGCTTGATAAGTAATAAATCAGGCAACTTTCTCACACTGATCATTCAACAAAGCACGATGCGATTGAATAGACCGCAACTAGTGCACATTCAGAACTGGTTATGCATGCCAAGTAAACAAGAAATATCTAATTGACCTCCGTGTACGGCCGTACTCGGCCGTTTATACACGGCTGAAGACGGCGCACCCCACCAAGAGGAACGGGTCGGCTACAAACTTGGACACCGATGGCGTAGTCTTGGACGGGTCGGCACCCGACACCGTGCGACGGCTCCCGTTGGCAGCCCTATTAGGACAGCGGGGTGCGCCTGCGCGTGCGAGATGCGCAGCCTCGCTGACATGACGTTGATCTCCGTCCGCGCGGGCAGCGCACGGTCCAGGACAGGACAACGATAATAGGAGAGTGCATCCAGCGAAAGCGGGCGGCGTACTAGAGGCGTGGCCTCGCGCATGGACGAGGTTTGTTGTGGTATACCATAGCGGGGTGCTAACGCCGGCGAGCTAGGGCGCGCCGGGCGTTGGGTTGCGCTCCGCGAGAATGACATAATACCCCGTCCGGGCGATGGCCAGTGTGGAGAGGAGAATGACGCGCGATCAACAGGCCAGATAGACGATGGGCTGGGGATGGGAAGACACGCTGGCCCAGGTGAGGACGACCCAGGCCAGCGTAGACTCTGAATCAGACCCTACGCATATACGCCGCCCTTGCCGGGTGTACGCGGCAGGCGCGCAGCGGATGCGATGAGAAACGAGACGAGCGCACCCTGCGGCTTCTGGGCTGGGGGACGGTTTCTGTGGGATTTATAGACGTGAGCAAGGGGGCAGGGTGGGGTATGCCGGTGTCATTTTATGCCCTGAGGCAGATCGACGTGGATGTAAATGCCAGGTGTACGCGGCAGGTGTGCAGGCGGATGCGACAAAAAACAAGACGGGCTCAGCCTGGAGTGTCGTGATTGAAGGATTTCTGGACTATAGACGTACCGGAGTGCGGGAGAGGGGGCGATACACGGCGGCGTCGCTTCGTGTGCCAGGGCAGATCGACACAGACCTACTTCTGGGGAACTGTTCACCTACGTATGCGCTCTGCTGCGCGGCGCGAGTGTGCGACGCAGCAAATGCGGATGTGATGTGACGAGGAGGCCAGAGTTGAGGCTTGCGTGTGTTGGGTTGGGCTCGGCGGTGCGCAGTTTATCGGTGGGTGGGGCGGGCGTGGACGTGGGGATCTGTGATTTTGATTAGATCTCTGAGCAGGCTTCAGCTTCAGATCTGAACATCTGAGCATCTGAGCATATGACGTCGTGGTGTGGGCGGACGAGAAGAGCGGTCGCCGGAGGCTCTGCGATTGGGAAGAATGTGGTGGATTTCAAGGCGGGAGGGCAGATCGAGGACAGCGGGCAGTGTGCACTGTGAGTGAAAGATGGGGCGCTCGCGAGGACATTGCAGGCCCATTTCAGTTGAAGGTATCTAGAGGGTATGTGGTCCATTCCAAGGGAAACCGTGAAGAAGGTCTGGAAGATTGGAATCCTGAGAGCTCTTGTGGCGTTGTGTACGAGGAAATGGCGGGCAGAGTGCACTGTGCAGTGACCGGCTGCAGACGTCGTGTCAAGCTGTCGAGGCGTGGGAAGTGATGCCGGCGCAAGCCGATTGGACGGAGGCCCGGGCCGGGCATTTTTTTTAGCAAAGCTTGAAATTCTGAGATCACGAGATACGAGTGTGACCAGAAGAATGTCTATGTAACAGCAGGCGTGGGTGACGAAAACTTTTCCCTTTCCGTCAACCACGTTAAAGGCATAGAATTTTGCAGAGTCGATCTTCCCTTCCTCAGACTCGCACTCTCGCAGATTCTACGAGCATCAGTACTTCCTCAAGTCGATCCCAAGTCTCTCCTTACCACCTCCCACCTTTTTTTTTCCCACTCCAAAAAAGAAGCATGGTCAACTTCACACAAAACCCTCACGACGCCCAGGCACCTGATTATGCCTCGGTTGCTTACGACGCGACACGCACCAGGCTCATCACACCACAACTCGACAACGCAGCGGCCATCGGCCTGCTCAATGCGATCTGGACAGCCGAGAACGACACTCAGCGCGCGGCTTGGGATGCGCAGATCGCCGAAAGGGACGCAGCAGACGCTGCGCGCCAATTGGTCGCCCTGAACGACGCCGCCGCGGCTGCCGCCCTGTTGGTGGAGGAGGCAGCAGCAACACTTGCTGAGGACAAAAAGAAGAATCGCGCCAAGTACATCGCCGCGCCCAACGTTCCTTTTTCGCACCTCAGCCCGGTGCTCATTTCGCCTGCCGTGCGCGTGCGGCTCGAGGCGGGAAAGCAACTCGAGCTGTGGCACTTTACCAGGCACGGCCTTGACGAGCTCCGGCGCAACCCCACCAGCGTGGGWTATGACGACATGCAGCTGGCCCACAGCAACGACAGCGGGACGATYGTCATGACCTCYGCCCACGACCTGGCCAAGTCGAAGAACCTCATCCCCGACCACCTCCTCGCGTGGGATGATTTCACTCAGGCGGCACCGCGCTTGATAGACGCCATGGAGGAGACTGGTTGGCTGCCAGTGAACGTGGCCATGTTCGCCGCATTCTTCGGCAACATCCAGTTGCTCGCCAACACGTCTGACCCCGAAGACCTTGACGAGCTTCGGCGCGCCCTCCTCCTTTACCAAGCCGAAGTGCGGATGCAGTGGCACAACACGCTCAGGACCAAGCACGCTTGCAACATTGGGGAAATCTGCGAGCCCGTTTTGGCGAAGCACCTCCATCGTGTACAAAACATGATTCACCGCGCGGAGAGGTCAGACCGCAACGCAGAGTGCGTATTTATCCTTTACATATACATATTAAAATATTATGCTAACCAATTGTCCCCTCCCTCTTCTCCTGCACCGATTGTAAATTTTTTACTCGGCTGCTCTCGCTCTCGCACTCGCTCACACTCGCACTCGCTCGCTCTCACACTCGCTCACTCTCACACTCGCTCGCTCTCACACTTGCTCGCACTCGCTCTCGCACTCGCTCGCTCTCCGCAGATTTGCTGCCTACTTCACAACCAGCAGCTCCAGAGGCTCTCGCCGACGTGACGACTCGCCGCGCCGCCGCCGCCGGGAGACCTCCCCTCCTCGCCGCCGCCGTGATGACTCTCCTCGCCGCCGTCGCCGCTCAGCATCCCCGCAGCGTAAGTCCGGCCCATCCTCGGGTGGTCAGCACGSCCGCTCGGTTTTTGGCTCCGACGCAAGTGTCAGCGGCTACTCCGCTTGCGTCGTCTGCCTCGGCCGCCACAAACACGATGTRCGAAACTGCTCCGAGCCGCTCCTTTGGAATGGAGTCGACAAGGCCTTYTCTCGCCGCCTCAATCGAAACCTCGTCCGCATCAGCGACGAACTCCGCCTTTGTTTCAACTGGCAGAAGAAGTCGTGCGATTCCAACACCCACGACAACATGCATCTTTGCTCCGGCTGCGGATCTGCGGACCACGGCGCACAGGATTGCCCCCGCGCCGCCCCGGAGCGCGCTGCTTGAGCGCGCGACAACACCCTATGTGGCGGATGCGTGGGAGGAGTACTTGTGCAAGCATGATCTTGCTGCCAAGTACCCCTTCCTCGCTCGCGACCTGTGCGAGGGGTTCATTATTGACTTCCCGCATATTTCCGCCACCCAAGCGCCGCCCAACGACTCCTCGTTGGTTGCGCTGCACTCAAAATTCGTCGTCATGCTTGCCGGCGAAACCTCCAAAAAGCGTTATGTGGGGCCATTCTCGCGCGCGCACCTCGAGGCCCTCATTGGGCCGTTCCAATCTTCTCCGCTCTCCATTATTGCTAAGCCGGGGAAACCAGGCCGGCATCGCCTCGTTCAAAATTTCTCCTTTCCCTTCAATCCGTCCGCTCGTTTCCCAAATCCTTCCATCAATTCCTTTGTATCAGCCTCCCATTTTCCGTGCACGTGGGGCACGTTCCCCGTCATATGCCTTATCATTGCCGAACTCCCTCGCGGCTCCGAAATTGCCATACGTGACGTCGCTGAAGCATACCGTGGCATCCCCTTGCACGCTTCCCAGTGGCCCGCTGCCATCGTGCGCTCTGGAACGGACAGCTTCCACATCGACAAAAATGGAGCATTTGGCGCAGGGACTTCTGGCGGTGCTTATGGACGTGTGGCTGATGCCGGGAAGGATATTATGCGAGCCGAGGGCCTTGGCCCTCTCTCAGGATTTGTCGACGACCACATTTTCCTACGTGTCAAGCATGCCGTCATTGTCCAGCTCAACATGCGCCGGAAGCAATGGGCAGTGGCTCTTCGCGACCGCCCACGAAACCAATCGGGAGGACGTCTGTGGTATGGGGGGCACACCCTACCCAGTGGGCATCTCTTCGAGCTCGATGAGGAGTGCACCACACCCATTATTGACCTCTCTGCATCGTCGCCGCGGTCAGCACATGACGCGCAGTTCACTTACTGCTTCGATGACATCAACCGCATCTCCGCACGTCTCGGCATTCCGTGGGAACCGTCGAAGGATCGCCCGTTCAGCGAGTCAGCCACCTACATTGGCCTCGACTGGTCCTTGGCTGCTGGCACAGTCAGCCTGGGGCCCGCAAAGGCGTCTCGTTATCTCGAGGCCATCCGTGAGTGGTTCAATTCGCCCAAGCACGCGCTTCAGGAGGTCCAGGAGCTGTACGGAAAACTCCTGCACGCTTGCTCTGTCATCCCAGCAGGCCGCGCTCGCCTCACCGGGTTGGAGGCTACCTTGGGCATCTACCATGATAGTCCTTTCATTCCTCGGTTCCCAGCCGATGGAGTGGCGGAAGAACTTGATTGGTGGGTCATCCGGCTTACCTCTGGCTCGCGATCCCTTGCATTTCCCTCCACCGTTGCCCTCCACGACTGTGGTGCGTACTCAGATGCCAGCTCTGGCATCGGGGTGGGCATTATCATCGGTGGTCGCTGGCGGGCCTGGCGCCTTGTTCCAGGGTGGCAAACCCACAGGGGAAGTCGCGATATCGGCTGGGCGGAAGCTGTTGGCTTCTCGAGCTTCTCGTCCAGTCTCTCCTACACCTCGATGACACCTCTCGTCGACGGTTTCGAGTCTTCGGCGACAACACCGGTGTTGTACAGGGCTGGTTCAATGGCCGCAGTCGCAACACGGCCAACCTTAGCTGCTGTAACTATACATCAACTCTTCTGACCTACCCAAAGGCCATTCTCCTTCGACACCGGAAACTACCCAGGCTGCTGGGCAGTTCCCCAAAGACCAAAATTCATATTTTGTAGTAGTATGCAAATGTTGGGAAGCCTTCCTGCTTGGAAATTGCCCGCCATTATTACAAAAATCTGTAATTATAGGTAAAAATGTTCTGCTGACTGCGGCATGAAAAGATGCCGTGAGGTGCCGGATGCCGTTGCCGATCAACTACTGGCAAATGCAATATATATATATATATTCACTAATTACTGCCATCTCCGTGGGACAGCCTTCGACGCGGGATAGGCGTCCCGCACACCAGGAAATATGTATTGCTGTATTGATTAAACATGATAAGGTCATACAAAAACAAGAGAGGCTAGGTGAGAGGGAAGGATACAATAAACATTTTACTCTGAAATTGTGATGTCTTCGGCTCCGTCATCGTCACTGGCGGGATCGTCGCTGTCGTGTTCATTGATGTCGAGACTGTCAACGTCGGTYAAGGGTGTTCTCCAGAGAACTCTGAAGGTTGCTGCGAGAGAACGTTGCAGAGCTGCTTGTTCTGTGGCATACGCTGAAATACCCTCCTTGAGCTCAAGACTAGCATCATCTGGGCTAATTGTCGCTCTGAAATCCCACTGCATAGCACTCCATTTAATGAACTCAAGTACTCGGCGCATCTCCTCTCGGAGTAAGGCCACTTCTTCTGTAGCTCGGTGTACCCGGGCACGGCTTCTCGACCATTCGGCGCGAAGAATGTCGTCGTTGTCATTCCCATCAACAAAGAGCGGCACCGTCCGCCAGATCCACGAAAGTTCTTTCCGAGTTTCTCCGGTTCCCTTCTTGCGCTTTTTCCTAGGTGGTGGGCCAGCCTCTGTTCCATCGTTGAGATCCAGGTCTGATTCTTCAGACTCCTGATTGTCAAACACCCCCGCTGGCTCCGGTGACGGCGGGGCATGTCCATCTTCCCATATGCCACGACGATTTGGATTCTTTTTAGCTTTTCCACTCGCATACCCTCTGACATCTTCGTTTCGAAGTTCGCAGTATACATCCTCCCAGTCTCCGGGGCCTTCAAGATTATATTTTGCACGTCGCGCGGCTCGATATTTCTGAACAAAGTGTATTGCGCGCTTATGAATACGATCGATAATCGCCCTTGATCTTGTACCTTCCCGTTGGCCACGAACATTTTTATTCTTAAAGTATACGAGGCGAGTCTTGATGCGCAGTGTCTGACGGAGACCTTGCAAGCTACTGCTGCATTGCGCAGTTCGAAGTTGGAGCTCCATGTAGGGTAGGCCCTCCACACATACCGCACGACGCTGATCCGCTGGTAAGTTCGATGGTAGCCAAAGCTCTACGTCTTCGGGGTTGGGGTTTGAGCTCCAGAGGGCAATGGGATTTGCACCGCAATTTGTCTGTATCTGAAGGAGCCCAGGCATATATACCGCTTGAACGGTTTGCCAATTTTTAACCTTATCAGTGAGAATCTTTCGCTGATCTCGTAGGGCGGTAGTTTGAAGCGACTTTGGTATATGTGATTGCTCCGCAGCAAAGATTTTCAAGCGGCGTCTATGGAACTTGTCAATCTTTTGAAGAAAGGAAAGATGGATGATGTCTCACTGGGATTCCTCCAGCTCCAAGCCCAGCACCAGGAAAGATGTGGCAGAGGTGCTATGTAAAGCAACGTTGCGACTAGCTTTCTGTACCGCAGCCTCGTCTCTGCCAAGCTGCTCCTGAACTTCGTCCTCCGAGATGCCTTTGATGAATGGTGATGAGGATGCAGATTGAGACCCGACGAAACGTAGCACTTACTTGTGTCAGCTGTATGAAAGGGATTCGGAGCAGACTTTGGAAAACCATCCAAGTCCCACGCCACACACATCTGCTCCCAGGTATCTACCAAGCTGCGTGGAAGCGAGGACGAGAAGCCTCGATGGGCTTCCCTTTGTTTATTTCGGTCTGAGACTGCCGCTTTGTATCGCTTCAACAGAGTCTTTCCTACCCAGTGTCTTGTTAGTTAGATATGAAGTTCATCAAGAAGAAAGAAGATACGTACCCATAGACGAGTATTTGAGCCAATTCCAATGGCCAAAGTTGTCGTCAAGTACGTCACTTCGAGTTCCAGGTCCCATTGTCCTCGTCGAGCCCGCAAGTTGGTTGTGGGATCCCCAAACACGCTCCGGACATTCTCCATCCGAAAGACCAACACCATCCGCCAGGTTGAATGAATATTGTTCATGGCCTTTTTYGAGATGGGCCGGCTCATGGAATTTTGGGATGAGAGGCCGCAAATGCAGACCTGGTCTCGGGCGAACATCCTTCGGCCACGACCACATTCTCTGAAATATATTAATGAACCATTGACATGCTATATCATAGCTTATTGCGACTATCAATAGCTCAGTCGATTTGATTGCAGAAGCGAATACATAATCCATATTCGCATATCTACACTCGGCCAACGTCAAAAGGTTGAATATGTTTGACTCAACGCRAACTCACCTTTCACCTTTCTGCAGATTTCCTACAGAATTGGGTAGTACCATTTCACTGCGACCGCAAACGGCCGCTGCAACACCCGTGTAGCGTAGACCCCTCGTGCTTTGTGTTGTGGCTTTTGCTAAGGCCTGGAAACCGACACATGTGCTGATCTATCTCAAAGTTGTCAGGTTGTTGGTAAGTGCGGTTCAAGTGTCGAGATCACTTACATCCTCAGAATCTGCTTGGCTGAGAACATAGTTCTCGTACGAAGAGCGAGGCGTCATGTATGCTGCGCCATTCCAAAGGCCCGGGTCCGTGGATGCGTTTGAGACGAGGTTATTTTTCAATCTGAAATTCGCATCCATACATACAAACAGTGCGTATAGAAACCTTGATACTTTAGGAACTTGAACTAACTGGTAAACAATGATTCAAATACTCACTGCTTCTCCTGCGGCACATCCTGCCATCCTTCGGGCAAGTTGATCCCAGGTCGGGGACAGGACGGGCAAAGTATCGCCAGATCGCCATCCGCGGTGCCGTCTGCACCCTCAGCGTCATGGCCCCGTCCTGCGCGTTTGAGGGCTTTGAGGTGTCGCCATTGCGTAAGGCATCGCATGGTGGGTCGATAGCGAGAGCGGGGCATGTGAAGCCCGGTGTTGTTTGTAAGCCTTTCAATCGATCGATACATGTCGTATACGGAGACTTTTCCCATCAGAGAGAAAAGGTGCAACAATTTGAGAAGGGCGAAGGTTACACACGTCCGCACCTTTTGCTGGGTAGCTGGGTATAGGCCTCGTCGAAGAAGTTGTAAATCTCGCGGGATTTCTCGGTGGCACGCACAATAACTAAGCGAAACCTCGTGCACGCCGGTCGTATGCACTACGCGAAGCCGCTCATCGCAAGCTGCAGGCATAGGGCATCTCATGCCGGAATGATTGAGGTGGATGACCAGGCCAACTTCCTTGAGGGTCGTCTTGGTGAAATAAGACCCATCCCATCTCTACATAATAATAATAAATGTTAGCGAAAAACTTTCAAGAAATCATGAAATGGAAAAGCACCCACCTCGACAGTATGAAAAGGATTGAGTTTGTGTCTTCGTATCAAGCAGCTGCTACACGTTAGATCAGGCAGGAAGCAATCGCTGCACCGAAATACGCCCACCCCGGGCTCTCGAGCGCCTCCCCCGGGCTCTCGAGCGCCTCTCGAGATGCAATCTGGGCATCGATCATCCCTTGCAAAGTCCCCCCGGCCTTCATGCCTCAGCATTTCGTCGAGGTACCGCTGACGAGCGTTCTCCTTCCAAAAGACGTGAGGCCTGGCCTAAAAACGATCAGGCTGGGACACAGTTGAGATCATGTAAGTCATACCGATGCTTGGCTACGTTTATTCCTTTTTTTGGGAATAATCAACTCCTCTATAATATCCACCATATCGGCATCAACAACGCTGTCATATTGCTCTCGATCCGCGTCCAGAGAGAATTCGGCATYGTCTTCTGGAGCCCAGCTAGCTCCAACCGTCCACGTAGAGCTCCAAACCGATGTCCCCGCCTGTACAGGAAGATATTTTGGGTCCGAACGGGATCCGTCGCGAGCTTTGATGATATCGAAATCGTCTTCAAGTGGGACTCGATCTCGATAGGACCCACCAAATTGTGCGTTGGATCGTTTCAATGGCCGTTCAGACATGTATAGTAGTTGAAAAAAAATAGATAACGCAGTCAAAGGCTCACTGGCAGAGGGGCGGCAAACGACATAAGGACGGACACTGTCAATGTCATCAGCCTTGGCACGTGCCATTGTTGATTTCTCACGATAAGATATCTCTAGTAGACTAGTACATTATAACACACACACATCGATCGACACCATCACTCCTCCGAGTCTGTGAATCATGAAGACGTGAGTCCTTTCGTATCCTCCTCCACGTTACTGGTGCATGTGTCCTCGGATACTTGGCGCCCTGGGAATCTAAGGCGCATATGCACCGGTTCAAAGATATCTTGCTTGTTTGACTACCCAATCTGACTCTTCTCCACCAGAGCTCGAATTGCATTCACCTTAGCCGTTTCTTCAGGTACGTGACTATAATCCTCTACGCATTAGAATGACATATTCTATTTTTGAGCAGGATGAGAGTTTGCGACGCTCAAAGCCAACGTATCGCTCTCTCTCGCCATACGCCGTCGCGCGGGGCGTCGAGCTCAACCACGACGCGCCTAGGAGCCACGCGTGCCGCTCATGCCTACCCCAGAATGAGGACTCAAGCGCAGTGTCAAGTCGCCCAGGGGGGCGCAGCAAAGCTCAGAGGCTCCCGTGCGGGCGATATACACGCGCGCGGCGTCCTCGTCGTCGCGGCGGGCTTCRAGTTCAACGCCGATGCGTCCAGGAACCGCGCATTCCGCCTGTGCATGACCGAGAACTTCCTTGGTGAGCTCAGGAGCGCCGGCTGCACGAACAAGCACGCAAAGGGCGGCAACGACGGCGCCGTGTCGCGACGTGCACG